>CP136064.1:78159004-78178422 GCA_032622095.1 Siphonodentalium dalli
GATAACACATGACCGGGATATACACGACGGACATATATACGTACAGCCATACGGCTAGACAAAGTCAATTCAGTATAGCCCCCATTTTCTTCGAATGAGCCATGTGCGTTCAAGTAACAGAACTTTCCACATGCAGTGAAACAATCGCGCTTTATATTTACTAATTTATCGGCACGAAACTAACAACAACGTTGAGTTATTGCCATGGTATGTATCCGTCGTCCGTGTCCATCAACAATTTCCATTAGCACGGCTACAGGTCGTATCTTCTGTTGGATCGTTATAAAATTTGCCATGGCTGCTGACATTGACATGTAGATGGAGTCAGTTTGGGTCATTCGGCAAAAAAAAAACGTGGCCGCGGGCCGGCAGCCATCTTGGATCACTCTTAGCATGACTAAATCCTTTGGCACCGGCTACATGTCGTACCTTTGGTCTGATCATCATGAAATTTATCATGGATGTTAAAGGTACTCAATCCGAACAGAGGGTCCCCATCTCAACAGATTCCAACAACAACAATCCGATCAGAGGGTCCTATATTACTATTTCTTTGGCTTTGGGGGGTAAAAAATATTTGATTCGAGTCGAGGAACCCATCAAACAAAGCTCAGAGTTATTAGATATTGATTTTTGAAATTTGTTAGTTTCTCGAGATGAGTACTAATTATTGCCGTCAGTTTCGTAACCGGCGCGAGATGTGTACACCAAAACAATATTCAAACAGACAAGGATGGATAACACTTGACGCCACATCCGTCCAATCTCGCTACTCTTGATGAGAGTAGCGAGATTGGACGGATGTGGCATCAAGGATAACACTAAACTCAAGTGGTAATAATAACGCAATTTTGACTGAGTTCTGGGCCAGAAAGTATTCCCGATAATGGAAAATAATAGATTTCTAAAATCGATATCTAACAAATCTGAGCTTTGATGTGTGACTTCCTCGACTCGAATCAAATATTTTTGACCGGCCCCGAAGCCATTGAAATAGTAATTGAGAGGAGTTTTATCGGATTGAGTACCTTTAAACACAGAAGAATTATGGGTAACTTTTCAGGATTTAGTCGGAAATATGGCTTGTTGCCATTCATCGGAAAGCTCCCCGAGAGCTTTCCGATGAATGGCAACAAGCCATATTTACGACTAAATCCTGAAAAGTTACCCATAATTCTGCTGTGGTTAAGAAATCGATTACTTAGGGCATTACTGTATATTGCTGTGTTACTGTTTAATGAGACTTGTTTGGTGGTGTTCAGTTTGACTTCATGAAGAAGCTATCTAGCGTCGACTGTGTATGGGCACATGCTGACTGGACTGTCATTGCTTTCATCACAGCAGTAAGGTTTCTGTCATCTCATGGTGTGGCAAAGACTGGAAATCTTTAATAATTAACTGTCTGGTCTAAATTCAACTTTCTAATCTGTCATTATCGTGATGGCTCGTTCATTGTGGAAGATTGTTTCAAACTGTTATGGTAACTACACAGTACCATCGTGTATACTTATAGCGAAATTAGTGTTTGGACAGTAGTTGTAAAAACAGAGTCCAACTGAGCACAATAACTTATATAACGAGAGGCCGATCAAGATCGGCAGATGTTTAACCCATACCTTGGAGATAGCGATTAGCTATAACTGATTGTTTGTCAAAGACATGATCACAGGAATCCATACATCAGTACCCAACTTGAAATCAAAAGCTTAAATAATCTGTCTTAAGATGGGTGGGGAGGAGTAGTTTTAAATCTCATAACTCTGTCCCTATTCACACAAGGACCTCTCACTGTGAGTGTGAGATCCAACGGTTCAGTCATTTCAGAGGAAATGTTTAGGAGTGTAAGTTAACTCATTCGAAACAAAAGTGATAAACCCTTATCTCTGCCACATTTTACCTGCCAGATATTCAAAATTCATTCACTTCTAAAGAGAAATTATAATTTGTTGACAAGACAGATTGCTTAGAACAACATACATGAATGGGATTCTATCTCATATTTAAAATGTACGGTACTTTAATTACCCCCCCCCCCCCCAATTATCCCCAGTTGTTATTTGTTTATCAAACATGTCCGACAGATATGATCAGATCTGACCAGTGTAATAATGAATGCTTATATTGTTAGGCATGCAAGATTAAGTGTTTCATAACAGGGGTGTATGGTTTAAAAAAATATATGTGGTTTATACAGTACAAAAGTGTTATCTATATAATGTTGTACAGACATAATATGATGAGGATGATATGACCCCGAAATCGAAACAGATTCCATAGTTCAAATATAAGAAAGTAAGTAGCCCTCAATCAAATGGTTTCACACATTACAATGTTTTACAAGCAGCTTGGACACTAAAATCCATAGCCTTCAATGTTAATCTTTTAAGCGCTCTGTGGCCCATAAAATTCAATCAACCGTGACAATATGAATAAATGGGAAAATAAGGATCCTGGAAATATTAACAACATCTATCATCTTGATTTTCAAAACAAGGCATCACCTACAATAATCATGTAGATTTATCTGCCTGTTACCAGGGAACTTAAATAACGGGAAGGTTCACTTCCCATTGGCTCTATTGTAATGCGTATCGCCGCAGCGCCCTCTTGTGGTCGGTAGGTTAAACCGAGAAATGCGTCTATGGATACACTATAGAATTCTATAGAGTTGCTCATTTCTTCCGTCAAAAAATCATTTTAAAACAACATTTAAACCAAATGTTCCCTATTTTGTCGATATTTCCATAAACAATACGCATTGACCTACACTATATTGAACTTTCTGGGTAAAGTTACTGCTAATGTCCAGTTAAAACGATGAAAAGCATCACCCAAATTCGTAGTCCAAGTCTTCTTGTACTAAAACCAGCTAAGATATTGGGATGGCGATGCTGGTCTTTAGTCCGAGTTCCAGGCCCATGCATTCCTTTGACACGAGTTAAGCGTTAGTGACCCGCTCAAATAAAACCACAATTATATGAAATAAAATATCACAATTGCGACAATAAACGGATATTTTCCGCAGAAGACATGCTATTTGATCTGAAACCCACATCAGTTGTGAATTGAAAGCGGTAATTTAATGCGAAAAGAGACATTTACCGCAATGTTTACAAATTTTTTAAAGTATGCGAACTCGGTTGACCTCGCGAACTGTGTTCGGCATTTTCCGTTGAAAATATTCCGTAGATTTTCGACTGACAATGCAAATTACGATGAATTCTCCATTGTAATCGTAATTATGTGTGTCAATAAATAAAAAATAAATAGATTAATTAAACATTGAAGATATAAATGTAATACATTAAATAAATTACGGGGAATTACAACCCTCTCAAAGTTTAAAACAGTGTAAACACAACGATCATTAGAATAAATAATATGGTGCTACATTTCCCACATTTGGTGGACTTCAGCGAAATTAAGATATATACTAAGCGAACAGAGCAATATAATGCTCTTGTTAAGCACACAAAAAATCAAACAAAATTTGTATAAATTTTTAACCTTAAGTTTGAAAAGTCCCACTAAAACGGAAGAACTATATTTCGAAACTGTGTGATTCGGTTCTCCGATTATTTTATCAACACAAAGGTCAAAATGCACATGGATGAAAATCACACGCATGGCAAGTTAGACACAAGAGTTCTAATTTGCTCCAATTTTGACAAGTTGCTTGCGAAAATTGTCAACAAAACTACCTTTCTGATCCTCCATTATGTCATTAAGTTTTTAGTGCGGGAATTGTTCTCAAAGCACATTGGAAACTGGACTTTGCGGCGATCGGTTTTCTCCATTTTGTTCGGAAAACCCCGCGCTATATATAGAAACGGAAACTAGAATACTCAGAACAAACACCGGACAATGCCGAAGTTCTTCGGAACCTGACTTCGGCTTTCAGTAATGTAAACAAAATATAAAAAACAGCGATGTTGGTGACAATCAACCGGAATATTCTATGCGTAATTTAACATGAAAGTTAGATTATTATACACCATTATGACCATAAGATATCTCTCTTTCCGATTTATATAGCATCATGTATTGATTCATTAGGTAAATCGAGTAAAATACACCACAGAATCCCGCCACAGATCGTGGGCGTAAGTCGTGTCAAAGGATTGGTATAGCAGCGGGCTTGGACTAAAGACCGGCACCTCCATCCCAATATCTTAGCCGGCTTTAGTACGAGAAGACTTGGACTACCAAATTCGCTGTCAATGTCAATTTGTATACAACTGAACTTTTTTTTGTTGTATTTTTTTAGTACTATAATATATAACTACATGCGTATCTGAATTATAATATATGGCATTGACAAGTCATTTATAGAACTTAAATCAAAATTTAGCCAAAATAGTTTATTTTTACTGATTGTATGAACCGTCCATAGGGACATATTATAGCCTAATAGTAATTAGTATAGGCCTACCAGTACCATATTACCATTATTCATTACTAACTTTACTTGCAGTTCTACCATCCCAATTATCTTAAGTCCATTTACCAGACTGGAAACTGGATAGATCAATCATGAACTAATATAAATAGAGTATATATAACTAATATTACTAGTAAGTCTATTATTAACCAAGTGCTACACTTCAAAGTCCAGCTGACACACTGGAAAACTTTTACATATCTCATGTCATTAAATTGACTCAAAAATAATTCCTCAAAATGATCTAGGTCTAGTCAGGCATCGCTCACAATGATACCATTTTAGATTATACAACATTTTATTCAATGCACATGTATGAAGATCTGAAAACCCAATTATTTTTAAGCATTTATATCTCAATTACGCTTAAGCGTATTTCAAATATGTAGGAGGCGTAATTCATATTTAATATCTTATTAATATTACGCTTAAGTGTAATTCAGATTTCCATTACACTTAAGCCAAATGGAATTTGGCATCCCACCACACAATTATGGATTTATAGATTTACCGTACACTATAAGTGCAAATGAATTGCACTTCTTGACTTAACCATAATTAAATTAGATTAAGTTACCACCCCCGGGTATTTTTTTTATTTATATATTATTTTTATATAAAATAATATAATAAAATTTAAAACAAAATTCCCGGATTCCTGTGATGGAATTGCGCATGTTGATTGTCATTACTGAAAATTTGAATTTTGTCTCCCATAACTCCCATTTTGCATTTTGATAAAAAAAATTACTATGAATACATGTACCGGTGCAAAAGCATTACATTAAATTAAATAAGTATATTGTAAATGATGAAATACTCCCAAATGACAGATGTCAATCTACACTTATTACGCGTACCATTATTTGAAGGGTAATTAATGCCTAATATGTCATTATATGATATATATCACTGAATTTATAGTGAAAGACTAATAGTACATGTACATACCGTACAGAAACTAGAACAAATGCTAAAAAAAAAACTTGGTCAATACATAAACTTTTTACAAATGTCAAATTAAGTGGATTCCAAGGAACCATGCATGTCATGATGCTATTGATAGGGCAATCATTTAGCATATTTTACATATAATAAGAGAAATTGCTTCACAACAGATCAACAGTTAATCAACTTAATCATTAATGTGTCATATGAATTAATATGTTGTGCAAATATCAAGGTGTGAGGGGATGAATATACTGACTGAGTTACAAGATATCAAATATGACATTTCCTATTCATGCGGCTGAATAGGTCACTCTCACCGGTTTTCTGTGATAAAGTTACCCAGGTTCCTAATTTTGTGATAAAGTTACCCAGGTTGGTGAGAATTGTGATAAAGTTACCCAGGTTAAGCAAATCTCACAATATCAACTCGATTTAAAAGTGACAGAGGGAAATATTGTTCAGTTTTGGCAAGTAATAGCCCTTATCAAGCATAAATTAAGACATATTAGTACTGTAGTTCGTCATTTTGATCACAAAAATCAATAATTTGTTGCTAAACATGAACTATTATTAACCTGGGTAACTTTATCACATTCTTCTCCAACCTGGGTAACTTTATCACAATTTCAGGAACCTGGGTAACTTTATCACAGAAAACCGGTGAGAGTGACCTATTCAGCATTTATGCGATGCCCATGTAACAATGACAAATTTGACTAAGTTGACCATACCGGTAGGCTGTACTGCATGAAAGAATCAACATATTTTGGGGGGGGGGGGGGGGGGGACATGTTTTCCAGCTGATAATATCACCATATAATTTGACATGGCCTAATATTTCTGATTGGACAATTGAACACATAACTTTAGAAATGCTCTATTGCAACTGCATGCAGATAATATGAATTGTGTTGATTTGGGGAACACTACCATGTAAAAGTGGAAGATTCAGGTTGAATAAATACAAATGGAGTGTCCATCTGAATTTGATGACATTTTTTTGAGGTACAAAAATGTCTATAACTCAAACAATAATTAGCCTATTAACTAACCTGAAGAAAAAAAGGTTTTCAGATTTGTGATCCCAATAGATGAGTTCTACAAATAAGATAAAAAGTGAAAGGACGAATTTGAAATTTCCATGTACTAAACCAATATTAACAGTGCCATATATGCAGGCACACTGCGCCCACACACACGCTGACACAGACTGCAGACAAATTTAAAGACAACGTAAAAATGTAAACAAAAATAAAAGTTAAAAACATTCTTTAAAAGTTGCAACAAAACAAAAATAACAACTATAGACTATAGTACGCAAGGATTGAATATAAACGACGTATTTTCTCAGTGGCTGGGTAGTTTTCCTTGCTTTTGGTTGAGAATGTTGACCAAAAACGATGTACCAGTATTTCCATTCACTCGTATTCGTCGGAATTTGACACTGACAGACCGATTAAAATAAATCAGAATAAAGTCAACAACCGTTATTAAAATGAAATAAACGTATCAATCACCAAGATTAATACTAGGTGAAACTTCAGTTTACCTCTACAGGCTCTAGGTGGCCGGTGAGTCATTTGATACAAAAAACATTCATTCGATTTCTGTATTCCTCGTGTATTTACCATTTCAAATACGGCGCCTGTCCTACCAGGAGGATCGATAACTCTACCAAGACGATTACACAAATATGATTGGGTGAGCCATCCTGTTATTTATGATCCTTGCTGTTACCTATTGCATATATAAATCAAATTGGCTATCAGCCATTATTTTAATTTCACATTGAAGCATGTGCCTGAAGGGTTAATATATTTTTCAAAAGTCAATTAATCAGCCAATACCAAAATCAAAAGAAGTGACTAGTGTGCAAAGATAACCATAGATGAGGCGGACCACCCCCTTTTCGTACGCCGGATTCTGGGGTTAATACAGAGTATTCCGGATGCCGAGTGTCAGTACGCCGGATGCCGAAACCTGTATATTTCGTATTCCGGATGCCGAAATTATAATGAGATATTATTTAGTGTTGTTTTTGCATTCATAATTAACTAATAATTAACATATTTAATTTTCCCACCAGTCAATAGAAACAATGACAACAATAGTGTAGACGGTGAACGCAAAATGTATAGTACGAGAGATAACTCGATCGCTTACGAGACTTCGACTTGGGGAGCTCATAAAAGCCCGAACTCCACCAAACTTCGTATATTAATAGTGTGAACATGAATACACACGCTAGCTATGAACTTTATTCGTTATATTTCCCATTATTTGGACTTGTGTTCGGTTATGTTCGGTTGTGTTCGGTTGTGTTCGGCTTTTATACGCACCGTCGACTTGCGACCTTGAAAATCTAACTTAGTAAACATGGCGCTAAAATTTGAGGCATCTAGTCCATGAGATATTGGTCGACCTCTGCACCACCAGGACTCAACTTCACCCCACTAATTTTCGGTCTTAATGTCTCCTCTAATTTTTTTCGGTCGTTAACCAGGAAAAAAAATGGCGCAGAGACTCCAGACAAGATGGCGTCCATCATGGCGGCCAGCAAAAATAGAATTCTTCGGCCGCTAAGATCCCCCGATGATTCCCGAACATCACTCGGTGCTAAGATCCCCCGAAGATTCCCGAACATCACTACCGAACCTGCGACGGAGATCCACTGTGCATGTAACACGTTATAACACGTTATCTACCATTCGTGTGACAGAATCCACCATACCGATTTCATTTTAAAAGTGTTTTTAAAGCCAAAATCGTTGGATTTGTGTCCGACGATTAGTTTTCTTGAGTAAATTGTCCCAACCTGCAAGTTTATTTGTGTCACACGATTAACTCGATTTGCTAAATTCTCCTAACCTGCAATGGCACGCGCATAATTATGTCTAACGAAATTTAAATTCAATGGACAAAATCTCCCACACCTGTGTTTTTTATATAACTAAATACTCAACATATATATATATATATATATATATATTAGGTACTTTCTGATATGTTTTACCATATTATCTACTATGGCAGGCAATCAAATAATGATACAAACTAGGAAATATTTTGTTATAGTGCGCATGAATATACCGTTATTATTATATACGTTGGAATGTTTGCACGCGATTCCATGTGACGTCACAGTTCATTCATAAATGTTGTTTTGAAGCGCTCACATTGCGAATTTCAATTTCAGTCACTATCACTACCAGTCTCTATTACTGCAATTCGTCTCCGTTTTCTCTATGTTGGTTGATCGGATTGAGGATTATAGTTATTAATGTATTGTACTGTGCAATCTCATTTGATGTGAAACACGTGTCGAGGAAATGTTAAAACAATTTCAAAACTGCAGCGGCAATTTTTGTTGTTGTGTATTTCCGAAACATACCGAATGGCCTCGGGAATAATCGGGGGATCTTAGCGCCCGAAGAATTCTACTCTTGCTGGCGGCCATTTTATTTATATGCACCAGGTCTCTTTGATCGCCGTTATAGTAAAGATGATATCACATGCGGTCTTGTTTTCCGCTCGATTCGTTATGCTAATATACAACCCTTACAAATTAGCAAATAATCCGACACCAGAATCCAATATGGCGGCAAAGATGGCCGCCGAAATGTGAAAATAAGCTATTTTTCTGACATTTCACCACATTTCGTTTGTCTGTGGGAAAATATTGGCATCTAGGCATGAATTTATACATTTGTCGTATAGAAGAGTCATTAACAAACACAAGGCGACCATAATATACATTCATTGTGGGATATTTTTGTCCGATATCACGTTTTCCCAAATGCCGGTATAATAGGTCAAAGCCGAATCGACGCTAATAACGCGATGTAGTGTTTCGAATCAATGAATGATATTGCTATTATAACAACACACATGCATATATATGTGCAGTAGATACTCGAGCTAGGATTCTTCTTATACCTGAGTTGAGGAATATTCACCCAAATCCAAGATGGCGGCCAAAATGGCCACCAGAATCGCCGATTTTAACATAAGTGAGCGTTATTGTCACGACAAATCCACACCTGTTTACTATTGTGAGCTGGGAACACTTAGGCGAAGAACTGTCCTTGTACCATATCCAAATAAAAGTCCCCCAAAATCTAAAATGGCGCCCACAATGGCCGAAATATTTTGAAAAATCAACGAAATTCCCTCATTTCCACATCATTGGGCATTATTTTCGAGACAACTGGACACATGCTGACAGTTGAGTTGGAAATACTGAGGTGAAGTAATTACCTTGCATCTCATGCAAGAAATTGTTTTCCAAATTGAAGATGGTGACCAAAATGGCGACCGAAATTTGAAAACAAGCTCACATTCCTTTACTTTCTTATGATGGGCCTTATTGCTACGCGATTTATGCCCACAATTACATGTTCATATGGAAAATGTATATGAAGTACTCAATTGAGTTTGGCAAATTCTCACAGTCAAGATGGCGATCAAACTGGCGGCCAGAAATTGAAAAGAAGTCGATTTGATCACATACTAATTTCAACTTTTTGCCATTATTTCGATGGACAAAACGGTACATAATATAAGCCATCTATGAGTTCCAACATAAGTCGTAGCCTTCTGGAAGGATGAAAACCCACAATTAATAATCGCGATTCTCCACTAAGCGCCCATAATGGCCGTAACCGTATATAGGTGCGCCGATTAGTCATATTTTAACTTCCAAGAATCAAAACAACAGTACCTGAGTTTATTCTGATTTGCCACATTCAGCATTATCTGGACCAGTTTCCATCTCTTCGTCAGATTAATCTATCTCGCTCACACCAACACAGTTTTCTAAACTTCTTTGTAGAAAGGTCCCACTAATGGGAATGTGTCAAACAATGCATATGCCGGTGCCGGTCTCTATCTGCGTATATTCAGCTTTGGTAACCTGATGGGGATAACAGCATGTGCACCTGGTGATCTTCCCAAACAGCCACTTCTCAATATATGGTTCATCAATTCACATACTCATCTAATGCACTGACGTACCCGGAAAACTTCTGTATATGGCTTCGAATGTTGAAAGCCTGACATTTGACGGATGCCTTTCTGCTAAGGCGTAGAAGGCCATAATGCATAATATACCCACACTTCTTGACCGCCTACTTGACTGTGAGTATCAATTGCCAAACTCAAATGAATACATACTTCATATCAATATTCCATATACCAACATGTAATGGTGGGTAGAAATCGCGAAACAATAACGCCCATCGTAAGAAAGTAAATGAATGTAGGAGTCTTGTCTGGAGTCTCTGCGACCACTTTATTTTCTTGTTAACAACAGAAAAAAATTAGAGGAGACATTAAGACAGAAAATTAGTGGGATGAAGTTGAGTCCTGGGGGGGGGGGGTGCATAGGTCGACCAATATCTCCTGGACTAATCCATCCGGATGGAATTCAGTTCATCACGCCGTCCGGAACAGCGGAGTTTTTGTTTGTCTCTGTCAAATGGAACCAATATTTCATTATCGGAGCTAAAAACCATCCTCATCAATGAGTATACGGTGTTACTCAGTGGACCGCATCGTTGGGTGTGACGAATTTCAAAACAAAAATATCATTGAAGAGGCTAAACCCGACCCAGAATCCCCCCATGGAAGGTTTTTATGCTGTGACACGGAGACGGAATGGAACAACGTAAAGGGATAGTTGCATAGTACTCCCACGTCTCATTCTTTCTTTGAGTATATATATGGTCATATATAGAATGAATTGCACATTTGATACTACCAATGCTTTGTTTTAGCTATAAACGTTTGGCAACAATGGGTTAAATTGGTATAAATAGTATTCCGGATGCCACCCACTGTTATGGAGCATTCCAGATGCCACCCCCCATTTTAGGCCGGATGCCGGATGCCAGAGGGGGTGGGGTGGTCCCCCTCATAGATATGAGATATGAGGAAGAGTCTTTGTACATTATAGCATATGTCTATGGGATAGGAGAAACAAGAGTTTCATGCTGCCATTAATCAAATTTGACAGATGTCAGCAGTGTTTATCTTTGACTTCATCTAACCAAAGGCCAGAGCTCTGTAAAAATATGTCATCACTCAATTAATAACAAGATTTCACTTGGAATGCAACATCTATAAAATGTACTCTCATATACTCTGGATATAGGATGTTCATAATGGTAATTTATTGATATGATTATATTGCATGCAACTATTGCAATAAAATCTTCATATTTTCAAAACACGACATCACACCTAATTAATGGTACAAAACTGAAACAAATGAAAGTGTCAATGACATTTTTTATTATTATTATTATAAAAGTCAAAAAAAAAAATTAATAATATGTTTTGTCAAATTGAGCAAGGAGTTCAATCTAAAAAAATCAAACTTTTTATTTTTTTGTATTTTTTTGGAAAAAAGGGTCATAACTCCTTTAAAATAAATTGGATCAAACCCATATTCGAACTTGATAAAAAATGTTTGAGTTATGGCAGAATGCGTGAATTCTAAGTTGAAAAAGGGCCATAACTCTGTAACAAAAACTCTGATCAAACCCATATTTGAACTCGATCTGTATTTTGTCCTAAGAAACCCATACACTAAATTTGGTTCCAATCGGATAGAAAATATATTTGAGTTATCGCATTCTGCGTAAAGTGTCTACAGATGGACAGACAGAGACAGACAGACGGACGCTGGACAAACAAAGAGTGGTCAATCCGGACGTCGACACTATGTGTACCATACTATGGTATGGGTACACATAAAAACAAACTGTATTACAAATATCTAATCAGACATCTGTTATAATCCTGACCAAAGTGTTCGCCGATATTTAACAATATTTCCAAAACAAATCACTGAAACAAATTGCAAAATTTCACGTTGCAGAAGCAACAGTTCTTCACACTAGTCAATGTAGTAGTCATATAAGCTAAATAACATGCAAACGATTAATGATCATGACACATGATAAAGAAGACAATTAACATTGTAAATATCTAAATATTGTTACAAAGGAGCGATTGCGTCCACCTGTTAATGTCATTTGTAACAGTGTTTACAAAGGCATACTTGTGACATTATTAAAAGCCACTTAATTTTCGAACCCCCCAAATCACATTATATATATACTCTATGGCACCTTCTGAGACACAGACGTTCCAAATGGTGATGAATTATAATATTTTAATAATATTTTGTATCATAGATTGTTATTAAAACCGTATATCAAGGCACTATAAAAAAAAAAATTGGTGACTCGAAAATTATATGGGCCTTTAAATAGCATAAGCTGGAGACTGGAGACTCTTCATTTGCTGTAATGTTGTCAAGCCTTGAAATAGTGAGCCTGTCATTTGTAGAATGAGGTCCCCAGAGGGTGAATTTAGTGATGCTACCCCGCATAGCGGGCTAGCATCACCAAATTCACCCTCTGGGGACCTCATTCTGCTTACACCTCAGCAGAATGAGGTTCCCAGAGGGTGAATTTGGTGATGCTAGCCCGCTATGCGGGTAGCATCACTAAATTCACCCTCTGGGGACCTCATTCTGCAAATGACAGACACACTATATCAAGGCTTGAATGTTGTGCAATTTGGTTGTGCACAGGAATGTGCGATCCCAAAGATTTCACAAAAACAGGGAAATAGTGTAGTTGTCACTGTTAAATTCAACTATAATAGTTAACCCTTCCATGACTTGATGACATTGTCGATCTGGAAGATGCTGAATTAGCCAAGTTCCCATAGTTTCCCGGTAGGCATTACCAAGGTTCGCGCTGCCAATGGCAAAAATAATTCACATTTGGCAAAAAATATTTTCATTTGGCAAAAGTTTTGGCAGGTCACTTTTTAATTGCTCAATAAAGTTGAAAAATATCGGTCAATCAATACCATTCATTTTAGGAAATTATTACAATGGTGCAGCATTATTAGATCCTGTGCCAGTGCACATAGAATCACAATCCCATAGGGAGCCTCACATATATAAGAGAATGCACTGGCTTACTAGGGTCAAGATAAATATTGTTTGGCCAATGTATTTCCTTATATATGGGAGGCTCGCATATTTAAAGATACGGGCGGTCTTCCCTGTGGGTATAAGTACGGGCGGCCTTCCCTTTGGGTATAAGTACGGGCGGCCTTCCCTGTGGGTATAAGTACGGCGGCCTTCCCTGTGGGTATAAGTACGGGCGGCCTTCCCTGTGGGTATAAGTGTTAAAGTGATTGAGAAATGATCAGACAGAAAACGTGTACATTATATAATTGTTCTAGCAAAGAGATGAATATTTTTCAATCCAGTTAGTATTTTCTCCTAACCTATATGTGGTCATACTTACCAAATGAAAGTGTCAATGACACTGTAGCTCAACTTGGAAAGGGAATAATTTAATGTATTACAGTCAATGGAGCGATTAGGAATGTGGAGTAAAATCCAAGATGGCTGCTGGCGGCCATGTTTTCGGCCGAATGACCCCAAAATGAGTCGTTCCCATCTACATGTCATCGTTAACATCCATGACAAATTTTATGACGATCAGACTAAAGGTACGACCTGTAGCCCATGCTAAAGAATTTAGTCATACAAAGAGTAAAATCCAAGATGGCTGCTGGCGGCCATGTTTTTTGACCGAATGACCCCAAAATGACTCGTTCCCATCTACATGTCATTATTAACATTCATGACAAATTTTATGATGATCAGACTAAAGGTACGGCCTCTAGCATGTGCTAAATGATTTAGTCATACAAAGAGTAAAATCCAAGATGGCTGCTGGCGGCCATGTTTTTTGGCCGAATGACCCCAAAATGACTCGTTCCCATCTACATGTCATTATTAACATCCATGACAAATTTTATGATGATCAGACTAAAGGTACGACCTGCAGCCCGTGCTAAAGGATTTAGTCATACAAAGAGTAAAATCCAAGATGGCTGCTGGCGACCTTTTTTTTTTGGCCGAATGACCCCAAAATTACTCGTTCCCATCTACATGTCATTGTTAATATACCTGACAAATTTTATGATGATCAGACTAAAGGTACGACCTGCAGCCCGTGCTAAAGAATTTAGTCATACAAAGAATAAAATCCAAGATGGCTACTGGCGGCCATTTTTTTTGGCCGAATGACCCCAAAATTACTCATTCCCATCTACATGTCAATATTATCATCCATGACAAATTTCATGATGATCAGAAGAACAGTACGACCTGTGGCCCGTGCTAATGGATTGAATTTTGAAAACAAAGATGGCCACTGACGGCCATGTTTTTTGTCCGAATGACCCCAAAATGACTCGTTCCCATCTACATGTCAATATTATCATCCATGACAAATTTCATGATTATCAGACTAAAGGTACGACCTGTAGCCCGTGCTAAAGGATTTAGTCATACAAAGAGTAAAATCCAAGATGGCTGCTGGCGGCCATGTTTTTTGCCCGAATAACCCAAAAATGACTCGTTCCCATCTACATGTCATTGTTAACATCCATGACAAATTGTATGATGATCTGACCAAAGGTACGACCTGTAGCCCGTGCTAAAGGATTTAGTCATGCAAAGAGTAAAATCCAAGATGGCTGCTGGCGGCCATGTTTTTTGCCCGAATAACCCAAAAATGACTCGTTCCCATCTACATGTCATTGTTAACATCCATGACAAATTTTATGATGATCAGACTAAAGGTACGACCTGTAGCCCGTGCTAATGGATTGAATTTTGAAATCTAAGATGGCCGCTGGCGGCCATGTTTTTTTTCCGAATGACCCCAAAATGAATCATTCCGGTACAAATGTTGATGTCAACAGCTATGACAAATTTCATAATGATCTGATCAAAGGTACAACCTGTAGCCTCTATTGTTGACGCCTTACGCACACACGGACGACGGACGACAAAGTCATGGCAATAGCTCAAACTTTACAAAGTAAAGTTGAGCTAATAAGGATTATTACGATGAATCATATTGTAAGTTGCAAGCACACCAACTTAGGGGTTTTATAACTGACATAATGCCCGCGAATCTAAATAAGAAAATGGTGCAATATCGTGACTCATTTTATAAACAATCCACAGTGCTTTTTGCGAGAAACTAAACAACAGTCGACATGTATTTTCTTGAACACAAAACGTGTTTTTATGAATAATATCGCATTCAAATCATCATTATACTATACTATTAGTATATTCTTGAGGAAATTATCAGAATTTGATCATGTTATTTCTAAAATATAACCTACAACAAAGGCCACCCGTCCCTTTAAGAGAATGAATTGTCATAGGGTTTTCACAAAATTTCAGGAAGGATTAAATATAACTATTACAGTTGATTTCAGGAAATACTTGATCTGTTGGATCATATTCAGGTCAAGAACGAGGTGACCAAGGATATGTGACTTTAGGGTGGTGCCATTGAAACTAATAAAATTACATACTAAAACCAGATGCGAAGACAATGAATGATGTCATGTATCTACCCCATTTCTGTCCCCATAAAAATTAAAAGACAGACAAAATGTAGGTTTTCTATATGATTTATTGTTGTAACCAAACTAGGAAGCCTACACAAGGAATGCAAGCTTAACATTTCACATATAGCTCAGTTCAGTAACACTGCTGCTGCTGAGTCATAATGCCCAACCGATTGAGGGCCTCTCAGTGCAAATGGCAGCCTCTCATTGCTCTAAATTAGTCTATCAGTGCAATTTGCCAATAAATCCATAATTTGTTTGTAATAAAATTGTACAAATCAAGCTAGGATATAGTGTGTCTGACATTTGCAGAATGAGGTCCCCAGAGGGTGAATTTAGTGATGCTACCCCGCATAGCGGGCTAGCATCACCAAATTCACCTTCTGGGGACCTTATTCTGCTTACACCTCAGCAGAATGAGGTTCTCAGAGAGTGAATTTGGTGATGCTAGCCCGCTATGCGGGGTAGCATCACTAAATTCACCCTCTGGGAACCTCATTCTGCAAATGACAGGCACACTATTTCAAGGCTTGCCCCAGAGCGTGAATTTAGTGATGTTATCACGCAGTGGGCTAGCATCACCAAATTCACCCTCAGGAAACCTCATTCTGCTTAGGCCTCATCTGCTATGGGAGACCTATAATGATCAGATTGAGGTTCCCCAGTTGAAGTTGGTGATGTTCACATATTAGTCTCCTCAATTATGCAATTTATCTTCTGCAAATAAGCAGATGTCGAAATTGAACAGAAGGGGAAAAGTAACTAAAAACAATGTTAATTTAACACCATAGATACTTCCCAGAGGATGAAGCCTAAGCAGAATGAGGTACCCAGAGGGTGAATTTGGTGATGATAGCCCGCTGTGTGGGACAGTGTCACTAAATTCACCCTCTGGTGACCTCATTCTGCAAATGTCAGACATATTATTTGTCAATTATACTAATATACTAATATTTTTGCATTTATCAGATAGAGAAATCATCTGGGCCAAATTTGCCTCAGAAAAATAGTGTGCACCAGGGGTGGGTGAAACACCATTTTATTTGATTTTCACCCCATCTATAAATTGGTAATTTTGGTTTGTATTCATTGTGGATACATTCCGTTTCCAGAATATCAACATAAATTCAACAACGTTTGTCCAGAAAGGTGTAAAGGTCACCGGAATGTCCATATTGGGAAATTTTATCAAGCCTCTGAGATGGTACATGCTATATTTTGCTTCAACACAATTCACAATGAACAGGTATCACCAAAGTATGGTCCTATTGAAGTTTATATCTTATCACTGAGAGACAGAGCATGGGTTGGGCAGTGTGAGTGATATGGCTGATGTTCAATGGTGGTAAATACATTATCTACTGATCTCATCATGGGGTCATATTCACGCTGTTGCGTGGCATTGTTGTTGTTACAGTGATGTGGAACACTCTGCTAGGGTAATCAATTGGAAATAAATTTTTTTATTATCATGATAGGTTCAGAGTTGTGAAAAGATAAACAAGCATACTGGCTTCAGTAGCAGACAAAGAGTAATAAAATTGACATGTATAATACATGGCGGTAAGGAGCCAGTATATTCCAAATGGTTAAACTGTCTGTTATTTAAAGGTACTCAATCCGATCAGAGGGTCCTATATTACTATTTCTTTGGCTTTGGGGGTAAAAAATATTTGATTCGAGTCGAGGAACCCACCCATCAAAGCTCAGAGTGATTAGATATCAATTTAATGAAATCTATTAATTTTCGGAGATGAGCCCACAAGTTGGCAGAACCACGTGATCAAAACAGACAAATTGCGGGTGTAAGATGGATAACTCTAAAATCAAGTGGTTATTATTGATCACGTGGTTCTGCTAACTTGTGGGACAGATATCCGAAAATTAATAGATTTCAAAAATCGATATGTTCCTCGACTCGAATCAAATATTTTTTACCCCCAAAGCCAAAGAAATAGTAATATAGGACCCTCTGATCGGATTGAGTACCTTTAATGGAATATCTCTCAGCAGATATCACACAATCAAAGCAAATTCTTATACAATGATGAAGATCAGCTCTCCTTCCTCGCTAATCTAAATAAAACAAAATCTGAGAAATGTTCATTAACTTTGGATGGCCTAATCTAAAGACAAATTTACGGCACCATGTACAGTAGTTCTAATGATTTAGGGTTTCAAATGATGGGTCTGCACCCGGGGTCTATAAGACAATTCACTGTCAAGCCTATGTTTCGTGTGCCTGTCATTTGCAGAATAAGGTCCCCAGAGGGTTAATAGAAGAAGACATAAAATGATACAGGAAATGATGACGTTATATGCAGACAGATAGAAGCTGCAAGCAACACTGAGTTTGAATACTTCGTAGAATTTCCTAAACATCAACATTTAGAAAAATAAAATAGATGAGGTAGATATAACAAGAAGTGAGAAAATTCTGTAGTGATGGTAAACGATGTACATGTATTCAAATTATGTAGTGATGGTAAACGATGTACATGTATTCAAATTCTGTAGTGTTGGTAAACGATGTAGATGTAATCAAATTCTGTATTTGATGAACTACTCAGAAAAATGTTGTTGTGTATAATATCTCTATGTAATATGTAATGCTGAAGACATTCATGCCCTAAATAATCGACACCTTAACCACAGCAGAATTATGAGGAATTTTTCAGGATTTAGTCGGAAATATGGCTTGTTGCCATTCATCAGAAAGCTCTCACTGAGAGCTTTCCAATGAATGGCAACAAGCCATATTTCCGACTAAATCCTGAAAAACTCCTTAACCACAGAAGAATTATGGGTAATTTTTCAGGATTTAGTCGGAAATATGGCTTGTTGCCATTCATTGGAAAGCTCTCAGTGAGAGCTTTCTGATGAATGTCAACAAGCCATATTTCTGACTAAATCCTGAAAAATTACCCATAATTCTGCTGTGGTTAAGGAGTCGATTATTTAGTGCATTACTGTGCATCAATTCAAACGCCATGTTACAACTGAAAATTTACTTGTACCAGGTAATGAAATATTGTTTTCTGCAAAAGGATCTACTGATAATTTTGGTTTGGTTTTGGTTTTATTTGGCATCCAAAACAGGCCTGATTTTAGTGTGCCTGTCATTTGCAGAATGAGGTCCGTGAATTTAGTGACGCTATCCATAGTGGGCTAGCATTACTAAATTCACCCTCAGGGGACCTCAATCTGCTTATCTGGAAAGCTTCTTTATTATCAAATTTCTATAGAAACTGCTTCACATAGATTCTATTTCATTTTTAGTTTAGTTTCTCTATATCCCCAAATTGGCAGATGACACATTGCATAATTGAGGTTCCCAATTGGTGTGCATCACAATATTCACCATTTGGGAACATCAATCTGAGTCTATGTCTTCCATAGCAGATGAGGCCATGCAGAATGAGGTTCCCAGAGGGTGAATTTGATGATGCTAGCCCACTATGCGGTATAACATCACTAAATTCACCCTCTGGGGACCTCATTCTGCAAATGACAGGCACACTAAACTCAGACTTGATCCAAAACATTGTTGGATACATCTTTC
>CP136064.1:78178522-78341448 GCA_032622095.1 Siphonodentalium dalli
TTTGCCTTTCATTGATGGTACTCTAAAAGGAGTGCTTGCTGTAAAATTACAGGTATAGCATACCATGTTACTGGTATATGATACCACATTAACTCATTCAAAACTGAGTCCACAGCAAATTACGCTGCCTGCATTGCTGCTAGCCCCCTTATAAAGCGACATCATAACATTTTATATTATTTTATATCATCAGTCGCTACCATTTTTTAGTCATCATCTGGCGGATGCACCTGTTGGTTTCATGTAATTACAGTGAGTGACTTGTCTTGGCCATTGTCAATACACACCCCTGGAATAATTATGCATTTGCATGGTTTTGAGTTGATGAGTATCACATATTCAAAATGGCCGAGGCGATCGAAAATGTGACCAAAAACGGGGGGGGGGGAAAAAGGTAACAAACTAGGATAATGATACATTACATAGTATTTTGGCAGCTACCAGCATATGCTATACTATTTTTCAAACAAGCTGTTACCTCATTTGTATCCAAACTCACAATTGTTTGTCTAACATTCTGACCAAAGTTGTTAGTTGAAGGATTCTCCTAGATGTATGGATTTGTGTATTCCATGAACCTCCGACTGGCAACTTTGGTCAGAATTTTATAGAAAACTGAGTATATTTCCGAACAAATGAGGTATCGACTTGTTTTAAAAATAAACTAGCGTATATTGATCGTAACAGTCAACATGCTATGATTTGTGTCAGTTCCTCATATATTATGTTTTTGTACATTTGCACATTTTGAATGCGTGGTATACTCACCATGCAACCTCGAAACGACGTGATTCCCCACCGTAATATAGTGCCATTGGTATTATAGGGCTTCAAATAAGAGGAACAGAACAGTGAAAAGGTATAAACAGGTGATGAGATATTTCGTCACCAGCGGTGACCATCACAAATTACAATTTTGCGGTGCCCAGAGAGTTAACACGATGTGGAATATACACTGCTAGGGTGATGGAATAGGAATAATGAATATAGATTAATCTTGCTCAAGTAGTTATTTTCGCAAATTTAAAGTCCAAATTACACCCAACACCATCGTTCTTATATATGAATTATATGCAATGACTCTCGTCGGAATCATTATTGTTTGTTTATCAGCGATTAATTCAGCCTGAATTAAAGTCTAAATATTTACAATTGTGCGCAGTTCAAACGTTTTGTTTACTGAAATGGTACAATCGATGTGGTTGGAATTTTTAACAATATTAATTGAATGTTACATTCTTCCAGCGGGCAAATCGACTGAATGAAGTGCACAATACCAGGCCTGAGTTTAGTTTGCCTGTCATTTGCAGAACGAGGTCCCTAGAGGTTTAACGGGATAGCATCACTAAATTCACCCTCTTTATTATCAAATTTCCATAGAAACTTCTTCACATAGATTCTTTTTCAGTTTAGTTTCTCTATAGCTCCAAATTGGCAGATGACACATTGCATAATTGAGGTTTCTAATGGGTGTACATCACAATATTCACCATTTAGGAACTTCAAATCTGAATCTATGTCTCCCACAGCAGATGAGGCCATTCAGAATGTGGTCCCTGAGGGTGAATTTGGTGATGCTAGCCCACTATATCGACATAACATGATAGTAAGGAAGGCTGCATGTGGTGACATCATGGAGGTTCAATTTGGTAGTGATGATAAGAATTCACATACAGTAATGCTCTAAGTAATCGACTCCTTACCCGAGAGCTTTCCGATGAATGGCAACAAGCCATATTTCCGACTAAATCCTGAAAGTTATCCATCATTCTGCTGGTGGTTAAGGAGTCAATTACTTAGAGCATTATACTGTAAGTCTGGTCTCATGTTTTGTGTCTGGATTAACCATCGTTTCATTTTTTTAAAGATTCTGTTGAATTTTTGGTTTTTGTTATTATTTTTTTAGAATTTTTAGATAGAGCTACCTCATGCTACACGAATGCGAGACGTAAAATGTCCCATATTGATTGTAGGTATATTATACCAGAAAATTAGAACTAAAATCAATATTAATTGATAGAAGCGTTTCCGGGCGCGGATTTTCGATTCATATTTATTATTTTATTCCCAGGAATTATATAAAACTTGTAGGATGAGATAGACCATCTGTCTTCTGTACCATAATGCAACAAATTATTTCCCAACCTCCTCATTTCCTTTAGTGTGTGAGTCACTGGGGAGTTAGTAGACCATGGGATGAAAATCCTAAGCTGTCATTGCTCTGCAACTTTTGAGGTACTACATAATTTTGGTAAATGTTGGAAGGTTACGTGTCAATAAACATATTTCGCAAATGTTCTGGCCTCGGGAGTTTTCGAATAAAGAGCAAAAGTTTATCTGAAAAATATACCGACGGTGCACGCGGTTCGTTCCGTCGTGATATTCCGTTTTTTAGACGCATTCTGTCAATAATATCAAAGGTCGATAAATATGCATTCATTGTAAATGGATTCCTCCAAAAACAATCAACACTTTACCAGGAAGTTATACAATACATAAACCCGATATAGTTTCAAATCAAGAAACAGATTAAAGTCACAACAAAAATTACATCAATTACACGTGCCATTCCGATTAATTGAATTTCTGGAATCGGAAGCGAAACCAAGCGCGCGATTGTCCGGAAAATTAGTATTACGCCAGGTCTTAACGGGAAACTATTTACTTCACGCGGCACTTTCTATTTATTCTATTCCACCGACAATGGCACTGTTTTTCAGAGATAGGGCAGACATTATATTAATCCATAATATCTTTCCGAATATTTACCAGATACAGAGTGCCAGCCGACCATTTCATTTAGTGTCTGTTGTGCATATGTCTATATATTTATAGGCCTATATATAAGTTGAACTTTTCAAGCACGATGATGATGGGTTCGTATTTATCGTTATGTTTTCCGTTAATTATCTTTTACAATCAAATATCATATGAACTTAAGCTTAATTATCATATGAAATTAAGCTTAATTCGTTCATGTGATAATTTTCAACTAACTAGTTTTGTAGATCTCTACTTGCAATTTTCCCCTTAAATATGCGAGGTGTTTAAATATGCGTATATACAATGCAGTCCACGATGTGAATTATGCAGGCGTGAAAAGTTTAAGGAATATGTCCATGCATATGCTGTTATGTACCGTTTTTACGGAGACGAAAATGATAGGTTCTAGTTCAGTACAACTCTTGGAGGGCATGTGTCCGAGTCAAATAAGCCTCTATATTTTGGCGTGCAGATAACAACAATTCTGGAAATTCCATGTTTTTTATTTTTGTTTATTTATTTTTACTAAGTTATTTATATACTGAACAGTTCGTGGAAGTTTATGCACTTGTAATATCTTGTCCACTATATCGACATATAGCAGTTACACATGGCTGACTACATCATGATGATGAAATATATATACCGCGCATGAAAAGTTATTTCAAAACATGCTATAATAATGACCTCATATAAAACAAAGTATACGATATTTGTATTTGACTGTTTATTGGATCATAAATGCAAGTCGCGAATTATAATGGCGGGTATTACCTGGCGAAATTTTAAAACAAGTTGAGGCACTGCATGCATGAGCGTGGCGACCGGGTAGTCCTAACTTTGGTCAAAATGTTCAACGTTGGACATTCCATGCATACCCGAACCAACAGAAGTAATTTGACATTTCAGCCAGAAAATAGATTCGAATATTGACCAATCAGTTTGAAAGTTGTTTTGTTTTAAATGGAAATAAAGATATACAAAATTATTAAGTTTTAAAGAGTTTGGGAATGTTTGATATTAGTGTGGTCGTCAGAGGGTTCGACCCGGAAGAAATTGGTATAGAAGCGGTTTTGGTGTCATTCGACGCGGGAGAAACTCGTGTATAACATATCCAAAATCCGCTAAAATCCGCTTTGGGCAAAATTCAGGATCCAACATGGCGTCCAACATGGCTGCCGTTAGTCAAAAGATACTCTGACTGAGATTAATTCGATAACAGTGAGAACAAATGTTGTCATATGTATACAAATGTATACATTTTTGCAAAGGTAAAATGTTGTGCCACCTGTTTATGGCAAAAATGGAACCCATCGTCCCAGATGGCCGCCAAAATGGCGGCCTAAACTAGAACATTTGAAGTTTTTGCCTAAAATCTTAAAGATCAATTCCTGTTGTTTGATAATGGTTCAGACTGGCGACATTGATTAGTCATATTCATGTTAATTCATCATTGGAGCAATGAAAGATACCATAAATGGGGTCCCAGACTCATCTACACCCTCAAAAATTCGATTTTACAGAACGCGGTATAAAATTCCACAAAACTCTCCATTGTGATTACAGTCATATATCAACAAGAAATGGACAGAACTGTACAATGTAAGTTGGGCATACCAATATCTATAAATACTCCAATTCAATGAAACCCAAATTGGCGCTTTGTCTCAAAATGGCTGCCAAAATGGCGGTCAAAATATGGAAAATGGCGGATATTGATCACAGTGTCATTCAATCCATTATAAGTAGTGGTTGATGAATAAAATTGACTAAATAAATACGAATGTATACCTCTTTATGATGCCATTATGCTAGCTCTATGTAAAAACTTAAAAATCAGTACCAAAAATGGCCACCCGATGTGAAAAATACTATTTTCTATCACTTCTGTTTATCACTTGTTGCTCTCTGAACTGGGAAACAATGGGTATATTCTTTCAATGATCGTGTCAACTGATCATTACAGCAATGACATTTCTAATAGATTAGATCATAGTTTACTCTGGTCCTTCACTAATAAGTTATAACGAATGTGGTATGAAATTTAACCAAAATCGACTTTGGGGTTCTGGTCACATTTGATATTTAGGGATGAACAGATCTTGTCTACAAAATAATTGATCAAATAGACCAAATAGACAAAAAGAAACAATAAATTTTATCTAATATGGTTCCAAAACGAAAATGGTAGACTCTGCCCAGCTTATCACATAATGGAAGTTGTGAGTGGTGAATGCAGTTGATAGTTGGCTCATATACATGTATGTGGCTCATATACATCAAAACTATTTATTTTCAATCTTTTGGTGGCTTCCCGCGGGTTGACAAAATCTCGACTCATCAGTGCTATAATGTCGTATATCCATTTTGGCGGGAAATGAGTATTTGATACCATTCGAATCGTGAGAAAAAATCCAATCCGATGGGCCAAACTGTCCTTGCATTGGATGACAAATATTCGCACAAACCAGTGAAGCAAATGTCGTATCTCCAGCGATCTTTACAATTATTCGTGCTATGAGGTCGTATGTCCAACAGCAGCCAATCGGACGCTTCAGGTTGTCCACGTGACTTCTGTTTTGTGTTTGTGAATTCTAAAATGTGTGCTATATGGCAGTATCTCCATGTTAGTCACGTGATCATTTGGTGATTTAAATTTTGTGATTGTTCCACACATTTCTGTATGATGATGCACATGGGTGAATTTTCATAGTGTAGAATAGGCACTTTTTAGTTCATAGACACATGCGATTGCCACCATATTTAGCTTAATCTGCATTTATTAGCACAACTTCATTATAGCACGGAAACGAATCGTCGCTGGCATGTCATATCTCCAAACAAGCTATTGCTTTTTAAAAGAAAACGAGGGAATAAACAGAAAACAATATGTGGTTCAATGAACAGCTAATGTCAGTTTTCATTGGGATAAATACAACAATACGTCATGCTTTGTCAACATTAGGCCAAAGCGAAAAATAGGTGTGTTTCCACTCCCCCGCCCGCCCCACCTCAAAACCCCCCGACGAAACTCACTTTATTTATTTTCCAAATCCCTCCGAATCCCGAAAAATAAAATACGATGTATTTACTGTTTCCACGTGAATTAATACTACACTATTTATATTGTTATATATAGACCTCTCACATAAACAAGCATACTAAAATTGTCTCCTTATTTGGTTATTAAATCGACCCACTGACAATAAAATTCCGTGTTGTGACCGATATAGCAACAGATTGTAAAAAAAAAAAAAAAACGCGCACGTGTTTTTTAGACACACTGTAAAATGAAGCTCCATGGCGGCATTAGGGTGATGAGTTTATGACCGCATTATTAATGTACGTCAACTAACGACATGGCCAAATATACCGGCAAAATAATGCTACACAATATTTACGCGAACGCAATCGCAAAGAATACATCTGTCCCAAAAACTTCCAACGGTGTCTGAAAAGAACGGACTGTAACAACCGGATGATATAGGCCTACGGAAGCCGGAGTGTATATTTACCGGAAGATCTAAAACAATTTTGCCAACATCCGGAAAATAGTGTCGAACATGTCGTCAATGTTGGCACTTAAGTTTTTCAAATGTATTCACATGTCGCAGGGGAGAAATAAAATAACACGAGTTCTCCACTGCAACAGCTTTTTTCAAGTTTTTCAAAATAATCACGACAAAGACCTTGACGCCAAAAACGTAACAATCAGATGTAAAACAAACTTAGACAGCAATGATGAGTTTGTCGTCGACAACGACACTTTGGTCGGCGATGCTGTAAACAACTTTTGTGTTAAGGTGGCGCACTTTGAATGTACTATCAGGCCTGCATCCCGTATGCCTGAGGCCTTTGTCCAGAACCAGAAAATATTAAAAGAATCTCTTCGTGAAACAATTTTGTTTTATTTAAAAACTTCCAATTGCTGGGGATTCTACATATGTAAAATGACATATATTTATTAAAATCATATCATATGAATATATTAAGCAAAAACGCCCATGTGTACTAAATAAATCATGTGGAAAGTTATTCTACACTGTTGTAAATATTGAAACTAGTTGTTTTATTGAATATTAATGAACATATGTACAATTTGCACATGTAGATTAAATACAAGGCACTGAAATTCAGTGCATACATTGTTAGCCTTCACAATAAGTTCATAAATGACATAATTATTAGAAAGATAGCACAAATATGATATTTGAATTTCCCCGCGAATAAATAAAGTGAAAAAAAAAATAAAGTGGAAAGACCACCCCCCCCGCCCCTGTTTTTTTTATGGATGGGAGTGGAAACACAACTATTATTCACTTTGGCCTTAGGAGAAATGTTGTCTAAAAACTTCAACCTTCATTTTCTCGGAAAGTTGAAAATGTGGGTTACATTATAGCACTGATGCGACGAAATATTAACTATTCGGGCTCGGCCATCATTTTCAAGTTTCAAGCTGTAACTAAATGTAGCCCATGGATTCCCCATTCGACATGTAAGAAAAGTAGTTTTACTCTGATCTCTTCCCAGATATCAACTCTCCGGTAAATGGTGATCTCTTATGTTCTAGAAAATACGTGTGCCAAATACATATATGTATGAAGAAACTATCCCCATACATTGTTTACACATCGACTCCGTAAGTATGTGGAGGTTTTCTTGGACAAGCGGGATTTTCAAACCTCGAAACCGTCCGTACAAACAATAAAAGTTAATAGGAAATGACGTTGGATGTAGGTCTAGAGTACGTCGTCCGCATGAAATAGTTTTCGTGTCATTAATTTGCACATATTTCGTGCTCTGATGAGCATGGATGAACGCCTTATGTGGCAGTTTGATTGTCTAACATCCGGAAAATAACATGTTCATTGTTCACATTTCTTAGACAAACATGTTGTTAATCACCATGTTCAAGTGGCATTTCTATCCAATGACAACCTTGAAATGCCAGTTAATCAAGCTAAATGGTTGATACCTTTACGCCTACGGGTCAGATCCAGCCGTGACGCACATTGTGTCTACATATCATTGATGAAATTCACTAAATGTGTAGAAGATATAGGTGCGTCTATATATGTACTAGAATGTTTCTATCCACATGTATATACCCACAATCGCATGACACGGAATTGTCACATGAAGGGTATACAATGTACGTGCGAATTTTCATTTTTCCTCTTGATATTGAAGAAAATAATTTTACTTTGAAACTCCCCAGCTCCGATAACCAACTTGCCCACCAATTAAATAAACCCCAGATTATTCGCTTTTCCCTCCTGTCCTTTTCACTTTCGCCAGCACTGGAAAACCTATTATAGCCTGTTGCTTCCGGACTACCACCGATGCCCATATATTTGATGTTCCGAATAGTCGTTATAAGTAGAAATGTTGACACTGTGTTTTCAAATAATCCAGATTCGTAGCAATTTAATTTCTTTTTAATTAATTTCCAGATAGTCCCTCGTAATAAGTGGACATCGTGTTGGATCCTGCAGTAGATACTGCTTAGTTGGAACATTTCGGGCTGAACTGATTGTGGTAGTAGATTATTGGCAACATGTTTAATAGGTCTGTCATCGTTAGCTCACAACCGAAGTGTTGTTTCGGCTTTCCTCTGAGCAGAACTTAAATTTCGACAATTTTCGGTGGCCATTTTGGTAGCCATCTTAGCATTTTGAATCGTGATTGGCTACTCATACCCACAAAAAACATTGATTTCAATCAATGATGTGTATTGGTGCCGAATTGGCATTTTGTCGAATGGGTTTTCGTGAATAACTACATATTTGCCATTTTCATTATTATTGGCGACCATGTTGGACGCCATCTTGAATTCTGTATTTTCCCCAAAGCGGATTTTAGCGGATTTTGGATATGTTATACACGAGATTCTCCCGCGTCGAATGACAACAAAACCGTTTCTTTACCAATTTCTTCTGGGTCTAACCCTCTGACGACCATTCTAAATATCTGCCATTTTCCATATTTTGACCGCCATTTTGGCAGCCATTTTAAGACAAAGCGCCAATTTGGGTTTCATTGAATTGGAGTAATTATAGATAATGGTATGCCCAACTTACATTGTACAGTTCTGTCCATTTCTTGTTGATATACGACTGGAATCCCAATGGCGATTTTTGTGGAATTTTATACCGCGTTCTGTAAAATCAAATTTTTGAGGGTGTATATGAGACTGGGACCCCATTTATGGTATCTTTCATTGCTCCGATGATGACTTAACATGAATATGACTAATCAATGTCGCCAGTCTGAACCATTATCAAACAACAGGAATTGATCTTTAAGATATTAGGCAAAAATTTCAAATTTTCGAGTTTAGGCCACCATTTTGGCAGCCATCTGGGGCGAGGGGTTCCATTTTTTCTATAATTATGTGGCATAATACTTTACCTTCGCAAAAATGTATACATTTGTATTAATATGGCAACATTTGTTCTCATTATGTCGAATTAATCTCAGTCAGAATCTCTTTTGACTAAAGGCGGCCATGTTGGACGCCATCTTGGATCCTGGATTTTGCCCAAAGCGGATTTTAGCGGATTTTGGATATGTTGTAGCAGAGATTCTCCCGCGTTGAATGACACCGAGATCGCTTGTATACCAATTTCTTCTGGGTTGACCCCTTTTTTTGCGTACCACGACCACACTATATCTCGAGGTCAAGGGAGATGTATTAGTATGTAATTCTAAGGTGAACTAAATAAACACACTTTATAGTGACGTCCATATCGATGCATTTATATATCTTGTTATATATATTCTTGTTTTTTATTATTTCGTGAACAATGTTGGACATATCGCATGATTTTTCAGTGACAATTATGACGGGCATTAATCATTCCGACAAGCCCATATAACCTGTATGTGCATGTATTCGGCGTTTGAGATAAGTCTACACATGTAGCTAAAATCTACTAAATATACGACCATGTCCTGTGGCGAGCGCACGGTGGTCACGATATCGGACACGAATACATGTAGCACTCAAGTTCTCAACGGAACATCTGCATCTGGGTCTATTATAAGGCTATATTGCATGGCGACAAAATGTGTCCCGAGAAAGTTTTGCGCCATCAAAATTGTAAAACTATACCATTTGTTCAGTTAAACTGTATATATGATCGAAGTCAAGGCTGCGGATTTTGAGATCACGTACCCGGTACTATATATAGGGCCTATTGGCCATTATTATTTTATGAGCGAAATAATGCACCCCAATGTTAGTTAAAATTGTATATCCACACATAATTTTGTTTTTATTAATTTCATATTTATACCAAAACATTTACTGACCCTCAAGTCGATGCAATTTCAGCGTAGATATTCCGTTAAATACACGTGACGCCCAGAGGAATAACACTATTCGCCGGTGGAATGCATGTAATGTCAAGAACGGTAACTCTATTTCATCGAACGTCAGGCACCATTCGGGGGAATTTAATATTCAAAATGTCATCCTGGGCGTAAATATGCCGTTCTGTTTGTGCTGTTCATGTTTATTGAAAGATTTCGTCATATTCCATTTAGAATAATCACCAAAGTGTCTCAATTAACTTGTAATAATAAACAGAAGAAAAAAATTATATTTTAGTGATAATGTACACGAAAACGGCTAACAAAAACATGTTTTTCTCGCGAATGTGCAACTCCCGAAACCAGAACATTTTACAATCTGTTACAAGAAAACAATCTTGCTATGAAAATAAAAAGTTCTTGTAGTACCCTAAAAGTTGCAGACAAACTTTTTTCTAAGCCTCCTAGGATTTTCATCCCATGGTCTATAGGTGTGGACTGGACAGACTTGAAAATTATGCCCACATTTTGCTTATCATTTATCCTTTGCATTTATTCTATTTTATATGGAGACTCGCTATGAAAAACTCGCATATATAAAATAATGTATTGGCACAAAGTTTTTGAAAAATTTCAGGAAGCTCCAGTCATGGTCAAAAGTTGTTTGTCAGTACATTTGAATGGGAATTCAATTATAGTTACGTGCGCTTGCGCAACAGTATGGCGATCAGACAGATTCGTAGGTTGGTGTCACCCTACTCCGTTTCACTCCATGACGTCACCAAAAACGACGTAAAACCTCGTGGCGTTCTGACATTTTTACCGTGCCGCGTTTTTGCTATGTTTATTTTATGTGTTGTTAACGATTATTTGTTTGTCGCCGATATCGCCATTTGTCGGGATTCCCTGTTTCTATATTTAAAACTGACATGCTCGTAGTGAGCCCCGATTTCGATTTTTTTTCCCAGGTCAAAATACGTCAGAGTTATGACAAAAATAGATCGACCTACATTTTCTCCATCAGAACTCTACATCAAAGAGTCTATAGACTTCTTCGGGACCTACATAGACTCCTTCATTTGGGTATTTTTACTTATAATTGGGAAGTTACAATCTGTCATAAAAGCATGCATATTATTTTACTGTATCGGTATTGACGACAAATAGCCACAAAATATCTGTCGTGATTCACATTTGGCTGATTAAGCTATTGTCTTACACTTGGTGCTCATAAACCTCGACCGTCATAAATACAATGTCATCATAAACATGCATTGTGCGGGAGTCCCGTGAGTGACCAGACAGACAATGGGGGATTAGGGGATTAAATGTAAAATAATAACCTTTTGCTGTTTCGTGCAGAGTGACGTAATCTTTCTCCAGATTAAAACAGCCTGTTACGAACAAATTGCTTATATAACAGCGTCAATGCACACTTTACAAAATATTGCTTTCTTCACATTGTTATGATTCAACAACGGTCGGTTTAATGTCCATGCGTCTTTGAATGTCCGTCTTGTGAAAACTAAAGATGATTGCATATCACTGTGTGATCGCTTGGTTGATAGAGTTGTCGATCGGGTTTCCCTTTGTACTGTCCGCGATCGGGTTTCCCTTTGTACAGTCGGCAATATATTCCCACTTTCGATATTTTCGGACTGGATCGTTCATATCACAGAATTGAAAACCCACTTGCCAAAATTTATGTTAGATTTGGAAATAAAAATATGTTTACTGTACACTAATTGTTAGAGCTTACCTTTTGCTGTTACGGAACGATATTTCATAAGTACGAAAATAATGAAATACTTTCGTCACCTAACTTCGTCTTGAATGTCGATCTATTGAGCGCTTTTATTAATTAGCTTTCTGACTCCATGCTTTCAGTCTCCATTTGGGGTAAAAAAAAGTTTAGCCAAAAGTTAATTAGCCAAATGAAATTTTTATTAGCCAAATTCGAAAAAGATTAGCCATTGGCTAATTTGGCTACCGACAGCGTGAACACTGATTCTAGTTATATTAATGTAGTGTTGGCTCACATGTTTCCTACATATGCTGGGTCAGATTAGTTACTGACATTGCAGGAATGTCAATTTATGACCAAATGCTGGCTTCTGCGTAACCCACATGACTTTTCTGATTATATCCGAGTCTGAGTTTAGTGTACCTGTCATTTGGAGATGAGGTCCTCAGAGGGTGAATTTTTGGGCTAGTGTCACCAAATTACCCTCTGGGGGACCTCATTCTGCATGGCCTCATCTACAATGAGAGACATAGACTAAGATTGAAGTTCACAAATGGTGAATATTGTGATGTACACCCATTGGGAACCTCAATTATTCAATATGTCGTCTGCCAATTTGTTTTATAGAGAAACCAAACTAAAAATAGTACTTTGCAAACCCTCATATCAATGTAACTTTAAAACTTGGCAGGGATGATAGTTAGGTACAGCCACGTACTTGTAACTATAGTAACTTATGGTATTACGATAGAGTGGCACTTGTTGCAGGGAACAGTCGCATGATTTTATGGTGCAAAATATAGATATCGACTATTTAAGGTAAGTGAATATTTCGTCACTGATATTCACCCCCAGCTGCATGATCAGTTGAAATCAGTTGTCAGCATTCTATCACGGAAAAAATGCCTTTGAATCATCGCCACAAGACGATTTCTTCCGCAAAAAATATCCCAGAAAATGTATGCTTTAACTAACTTTTCAGCCACATTTCGCCTCAACCATTATAATAATCGAAAGATATCTTCTCCTCCCACAAATGCATGTATTGAGTATTGTCATAGAGTGTCTGTATTCCAAATTTACTATTTCTATATGGGTACCTGCTTCAAAATTACTGTCCTGTTAGTCCTGTAGAACCCGAAATTTAGTTGTGATCGACCAGGCCCGGCGGACAATTATTGTTCACCCCAGGAGAGTCGAACTGGATTGGTTGCCTTTCGTCAACATTGACACGTATTTGGACTACTGATTCTTTGTGTAAATTTGTATACTGCATGCATGCGCATTTGTTCTCACAACATTCCTTCAGACTCATTAAGGTCATTAATTAAAGTAAGTCGATGGAACTATTTTCAGTTCTGAAATGTTACAATGTCCTCCCCATGGGATGGAGTGGAGGTATATTTTCAATGGTTTGGTATATTTCTACCAGTAAACAAGATTTAAATTCAAATAATTTGGTAAACTTTCAGCAGGGGATGAGCAAGGGGGAGGGGTCAGAAACAAATTCCGGACACATAGGTTTATTTTTTCCATTGTGGCCATTTCTGGACCCACCATCCGAGTGTTCTACTATTTTGTAAGTGTATATTTTACTACATGCGTTCGGGTAGTCCTACCCACCCCTTTATTTCTATTCTGAAAATGTATTACTCATGCTTTTAGACACTTTCGCTGATACATACATCGAGCCATCCAATGTACATATGTTTATTTCCATTTAATTTTCTAGTTGATAATATATAAACAAGTAAGATCTGTCTGTCTGCCTGTCAATTCACAAGTTTTCTCCCAGACCCTGCACCAATTTCAACCAAATTTGGTGTGGTGATTCGTGATACCCCGGTGAATGTTATCACGGTGTTAGTTTTTTTTTTCTTCAATATTTTTATTAAAATGAAAATTGAAATAATTTTAATGAAAATTGAAATAATTGGTTTTTTTTTAAATTGAGCAAGAAGTTCAATCTATAAAAACAAAATTATAAAATTCAATTTAAAATAAAAAGAAATTAAAATTATTTGTTTTTTGAATCAAAATGTTTAAATAAAAGATCAATATGATCAATTATGGACATTATGGTATGTTGCAGTCTTGGATTTTGAAGCCAAACCAAGCTACATATGTTCTATGCTATGGAAATTGTTTTTAATCTTTCATATTACATTATGAGACAAATATTGTAATTTATTTTGGCATAAAAGGCTTGGGTAAAATATTTGTTTAGCTGAGTAAAAAAAACTTGTTTCGCATCTGATGGACCACCGGCCTGTAAACATATTGACCCCGACAGCCTTCAGTGTCAAATTTGTGAACTGAAAAGGTATCATTTGGAAATTCCCAACCACAGGGCGGTGTCAGGTTGGAACATTCCAACAGTTTTTATCCCCCGCAAAATGAAATTTGCGGGGGATATAGGAATGGGTTCCGTCCGTCCGTCCCGAATTTGTAAAGTCATAACTTGAACAAATGTCAACGGATTTCAAAGATTTTTGGTATATGAGTTCACCTGACCATACCTAGAATGAGTTCGCAAGCCAGGTCTGGCCGGATATTTTTACTGGAGTTATTTGACTTAGTTTATTATTTTTAGCGAATTTAGCATCAGCAAATAGACGACGTCACAGGCATAATTTCCACAAATGTCAATGTATTTCAAAGATTTTTGGTATATATATGAGTTCACATGACCAGTATCTAAATCAAATTCGCAAGCCAGGTCTGGCCGGATATTTTTACTGGAGTTATTGGACTTGGCTCATTTCCACAAATCTCAACGGATTTCAAAGATATTTGGTATATGAGTTCACTTGACCAGTATCTAGAACGAGTTTGAAAACCAGGTCCGGCCGGATATTTTCAGCAGAGTTATTGGACTTGACGACTTCACATGGCTAATTTCCACAAATGTCAACAGATTTTACAGATTTTTGGTATATGAGTTCACATGACCAGTATTTAGAATGAGTTCACAAACCAGATCCGGCCCAATAGCAAATAGACGACGTCACAGGGCTCATTTCCACAAATGTCAACGGATTTCAATGATATTTGGTATATGAGTTCACTTGACCAGTATCTAGAATGAGTTCGCAAACCAGGTGCGGCCGGATATTTTCAGCGGACTTATTGGACTTTTTTGTGTGCAAATGGATGATGTCACAGGGCTCATTTCCACAAATGTCAACAGATTTCAAAGATTTTTGGTATATTCGTTCCCATGACCAGTACCTAAAATGAGTTCGCAAGCCAGGCTTTTTGACTAAATCCCATAGTCGGATTCCTTATGTCGAAAAAAATGGTCGCGCGTTTTCGGAATGTTAAAAGCGATATGAGAACAGTTTCTATACCACCAGTGTGTCTATTTTCAGAATCTACCTGTTTCCAGCTTGATATTTTAGTGGAAACAGGTTTGTGTGAGGCTTTTGTTTGTGTACCCGTCTATTTTGTCCCATCCACCTGGTAATAAAAAACATGCCATTACGCATAGCAAGTTCGGTAAGTGGCTTTCTTTGTTCTTAGAAATCGAAAAACATGGAGAGATCTTGCCACAAATTACATAATTACATATCTTAATGTGGAATTTTATCATAAAATCATCAGATGAATTGTATTTATGACTGCATTTTCAATTTTCTTTCCCAAATATTAAGGTATTGTATATTCTTAAAATCAGCTACATCACATATAGATGAACATGACCAATCTACAAGGATATCTTGATCATATGCCACAAACAAAACTTCGACACATCGATTTTTGGTAAAGAGATCGCAGAAAAGCTAACCCTACCCCCACCCTCGCTGATTTCACAAGTCAGATTCCTTTGGTCGAAAACAACGGTCGCGCAATTTCGGATTGTCTAAAACGACATGCGTAAGGTTTATTTATCGATAGCGTGTCTACTTTCAGAGTTTACCTGTGTCCAGTTGAAATTTTATTGGAAAAAAGTGTTTTGGACTGTTTTAAGTATTTAAAGAGCGTTTGCTTATTATACAAATATTAATCCTCATAACTAACCTTCTGGTGGATCTGCGAGTTGAAATTAACAAAAGTATCAAATATGGCGGTCTACTTTCAGAGTCTACTTGTTTCCAGTCTGACATTTTAGTGGAAACAAATTGTTTGGACGGTTTTAAAATTTTAAAGAGCGTTTCCTGATTATACATATATTAACTAACACGATTAGCTTTTTCATGAATGGTGTGAGTTGAAATTATGCACATATGTCAAGTATTACTCTGAAATGTATTTTCGAGAATGGTGTCGTCAGATAAGTCTCCGCGGGAAGTGTACTACAGTTGCGAACAAAACTAAATTTGGACCCTATAGAGAGTTTGACAATTTACTCAAATGTTCAGTGGTGGAACTTAATGGCTATCATATATGCATGGCTCTTACATGTAATCTATTGTAACTACATGTTATTTTACCAAATTCACTTGCAATATAGTCAGGACACCAGATACAATAGTGGTTCAAATCAATCATATATATCACAATCACGTGCTTCAGTGATAATGTCCACTATTCTACGAATGTAATGTTTATCATGACTAAAGTTTCAGGATGTCGTTGTAAAATTGATTGATGTTGTTTTTTTTCATCAATTGACAAAAGTAAGTGTCAGTCAAAACTTTTAGGACATGGGAATATTTTTTTTATTAATTCGTGGCCATGAAATAACTAATTCGTGGCCACGAAATAACTAATTGTGATATACGATGTTCAGTCCCATTGTTATAATGGAAGCGGATAGATATGATCTGGTTGTAGTTGTCCACCATCTTGGCATGAGCCACGGCGATTTGAGATAAAGGGTGCTGTAGGGTGGCCCGTAAAACAAATTAAGTAATCACCCCTTTCACAAACCCGATCCAAAGTTGCCGCCGTCCTGGGGGTGGGTCACATAGGGCACCCACGACATCAGTATATCTTGGGGCCACCCTACAGCACCAATTATACCACATCAAATGGTTAAGGGGCCGAGAAATTGTATTGGTGCCATATTTGAACCAATCTGGTGCGGCCATTTTGGATCGGGGATGGTGAAAGCGGGTGAATATTTAGTTTGTCTCACCAGGGGTCACCCTACAACACACTGTAATCGACCTAAAATGGGCGGGGGACAATTGCATGGTACCATATATGGACCCCTCTGATCAGTTATCAGTTTCGCTCGAATGGGTTGAAGGTGTGAAAATTTAGCTTGCTTTGCGAGCCACCGTACAACACCTTTTATTTGATCTATATCGGTTAAGTGACCGAGAAATAATGTGGACCCTGTTTGACCCCTTCTGAGCGGCGACCATTTTGGATCGGTTATGGTTGAAAGATGTGAATATTTATAAGTTTGTTTTTGGGCCCACCCTACAAAACCCCTTATTTGATTTAAATCGGCCAATATGCAGAGTGAAATGTCATTCCCATTCGATCCCTTGTGGTAAAAACTAACTTCATGAATATTCAGTTTGTCTTGGAGCCACCTGATGACCCGTGTTTCCCCGTTCTCTCTGGGCTATAGTTTATATCGGACGTGCATATCCCCATAGAGCGTGGGTCCCACGCCATAAGGGTTTATAGTAGCTTCTCTGCTATCGTACGCATTGTTTCCAAAACATCATCAAGTGTAACCATACCGTAAAGATATCTGGATAAATGCAAAGGTCAATCAGGTATAATTCGCCACGAATTAGAATTTCGTTGCCACGAAATAAAAAAAAAAAAAATTCCCATGTCCTAAACCACCGTAGCTTATGGATCATTGTTTTAGTATTAAATATGGAGAAACCCGACCAGCATCAATGTAACAACTACAACAACTCATCTATGCCAATAATATGTTTAGCCATACATGTGGATAGGGTGGTATTGTTTAAAAATGTTAAACAATGTTAGCATGTCCATATGTATTGCTAAATATTGCTGGGCATATATAGATGGTTGTTCTATAATTCCTGGTCAGGTTTATCAAAATTGGGAGCTTAAATTATGTTCATCTGATGATAAAGAAAACACTTCTCCGTCCCCCGGGATACATGTTTCACATACTAAATTAACACCTGGTTTAGTTAACATAACAAATCACTCCCTCAAATCCTTTGCCACAAGAATAAAAATAAATTGTCAGTATAAATAGGCAAGACATCTCTGGACACTTTCTAAGAGATAATTTATTTATAAGAAGATATATGTGTGCATTATGTGCTTGGTCTTATATATAGTACAGCACAGTAAGATGCAAGTGACACAGTGCGGGGACAATACTGTGTCGAAGAACATAGTTGAGGGGACCCTTCCACCATCCTTCATAATGTATCATGACTCCATCTGCTGTGAACAAACCATCGACTTAGGCTTAATGGATCGTTCTCCCCCCAATAATATACTTGCATGGCTTTGAACCCATCAACACTCTGGGCCATGGTATTTTCCCATAAATTAGATAGTGTCCATAGTCAGATGGTATTGGTTATGTTCAAATGGTGACACAGATATGAAACTGTACATGCTAGTGCCCCATGGGCCATTGATCATTATAAGATCGAGAAACTTAGTTTAGGAAATTACCGGGAATTCACTGGAAATTGCAATTGTAGCTGATAGGGTCGTAATTCAACGTTTGCGTTTCCGATGCAGTTAATACCAAAATGTGAGATTTGAGATATACCTGGCCGTCAAAGTGAACCATATGTCTTATTTAAGGTTAGCAATGGTTGCTAATCAAATGCCACAATGGTGTACTAATTATTCATTCGTATTGCCTTAATTTAGTCAGTGTCTAATTACATGGTGCTGGTTTTGTTCAAAGTTGGGCACACGTATGTCTAAAACTATATGCAGCCATGCTCTGCATATAGGCCACTCATCATTATAAGATCGGGAGATTTTGCCACCGGTCCCGATAGCTCTTTATATATACACGAAGCGTGAAGATTGACTGTGGTCAGAATATTGATGGTGAATGTTGGGTTTCAGTCGCTATACTGAAGTTGGCCAAATGTAACTGGCGTGGGAAGTGTGAAAGCAAAGCCTATACCGCTATAGTAAAGATCTCAGCTGCACCAAAATGTCAATTAATCAGTAGCACATATCCTATGAAAACACAGATTCTCGAGAGAGATCAGTGTATGTGGGATAGACTCCGATGACAACGATTGAGTTAATGACAACGAACAACTACCATCTATACCTGTGTATTTGTGACACTACATCCCGTTATCATCAACGAAGTATCAAATAAATCAATAATATAATATGTAATCACATCGGGAACAGTCTTGTTGTGATTATTTTCGTTTGATTCAACAGGCTGCATATTATCGAAATTACAAAACCATTCGACACTTACTTTTGCCAATTACTGTATCTTGAGGCATAACTATATCATATATTGCATCTATTAAATCACGGATAGCTACAGTGGGTCAAACACGAGTGTTAGTCTACATATATAGTTGCGCATGATTGTCAATAAGTGATATTACAATCAACGTTTGAGCATAACACGAAATTCTCCATAGGGTTAAGTGTTAAATTTTGATCGCAACTGTACCTAGCAAGAACATCTGATTACATCCATTCTTTTTAAAACTACGTCTGTGTTTCATACTTAGTAATTTTGTAGGAATATCAGTACGCGCATATCATAATACGCAAAATGGCGCCATTTATCCAAAGTACTAGAATCTCCATAGGGCTCAGTGTTAAATTTTGATCACAACTGTAGCCAACAAGAATGAACCGATCACATCAAAATTTTCAAAAATACATCTAACGGTCATATATAGTAGTTTGGAGAAGTTTCAAATCGCACCGATCACCATACGCCAGCTGGCACCATCTATCGTTTTCTATAAATACGAAACGCTCTCTAAAATATGTTGACCCCGATTTAGGCCGACCCGCCAAAATTCAAGAATGGAAACAAGTGAATCCCGAAAACACACCCACTAGGCATAGATAATCCGTTTTCAGATCGCTTTTAACAAACCAAAAATGCAAAATGACATAAGGAATCCGACTACCACCTCTTGTTTAGCACATACTGAGAACGGAAACATTATTGAGAATGCACTTCCCCAACTGCACAAATTCGGCGGGGCCGGGATACCGCCATCTGCGACTGCTTGTAAAGATTGAGGTAGCCGTTGGAAAATTCTGAGTGGGGTGGGTACAAATGGAATTTCTCGTACTTCTGAAGCTGGTCATTGGCTCTATATTTAATATTATGCCACTGGACTCTTTACTGATACGAAACTCTGATAAAATACACGGAAATCAAATCCAAACAAATGGTCTCATGTTGGAAACTGACACAATTCAACAGTTTGTGTTTCAGCATCTCCAATGATGAAAGAACCTGTGAATTTAACTGTCTTGACGAGGAATGATGTAATAATCCATTTTGGTGATATTTTCTTGGCTTGTCGTGCTAACTTTTAGTTGCAAACGTTGATTTGGATGATGTAAAATTCCATTGTCAATTGCATTGCCTCATCGAAGCTGCCAGCCAGGAGTGTTCCTCAAAATAGCCACATCTGAAGACAGGCATGTTGTGATACTATATATCACATTGAATTACACAATAATATCGGTTTATATATTATGGAGCCCCGGATGTGACATCCGATTTTTATGTTTACCCATACCATAGTATGGTAAACATAGTGTCGTTGCCCGGATTGACCACTCGTCGTTAGTCCGTCCGTCTGTCTGTCTGTCTGTCTGTCTGTCTGTAAACACTTTACGCATGGTGCGATAACTCGAACATTTTATATCTGATCGGAACCAAATTTTGTATATGAATTTGTCAGCACCAAATACAGATCGAGTTCGAATATGGGTTCGATCCGAGTTTTTTTCACGGAGTTCTGGCCCTTTTTCGACTTAGAATTCATGCATGCTACCATAACTCAAAATTTTTTTATCTGATCAGAATCAAATTTGGTATGCAAGTTTCTCGGACCAAAATACAGATCGAGTTCGAATATGGGTTTGATCCGATATTTTTCAATGGAGTTATGGCCCTTTTTCGACTTAGAATTCATGCATGCTGCCATAACTCAAATTTTTTTTATCTGATCGGAACCAAATTTGGTATGCGAGTTTCTCAACTCAAAATACAGATCGAGTTTGAATATGGGTTATATCCAACATTTTATACCAGAGTTATGGCCCTTTTTCAACTAAGAATTGAACAGATAACCATAGCAGTCTACAATTAATTACCAGTGGTATCAGTTTAGCTCTGAGAGCAGTAAATCTGTATTATGGGAATTAGAGTTATTTTTTACTCCCATGTTTATGATGACACACTCCTCACCTGTATAGTTTTTGGTATCGATCGGTTGATCGGTTTAGAAATTATTAACACTTTGCATCCGCACATAGGCATGAGCTATCCGATGCTGTAACCAAATTATTTTTTGTCCGATTGTTTTCATATTTGATATGTAGGTTTATAATGACACACCCCTCACCTGTATAGTTTTTGGTATCGATTGGTTGATCGGTTTAGAAAATAATTAACCCTGCACACAAATGCTATCTGATCCATCTAAGTCAAACTGTTTTCTTCTGATATGCCTCATATTTCTTACCAAGGTTTTTCTTAGCACGTTCTTTATCTGTATGGTTTTTGGTATCGTTTAATTAACCCTTTTCAAACTTATTTTTACTTAGAACTCAAAACATTTTTCATCTGATCTACACCAAATTTGGTACATGTGGTCCTCACCCCGAAATACAGATCAAATTCAAATTTGGGTTTGATCCGATATATTTTAACAGAGTTATGGCCCTTTATAATTCAAGTAATTTACTACCTATTGTATATGCCCTGTGAGAATTTAAGACAAACAACTTTACACAGTAATCTGCTTTATTGGGATCAGAAAATGACACTGGATACTCTTTGCTAAACCACTGCTGCTCCCAGAGCTGTCAAATTTAAGTGATTGATGATACTTTACTCCAGTTTGTGTGCAATAGTAATTTAACCCAACCTGTTGAAACATGTTCATGGCATTAATACAAATAGTCCATTGTCCATGTGACACTGTTGTCTTATCTTGAGAAAACAATTTATCCACACATTAGTTCCATCATATGATGTCATTGAAAATGATTAACACTCTCCACACATCATATGTTCATTCTCCTATTCTATGTCCAGGTTGATCGTGATCCACTTTTCACTTGCATGTATTTCAGGATTAAAATTAACCTATTCCATAGACACATAATATCTGATACGCAGATTTTAAATTATCTCTTTCGCCTTAGGCCAGGTTCACTAAGAATTTCTATAAATTATAAGCCACCAATTGAATATTCATCATTTGAGGATATATCTTATTTTGAAATTCCCTCTATTGCATTTGGGCTGCAGGATAATAATAATGGTTCTGGTATTCTTGAAGCTGACTTTTTGGTCAAATATTTTTCACCCAATCACTTTTATAATCTCATTCAGGTTGATTGTGATACATTCTTCATGCGTATAGATTTTGGTATTGATTGAATGGTTTTGAGAATATTAACCCAATATTTAATAATATTTCTGCTGTTACAGACATTGTATCTTTCCAATGATCAGCTTAGAATAAAATTAACCATAGGTACATGTATACTGTACGCGATCCAATGTTATGACTCTAATATTTTCAATTTGACCCTTCTCATATCTCTCCTTTAGTTATCTGATAATTCTGTATTAAAATATTTTATATCCAACCATTATCAATCATATTTAATATCAAGGTCTATACACCCCTCACTTATATAGATGTTCAGGTGTTTGTTGGTCTCTAATCTCAATCATCCCATAACTTTTACTATGCAGCTAACACAACAACATAATCTGTTATGACTCAGGTTCCATTGTAAGAATTAAATAAATAGAGTTATTATGATGTTAATATTGTGACAATTATATCTTTAACAGCTATGGTGCATCTGTCTGACTGTGTTTGGGTATAATTATCTTTATCAATCTATCACACATACATGTATCTCTGTTGGAGTGACCTAATAGGTTGAAATCGAATGTCATATCCATCTTCCTATTGTGTTTAAATGAGCAAGTTGCTCAATATGTCTGATTCCACTATGAAACTAATAAATAATAGTACGCTGTGAATTGTTGAAATTCTTGCACTCATAAAAAGATCGCTATCGCCAAGGTATGGGTTAAACATCTGCCGATCGTGATCGGCCTCTCGTTTATAAAGCCATGGCCACATGAAGAACTTGAAGTCGTGGCCAGGAGAGAGAATATGAAGTCGTGGCCAGGAGAGAGAATATGAAGTCATGGCCACGAGAAGAAAGTTGCGGCCATGAGAATATGAAGTCGTGGCCATGAGAATATGAAGTCGTGGCCTCGAGAATATTAAGTCGTGGCCACGAGAAGAAAGTCATGGCCACGAGAATATGAAGTCGTGGCCATGAGAAGAAAGTTGTGACCACAAGAATAAAGTTGTGGCCACAAGAATAAAGTCGTGGCCATGAGAATATCAGTGAAGTGGCCTAACCGTCATTTTACATTTTGATGACCCATTTATAATAATCAGCCTATTATAACCAAATTGGACAATCTAAACCAGTTTGTATGATATATAAGATAGGACACTGCATTCAATATGACCATGCATTTCCATTTATGTTAGGAATAATAAATATAAAAGTTAAAATTTATTTATGTTGGCCCTCGGAGAGTAATGATATGAGAAAACATGCAATCTTAAATACAACAGAAAGGGTCTGTTTTCTAGACTTCGTGATTGCATCTCAGTTTCATGCACGTATATACGAGGTCATAGTGTACCAGGCGACCTATACAGAATCCTGGACTCGCTATAACCATCATCGCCACGCAAAAATAAAATGAAGAGCCTATAATCGGTGAAATAAGTAGCTTTTTCGACAAGAAATTGATAAGGGCAGCTTTCGGTCGAATCACAACTAAGCAGACAGATTTTTGGAGACAAATGATTTAAAATTTCGGGACTATAACCGGACATTGATTTCGAAGTGGATGCCTGCATCGAAAGAGGAAATTTGGAACACTGAGACACTCCATGATGATATTCAATATATGCATTTGTAGGCAGAGAACAGGTCTTTCGATTGGTATATAGGTCGTGATGAAAAATGTCTGATATGATTGTGAAATTTCGCATTTTCTGGGATATTTTGCGGAAGAAATCGTCTCGTGCCGATGATTCAAAGGCATTTTTTCTGCGATAGAACGCTGAAAACTGATTTCAAGCGATCGTCGGAGGCCGAATATCAGTGACAAAATATTCACTTACCTTAACATGTTTAGAAGGTGTGTCTAAATGTGTTTATATCCAGCAAAACAGTGTTAGAAAGTGTCTGCAAACTTTGAAAACAAAAACTCAGACTCGATGACTGTATCCATAACAAACATTTTACAATACAGCTCAAGTATAGATAGTCCAATTTGGATGTCCTTTGGTATGCCGGTTGACCAGCATTGTGGAAAGGATCTCCACATAATGCAGGTTTTGTCTGCACTTTTTTTCCAGAGTTATGGCCCTTTGCTGGACTTAATGAAAAAATACATCCATAACAAACATTATGCTGTGGATGTGCGTCTTTATTATTGGATTTCGTTGTTCTTTGGCAGGGTGATAGCACAGGTTGGGGCAAGGATATCCACATACTACAGTTTGATTCGAGTCAAGGAACCCACCCTTCAAAGCTCAGAGTGATCAGATATCGATTTTTGAAATTTTGTTAATTTTTGGAGATGTGGTACACTTCCACGTGCTCAAACGGACAAATGACGGACAAATTGCAGTTGCAAGATGGATAACTCGAAAATCAAGTGGTTACTATTAACAATAATAACTACTTGATTGTAGAGTTAACCATCTTACACCCGCAATTTGTCCGTATTTGTCCGTTTGAGCACGTGGAAGTGGACCACATCTCCAAAAATTAACAAATTTAAAAAATTGATATCTGATCACTCTGAGCTTTGAAGGGTGGGTTCCTCAACTCGAATCAAATATTTTTTACTCCCGAAGCTAAAGAAATAGTAATTTAGGGGTGCTTAATTGGATTGAGTACCTTTAATGGGGATTTTTTTTTTTTTTTATTAAGACCAAAAATCGCATATTTTCCATATTATGGTCAACATTTTTGGCTGATATGGACATCAATTTGAAATCTTCCAACCTTAGGTGGTGTTTGGTTGGAAAGAGGCAGCTGGTGAAACTTTTTCATATTTTATGAATGATATAGTTTTGCAGAATAATGGATAAAGAATAAAGAAAGGGTTGTGCTGTCATCAAAAAGTGTCTTTGAAGCCATTTTAACAAAATTGGTGAGATTTCCTGCAAGATCGATCGACCTAGGACCCTTCTTGTAATATGTCATAAATAGTATTTTATATTCCCTGGCTGACTGACCCTTGTGGTTTTGTGGTGACAAGGTCCTTATTTTATTACCAGACCTGAGTATATGGTGCCTGTCATTTGCAGAATGAGGTCCCCAGAGGGTGAATTTAGTGACGCTATCCCACATAGTGGGCTAGCATCACTAAATTCACACACTGGGGACCTCATTCTGCTTAGGCCGGAAAGTTTCTTTATTACCAAATTTCTATAGTTCTTCACATAGATTCAATTTCTATTTTAGTTTAGTTTCTCTGTGTCCCTTAATCGGCAGACGACACATTGCATAATCGAGGTTCCCAATGGGTGTACATCACAATATTCACCATTTGGGAACTTCAATCTGAGTTCATGTCTCCCATAGCAGATGAGGTCATGCAGAATGAGGTCCCCAGAGGGCGAATTTGATGATGCTAGCTCACTATGCAGGATAGTTTCACTAAATTCAACCTTTGGGGACCTCATTCTGCAAATGACAGGCACACTAAACTCAGGCTTGTTTATTACCTGTAAACTTATAAAATATGCACTGAGAACCCTCATAACCTGACAACTGAACTGAACACATTTATAAAATATTTGCCATGATGGAGATTTTATTCTGTAGACATTAGCTCTTAACCCATTCAGTGCCAATTAAGTCCTATTTTTGTATCAACCCATATTTCCTTGATCATTGACCCTTGAATCAATAAATTTGAAAAATGATCAAGGAAATATGGGTTGATACAAAAATCGGACTTGATACTGAAAGGGTTAATAGGAGGAAATATGAGATTTTATTGCGGATATGAGGACAGAAAATAATTAAATTGCTCCATGCTTCCAATGCTAATAGGATATTACAACAATAAGATCAATATGTCTCAAGTTTTGTCATACAACCTTGGTATTTGACTTTAATGCAGCAATTTGAACTTGATGTCTGAATTCTTGTCTTCTGGATCAACTTTGAGTTTTAAGTGTGTCTGTCATTTGCAGAATGAGGTCCCCAGAGGGTGAATTTAGTGACGCTATCCAGTGTAATGAGCTAGCATCACCAAATTCCCTCTGGGGTCCCATTCTGCATGCGCTCATCTGCAATGGGAGACATAGATTCAGATTGAAGTTCCCAAATGGTGAATATTGTGATGTACACCCATTGGGAACCTCGATTATGCAATGTGTCATCTGCCATTTTGGGAATATTAGAGAAACTAAACTAAAAAAGAAATATAATCTATGTGAAGAAGTTTCTATAGCAATTTTATAAATAAAGAATCTTTCCAGAGAAGATGGTGCCTAAGCAGAATGAGGTCCACAGAGGGTGAATTTAATGATGCTAGCTCACTAGGATAGCTTTACTAAACTCACCCTCTGGGAGACCTCATTCTGCAAATGACAGGCACCTTATTCTTGTCTGTCTGGATCCTCTGTCTGACCTATGTCTGGATTCTTGTATCACTTCCTTGTCTGTGTACATTATTCATGGTATTGGACAATAATTTGTCTACATCACAGTTTCACATGCCCATAAAAGTGCAATTGGTATAAGAAATCATGCTTCCATTTAACAAATGGAATTTTATTTTAAGATTGTGTCTGATCATGGTGTAAATTTAATTGTGTATGCAAGTGGGGTCTGTGCAGGGTTGAAATTAACATTTGCCAAATATTTTATCCAAGGAAAATATAATGCCAAATGCTTTAACCCTTTGAGTGCCAGGTCCGATTTTTGTATCAACCCATATACCCTGTGCCAATGCATTCTCTTATATATGCGAGTCGACCATAGGTCGCCTCGCATATATAAGAGAATGCATTGGCCTAACAATTTTTCATCATTTGTTATTATTTTTTATAATTTTACAATTTTTTTAAAATCTAAAAAAAAAAAAAATTATTTTTTTAGGGCCGATTTTACAGACCGTAAATTAGGGCCGATGAGATCGGCCCCTGGCACTGGAAGGGTTAAGGAAGAAATTTTTTTTTTCTTTTTTCCAGACAGGTTTTTTGAAGCATTATTTCTCTTGCATTAAATGACTTAATAGCTTTTTTAAAGACCTTCCTTATAGTTTTAGACTCGCTGGATTTTATCTTTTATTATCACATTTTTATATTACCAGTAGCCCTTTTATGACTGGAGCTATTTTACGAAAACCCTGTGCCAATGCATTCTGTTCACACATAGATCACCTCGAAAATATAAGAGGATGCATTGGCCTAACCATATTTACCCTGTTCTTGTAAGCCATGCATTCTCTTATATATGCAAGGCTCTCGGATATATAATAGAATGCACTGGCACATGATCTTTATGCTGCACCAGCTGTCGTCACATCTAGCACTTTTGATATGGTAAATCTTCGTCAGGACCATTTGTTGTGTGGGTAAGTTTTATTGGTTGATTCCCATTGGTCACAAGTTTATGAGTCAAATGTGTCAATAATTTTTATTGGATCTAATTGAATTTTGGACATCTGGTTGGGGTGCGGGCTAATGTTTAGTTCTTTAACCCTTTCTATACTAAATGGATTCTCCCACTCAGTTATAAAAGTATACATGGGAATGGTCTATTATTAATTTGGAGTGGTGGAGGTAATAATGTCAGATGACAGAGAAAAACAGATAATACAAGAGTAGAATGATTCATAATTCATTGGTGGGGAAATGTTCAGATAATATGTTCAACAAATGACCTATCAATAAAGACCTATTTGTTGATCTTATTATCTGAACATTTCCTAAGGGAACTACTCGTCAATGAGTATTTAGTAAAGAAAGGGTTAATAGATTGAACGCAGATACTGTTCAGTTTAGGTCCCAGGGGTAATTGTGAGTAACAATAGATTGTCAGCAGATTTGCCCAGCTTGTAAAAGCTGTCTCTGTTTGAGCTGCATCTGACAGTGCCTAAGGCCCGTTACCACACTGTCACTGTCCAATCGGCTCGCGGAATACCAGTGTGAACGTCAGAATACCAGTGCTCCACAGGAGAATATCAGTGTTTTTAAGCGATATAATGGTATCATAATTAGAACTGTACGACTAAATAACGACACAAAAGACAATGGAAAGGTATATACGATCAATTTTGCATTTAACCAGTGGAGGGGTCACCTGGTGATGTTCAGTTCGACTCTGGGCGATCTGGCCTTTGTTTAAAGCAGAAAAATAGGGTGTACAAACTCGTAGGGGGGGAGGTCAAATTTGCCCTAATCAGTATTCTAGTGCGTATTCTGTAATTTCTGTAGTGGGGAAAGTAATCAAGAAATTTAGGTTATCGAGAAATAACCTACTTAATGGCCAAGTGTGTGTCAGCCAATTGTTTTGTAGTATTCCGTGGATTGACAGCATATGATTAAATTATTCTTCTGTTTACAGGTCTGTTTTATATGTCATATATAGTTTTCAACATTTTTACAAGAGAAGATGGCCACAAGGGATGTTAAGTTATATTTTTATGCTGGTTGTAAACTGTGGTCTGGAACCCTGAACACATCTTTAACGTTGTTGATCTAACAATTGCCACAGCAAAGCTGGTCACTCACCTGCTACATATATAATGTTGCCTCCAAGGTTTAATGGATTATTTATCCAATAATTAACTGAAACAATAACTTGTCCTTTCTACCCTTGGTAAGTGGCTCCTGTGGTTCTCAATAACTCCACTAATTTAGAACTACAGAGACTCCTCAAACTTTGTATGGTTGTATATATATATATATATATATATATATATATATACCCTCCCCATAAATCATTAGAAATTAACCCTGTCCTCAACTCTTCACTGTCAGAAAAAATGTTTCCACTTAGTCAACAGTATAATTTGAAGAAATACAGTAATGCCCTAAGTAATCAACACCTTAACCACAGCAGAATTACAGGTAAATTTTCAGGATTTAGTCGGAAATATGGCTTGTTGCCATTCATCGGAAAGCTCTCTGGGAGAGCTTTCCGATGAATGGCAACAGGCCATATTTCCGACTAAATCCTGAAAATTTACCCATAATTCTGCTGTATAATTTGAAGAAATACAATAATGCCCTAAGTAATCGACACCTTAACCACAGCAGAATTATGGGTAAATTTTCAGGATTTAGTCAGAAATATGGCTTGTTGCCATTCATCGGAAAGCTCTCTGGGAGAGCTTTCCGATGAATGGCAACAAGCCATATTTCCGACTAAATCCTGAAAAGTTACCCATAATTCTGCTGTGGTTAAAGAGTCGATTACTTAGGGCATTACTGTATGATATCTAGTTCTTTTGGAAACAAGAGGGGCAGTGTCCGAATGTTTTTTTTCTACTAATGTTGATTCAAAAGTTTGAGGCCCAAAACAAAAACCAAATAATATCTCATCCAGGATTGCAGTTCACACCTTTCTATCAAGAAGTTTATAAATGCTAAATATTGTCCTAAAATAGAATCTTAATCATATTTATATATATATATTTTTGTTTTCAATTGAGACTTCTTGGGATAAAGTCCACTTTTTGCATACAAGTATTTTTTGTAGAAAATTTAAGGCCTTTAGCTCAATAATGTGAACAAATGTCAACTGATTCCATTAATATTTGTTATATGGATCATTCACAACAATATATCTTCATTGAGGTCGGAAATCAGGTTTGTCCTTATTATTTTTACCTGAGTTATGGCCATTTGTCTTGTTTTAACTGATTGTTAAAATAATAAATTGAAACAAATGGCAATAATATTTTTAATTCTTTTCTGGCAGTCGCTCTTATGGGCAAAAATAAACTTGACAGACACTGTCTGCGATGTGAATGCAACCCTTGTTTTTTGTTTTATTTTGACATAATCGTAGATCTTTCTTTCAACTAATTGATGCAATACTTTGACAGAAGACAACCCATTCTGAGATACTTTTTAAAGATGCTTCAGGTTTCCAGACATCCAATTACAACAACATAGAAATCTAATTTAACATCTGTTCTGTTGAAAATAAAATTGGAACAATCTAAATAAAAATTAAAATATGTTTCGTAAATATTGGTCTGGATCCCTGAATACATCTTTCAAGGCAGTTCAAGGGTGTATTTTTATACGCCCGTTTGAAAAAACGGTCGTATTATGTAAATGGGCTAAAAAAAATGTCCGTCCGTCCGTCTGCTTTTGGTTTCCGGATGATAACTTTAGATTGAATCGAGTTAACTGAATTTGTTATGTTAGTTTACCACACCAAAATACAGATCAAGTTCGAATATGGGTTTCGTCCGCATGATTTTGATTGAGTTATGCCCCTTTTTCAACTTAGATTTTAACTGATATGCGGTTTCCAGATGATAACTGTAGATTTAATCGAGTGAACTGAACCAAATTTGGTATACAGATCAAGTTCAAATATGGGTTCTGTCTACATGATTTTGCAGGTAAAATTCGAATTTGAGTCCGATCCGACCATTTTTGCCAGAGTTATAGGATTGTTTTGTCTGAAAATAGCCGAAAATAAATATTAAAAAAAATATTTTCAGTTTTTCAGTCAAAAATACCACACTTGAAATTATTGTGTTTTATTTTTGTTATTATTTCATCTTAAGTTGAAGGTTTCAAACAAATTAATTAAACCTTGCCCCACTCTACTCCAGAAACAGGTGTATTATGCCACGCCCCGATGGCGTGCTCTTGCTTTATATAAAAAATGCCTCAAAACCCAGCAAAACCATGAAAAATCCTTTGGGATTTGGGAACTTAAAATAGGTTTGGTAGGGAAATCTTTAGCCTAAAATTGTCTGCATAATTGATGTGGTCAAGTATATAATGACCGACAATAGCATCTAAATTACAATGTCCATATTATCATATGTAGGAGAATTTGATTTTATCACATGTCTGTTACTGAAAAACACACCTGTATAATTCCTCCGTGTTGTTTATCTCAAGCCGTTCCACATGTGCGTGGAATGGAATGATGTTGACGTCACATGATGTAAATGATGTTCAAATCAATTGTAAAACTGGACCTTCAAAAATAAAAGCGTCATCACAGTGACAATATCAGAAAATAGCATGGAATATTAAAACACAGAACCACACACTTTTGTTACTGGCTAATAGTTTATATACATGTATATGGCACTCTTGTGATCATGGAAGGATTTAACACTTGTGCTATCGATCCTTACATATCTATATTCATATCTTCAAGGCCCATGCACCATCCGGTTTCTGTAATTGAAATAGGTCGATGAATTAATCGAAAACTTTAATACAGAACAATATAAAAATACACCGAACATGTTGTTCAGGGTAAAATATATTACTATTTCTGTTTGATATCTTCCATGTTGGTATATGTTTTGATGTTCCTGTCAATTTGTCCAGCCATTTTTTGGAGATCATTGAAGACAGTTTGAAAATCTGAACATTCGGAATCCCTATGTTTTCTGCACTTATAATATTGAAATACCCCACCAAATGACCAATGGTTGCAAGCATTGGTAATTCATTTGGTGACTGTGAATGACATTCAGAATGGCAAGTACATTAAAGAAAACTGACCCAAAAGTTGTAAATTTTTAATAAAAAAAAGCTCACAGGATTGTAGTTCTGTAGGTCTGTATTCCATTTAACTGTTTATACTATGTCAACAAAGTTGTTAGAGATGTGGGAATCATGGTTAATATATACAAGTTTAAAGAACTTAGAAAGTTCTGAACTTTGCAGAAATAAAAAGGGTGCACATAATAACATTTTACAGAAGTTGGGATTTGACCTGACAGGAGAGGGATCAATGCATGCAGGTAATAATTTGGAGGGTGGAACCCCTCCCCTTCCCGGCTCCCTTAGCCATAATGTCTACATAGTAGATCCATCTAAATTGTTGCAATACTAGACTTAATGTCCTGGGAGACCTACTGTATGTTACACTGGTGTAAATAAGGTTCCGAGTGACATCTAGCGGATGCGGGAGGAATATATAGGAGAGAATAAAATAGACACTGGGCCCTGATTGGTCAATAGCCTTGTGTGCTTTTCACATAAAAAAATCATCACACCTCTTCCCTATGATTTCCCATAGGTAAAATAACCATTGGCACAGGAATTAACCCTTTGTAGTGAAGTTTGAATTTTTTGGTGTGGTCTAAAATATGACTGTATTTTTTTATGCGGTTCTGACACTAGTTACGAAAACATAAGATTTAAAGGCGAATTCCCTGCTAGACAGACATGATTTTTTTGTGTAAAAAGTTTCCCAAAATGTCAATTTTTCAGATTTAAAGAAAACTTTGGACCCAACATTTATATTGCCAACACTATACGCTAAAACGTTAGCACTGAGGCCTATGGAAAACATTTACACCAGTGTAACCTAAAGGGAAAAAATAGCTTTTTATCATTTTTGATTCCTGGGAGTCACTTTAAAGCATTTTAATGCATTTTACAGAGCCTGGTCTTTCAGTCCAATGAATATTTCATGCTCGATGTGGCTATTCTTGCTGCTGATGCCTTCTTTCACTTACATCAGCCAAAAAAATAGTAAGATTTTTCATAAAAAATCCCAATTTTTCAAGGTATTTTCAAAACATTTCAAGGTGGTAATAGTCACATGATAATGCAAATGACCCATAACATGGGCATGTCAACGACACATATATCAATTGTTATAAGAACCTAATTTAACAAGTATTTTGGATTTTATAGCCAGTGATATACAGATATATATCATAAAAGTGTGTCATTTCCACTGGTGGGTATGGTCATTTGAAGGTTAATAGCACTAAAACTTGGACACATTTAAGAAAATGCTTCAGCAATTCAAAGAGAGCATATCTTTATTCAACTAATTCAATATACACCCACATCCAGTTATCTTGGATCACCCTTGCAGACCTGAAAATGTCATATTTTATTCTTCAATGTGCTGATAAAGTCATGCGCTTGATGCTCAGCTGATCAGATCTGGACTCAATGACCTCACATCACCAGAAGTTCTCTCATGGAAAGAATATTGAACAGTCTTCCATAGCTGATCCAAGTTTGCAACACCAGACCCCTAAAACTGAGTGAAAATGGGGCCTGAACATGACTGGTGGTGGAAAATTGTGCTTTTTTGATGAATAATTTGTTAAAGGGGGTGGGGTTAAATTGTGTGTGATAAATAAAGAACCACAGACGTGATATTGTTTTTGAACACATTTTTTCCATGGATGGGCAATTCTGAAGAAATGTAGGGAGTTACAATTATTCCGCGAAAAAGCGGGCTATCGCTTTAGGTTACACTGGTGTAAATAAGGTTCCGAGTGACATCTAGCGGATGCGGGAGGAATATATAGGAGAGAATAAAATAGACACTGGGCCCTGATTGGTCAATAGCCTTGTGTGCTTTTCACATAAAAAAATCATCACACCTCTTCCCTATGATTTCCCATAGGTAAAATAACCATTGGCACAGGAATTAACCCTTTGTAGTGAAGTTTGAATTTTTTGGTGTGGTCTAAAATATGACTGTATTTTTTTATGCGGTTCTGACACTAGTTACGAAAACATAAGATTTAAAGGCGAATTCCCTGCTAGACAGACATGATTTTTTTGTGTAAAAAGTTTCCCAAAATGTCAATTTTTCAGATTTAAAGAAAACTTTGGACCCAACATTTATATTGCCAACACTATACGCTAAAACGTTAGCACTGAGGCCTATGGAAAACATTTACACCAGTGTAACCTGTATTGTAGTTGACACATTGTTCAAAGCATATAGATTAACTCCCTTGGTCTGAAATTGATTTATTTAAGCTCTCTCTGGATTCACATCAATACACCTAAGCTGCAGATGATTGAAATCATAAGCTTGTACCTGGAATAACACATGTCTATAATGTGGTCTCATGCATGTTCACACTATTATACATATGACTTTCCTGGCTCACTTCCTCTTCATAATCAAATACACTTCATTAACAAGAAGTAATGTTAACCACATACAGAGAGCTATCAGGGTATGCCTGACCTCACATAAATACACTGTGAGGTTATTGCATTTACGTTTTTCCAATGCTTGGAGTTACTATTGTCAATACTATAGTGGTTATAATCTGTGCTATTCATTCTGGCCTTGTCAACAAACAGTTCTGCTCATGAGTGTTGGCTGGGATGTTATTTGTTCAGGGCCTCAGTAATGGTCCAGTGCACACTTTGTTGTGATCATCATGTACAGCCAGTATAGAAGGTATGTATATATGGGATTATTTTAATTATAAAACCTTCTATTTCTATCTTTAGGCTATGTGTCATGAGCTTTCACTTCATGTACACATAACTTTATTAGCAAGGAAATTAATGAAGCATTCAAGCACACTAAACAAAAGTGCGGTCACGTTCAACAAAAATTCATAAAGTATAACGCTTCCTGCATTAGACATAAAAAGTTTACTTCATTTATCTGATGATTTTAAAGTGTCACAAATTTATTGTTTGGATATAACTGGTGTATTGTATGACGCATCCTAACACACAGCTCAACGATCTCAAGCTACAGTAATGCCCTAATTAATCGACTGCTTAACCACAGCAGAATTATGGGTAACTTTTCAGGATTTAGTCGGAAATATGGCTCAGTGAGAGCTTTCCGATGAATGGCAACAAGCCATATTTCCAACTAAATCCTGAAAAGTTACCCATAATTCTGCTGTGGTTAAGCAGTCGATTAATTAGGGCATTACTGTATCTGTATAGTGTACATATATATCCTTTACATAATGTAATTATAATGCAGCATTTCAATCATAAAAGAAATGGACCAAGGGACTTTAATTACTGTGACACTCATTGAGTGGTGTTGAGGTGTGGCATCACCTGATTATCAGGATATCGAAGGACTTATTTACTGCAACCAGATGGGATTATTCATTGAGATATATAGATACATAGAATCATTCTGTGCTACTGTTTATTATGAAGCTGTACGATTAGTTTTCTCCGAAGATGTGTCTTCTAATAGGTGAGAAAATGATATGCTGTCTTTATTTGAGGACTATATGTTGATTTTTATGGATCTTATTGTGTGAAACATATACAAAATTGGCCCACAAAAACAAAATGTCAGAACAACTTTATTCTGAACAACAACAATATTAAAACATCCATTTGTTATCTTCCCTTGACTAGATTTGAATAAAAACTAAGAGTATGTAGCTCCCATGACAGGGAATCAACCTAAAGTGCCAGGAAGTGATATATGTTCATTGTAAACAGCACATTGTCTAAAAGACGTGTTTCTTTAAAGGCGCATATGGCCTTGGTTGAAGGTTATAATTTAGAAATAAAAGTTACCAAATTATGAAAATTTTCTCAAGAATACTAAAACTATAGTATTTAATGATAGTATGCATACGATATTATCCACAAACTGCACTTTTGCGAGTGGACCGTTTGTTTATATAAAGAGTGCGATATGCAAAACACTCAATACCGTGGTGATTTTATTGGGAGATTGATTCACTGTGACCCAGTCAACACCAAAATATTGAGAGGTGAGGATTAGCGAACGCTCTTATGGTGTTGTAAACAACATGGTATAGTTTTCACCATGTGGGATCGCTCGATCTCCCCGGTATTGAGTGTTCTGCTTATCACACACTCATTACATGCTGAACGGTAACATAAAATGGCTTTCGTTAACTAACACTGCGTACGATGTAGACAATAACATGCTATTCATTGTGATAGTTATGATTGGTGTAAGAACAAAATATGTCTATATTTTAGTATTCATTCTGTTTATGGTGGTTTTAACCCTTTGAGTGCCAGGTCGATTTTTGTATCAACCCATACACCCTGTGCCAATGCATTCTCTTATATATGCGAGTCGACCATAGGTCGCCTCGCATATATAAGAGAATGCATTGGCCTAACAATTTTTTTTTTTTTTTACAATTTTAATAATTTATTCTTATATTCTTTAACAGACTTATTTTGTAGGTTTAGGGCTGATGAGATCGGCCCCTGGCACTCAAAGGGTTAACAGATATGACTATTTTAACAGCAATACCCATCGCGAAGGCCATCCATATCTTTAAAGACATAGTCCAGTTATTTTCAAGAGTCAAGGGGACCTTTACTACTGTGATCCATAAGGGGACCTTTACTACTGTGATCCATAAGGGGACCTTTACTACTGTGATCCATAAGGGGACCTTTACTACTGTGATCCATAAGGGACCTTTACTACTGTGATAAATAAGGGACCTTTACTACTGTGATAAATAAGGGACCTTTACTACTGTGATCCATAAGGGGACCTTTACTACTGTGATCCATAAGGGGACCCTTACTACTGTGATCAATAAGGGACCTTTACTACTGTGATAAATAAGGGACCTTTACTACTGTGATCCATAAGGGAACTTTACTACTGTGATCCATAAGGGGACCTTTAGTACTGTGATCCATAAGGGACCTTTAGTACTGTGATCCATAAGGGACCTTTACTACTGTGATCCATAAGGGGACCTTTACTACTGTGATCCATAAGGGGACCTTTACTACTGTGATCCATAAGGGGACCTTTACTACTGTGATCCATAAGGGGACCTTTACTACTGTGATCCATAAGGGACCTTTACTAGTGTGATCCATAAGGGGACCTTTACTACTGTGATCCATAAGGGACCTTTACTAGTGTGATCCATAAGGGGACCTTTACTACTGTGATCCATAAGGGACCTTTACTACTGTGATCCATAAGGGACCTTTACTACTGTGATCCATAAGGGACCTTTACTACTGTGATCCATAAGGGACCTTTACTACTGTGATCCATAAGGGGACCTTTAGTACTGTGATCAATAAGGGACCTTTACTACTGTGATCCATAAGGGGACCTTTAGTACTGTGATAAATAAGGGGACCTTTAGTACTGTGATCCATAAGGGACCTTTAGTACTGTGATCCATAAGGGACCTTTAGTACTGTGATCCATAAGGGGACCTTTACTACTGTGATCCATAAGGGACCTTTACTACTGTGATCCATAAGGGGACCTTTAGTACTGTGATCCATAAGGGACCTTTACTACTGTGATCAATAAGGGGACCTTTACTACTGTGATCCATAAGGGGACCTTTACTACTGTGATCCATAAGGGGACCTTTACTACTGTGATCCATAAGGGACCTTTACTACTGTGATCCATAAGGGGACCTTTAGTACTGTGATCCATAAGGGACCTTTACTACTGTGATCAATAAGGGGACCTTTACTACTGTGATCCATAAGGGGACCTTTACTACTGTGATCCATAAGGGGACCTTTACTACTGTGATCCATAAGGGACCTTTACTACTGTGATCAATAAGGGGACCTTTACTACTGTGATCCATAAGGGGACCTTTACTACTGTGATCCATAAGGGGACCTTTACTACTGTGATCCATAAGGGACCTTTACTACTGTGATCCATAAGGGACCTTTACTACTGTGATCCATAAGGGACCTTTAGTACTGTGATCAATAAGGGACCTTTACTACTGTGATCCATAAGGGACCTTTACTACTGTGATCAATAAGGGGACCTTTACTACTGTGATCCATAAGGGGACCTTTACTACTGTGATCCATAAGGGACCTTTACTACTGTGATCCATAAGGGGACCTTTAGTACTGTGATCCATAAGGGACCTTTACTACTGTGATCAATAAGGGGACCTTTACTACTGTGATCCATAAGGGGACCTTTACTACTGTGATCCATAAGGGACCTTTACTACTGTGATCCATAAGGGGACCTTTAGTACTGTGATCCATAAGGGACCTTTACTACTGTGATCAATAAGGGGACCTTTAGTACTGTGATCCATAAGGGACCTTTAGTACTGTGATCCATAAGGGACCTTTAGTACTGTGATCCATAAGGGGACCTTTAGTACTGTGATCAATAAGGGACCTTTACTACTGTGAACAATAAGGGGACCTTTACTACTGTGATCCATAAGGGGACCTTTAGTACTGTGATCCATAAGGGACCTTTACTACTGTGATCCATAAGGGACCTTTACTACTGTGATCCATAAGGGACCTTTACTACTGTGATCAATAAGGGACCTTTAGTACTGTGATCAATAAGGGGACCTTTAGTACTGTGATCAATAAGGGACCTTTACTACTGTGATCCATAAGGGGACCTTTAGTACTGTGATAAATAAGGGGACCTTTAGTACTGTGATCCATAAGGGACCTTTAGTACTGTGATCCATAAGGGGACCTTTACTACTGTGATCCATAAGGGACCTTTACTACTGTGATCCATAAGGGACCTTTACTACTGTGATCCATAAGGGACCTTTACTACTGTGATCCATAAGGGGACCTTTAGTACTGTGATCAATAAGGGACCTTTACTACTGTGAACAATAAGGGGACCTTTACTACTGTGATCCATAAGGGGACCTTTAGTACTGTGATCCATAAGGGACCTTTACTACTGTGATCCATAAGGGACCTTTACTACTGTGATCCATAAGGGACCTTTACTACTGTGATCCATAAGGGACCTTTACTACTGTGATCAATAAGGGACCTTTAGTACTGTGATCAATAAGGGGACCTTTAGTACTGTGATCAATAAGGGGACCTTTAGTACTGTGATCAATAAGGGACCTTTAGTACTGTGATCAATAAGGGGACCTTTACTACTGTGATCCATAAGGGGACCTTTACGACTGTGATCCATAAGGGACCTTTAGTACTGTGATCCATAAGGGGATCTTCACTTCTGTGACCCATAAGGGACCTTTACTACTGTGATCCATAAGGGGATCTTCACTACTGTGATCCATAAGGGGACATTTACTACTGTGATCCATAAGGGGATCTTCACTACTGTGATCCATAAGGGGATCTTCACTACTGTGATCCATAAGGGACCTTTACTACTGTGATCCATAAGGGGATCTTCACTTCTGTGATCCATAAGGGACCTTTACTACTGTGATCCATAAGGGGATCTTCACTACTGTGATCCATAAGGGACCTTTACTACTGTGATCCATAAGGGGATCTTCACTTCTGTGATCCATAAGGGACCTTTACTACTGTGATCCATAAGGGGATCTTCACTACTGTGATCCATAAGGGGATCTTCACTCCTGTGATCCATAAGGGACCTTTACTACTGTGATCCATAAGGGACCTTTAGTACTGTGATCAACAAGGGACCTTTACTACTGTGATCAATAAGGGGACCTTTAGTACTGTGATCAATAAGGGACCTTTACTACTGTGATCAATAAGGGGACCTTTAGTACTGTGATCCATAAGGGGACCTTTACTACTGTGATCCATAAGGGACCTTTAGTACTGTGATCCATAAGGGACCTTTAATACTGTGATCCATAAGGGACCTTTACTACTGTGATCCATAAGGGACCTTTAGTACTGTGATCAATAAGGGACCTTTAGTACTGTGATCCATAAGGGACCTTTAGTACTGTGATCCATAAGGGACCTTTAGTACTGTAATCCATAAGGGACCTTTAGTACTGTGATCAATAAGGGACCTTTAGTACTGTGATCAATAAGGGGACCTTTAGTACTGTGATCCATAAGGGACCTTTAGTACTGTGATCCATAAGGGGACCTTTAGTACTGTGATCCATAAGGGGACCTTTAGTACTGTGATCAATAAGGGACCTTTAGTACTGTGATCAATAAGGGGACCTTTAGTACTGTGATCAATAAGGGGATCTTTAGTACTGTGATCCATAAGGGGACCTTTAGTACTGTGATCCATAGGGGACCTTTACTACTGTGATCCATAAGGGGACCTTTACTACTGTGATCCATAAGGGGACCTTTACTACTGTGATCCATAAGGGGACCTTTAGTACTGTGATCCATAAGGGACCTTTAGTACTGTGATCCATAAGGGACCTTTAGTACTGTGATCCATAAGGGACCTTTAGTACTGTGATCAATAAGGGACCTTTAGTACTGTGATCAATAAGGGGACCTTTAGTACTGTGATCCATAAGGGACCTTTAGTACTGTGATCCATAAGGGGACCTTTAGTACTGTGATCCATAAGGGGACCTTTAGTACTGTGATCCATAGGGGACCTTTACTACTGTGATCGATAAGGGGACCTTTAGTACTGTGATCAATAAGGGACCTTTACTACTGTGATCCATAAGGGACCTTTAGTACTGTGATCAATAAGGGACCTTTAGTACTGTGATCAATAAGGGGACCTTTAGTACTGTGATCAATAAGGGGATCTTTAGTACTGTGATCCATAAGGGGACCTTTAGTACTGTGATCCATAGGGGACCTTTACTACTGTGATCCATAAGGGGACCTTTAGTACTGTGATCCATAAGGGACCTTTACTACTGTGATCCATAAGGGGACCTTTACTACTGTGATCCATAAGGGACCTTTACTACTGTGATCCATAAGGGGACCTTTACTACTGTGATAAATAAGGGGATCTTTAGTACTGTGATCCATAGGGGACCTTTACTACTGTGATCCATAAGGGGACCTTTACTACTGTGATAAATAAGGGGATCTTTAGTACTGTGATCCATAGGGGACCTTTACTATTGTGATCGATAAGGGGACCTTTAGTACTGTGATCAATAAGGGACCTTTACTACTGTGATCCATAAGGGACCTTTAGTACTGTGATCAATAAGGGACCTTTAGTACTGTGATCAATAAGGGGACCTTTAGTACTGTGATAAATAAGGGGATCTTTAGTACTGTGATCCATAAGGGGACCTTTACTACTGTGATCCATAAGGGGACCTTTACTACTGTGATCCATAAGGGACCTTTACTACTGTGATCCATAAGGGGACCTTTACTACTGTGATCAATAAGGGGACCTTTACTACTGTGATCCATAAGGGACCTTTACTACTGTGATCCATAAGGGGACCTTTACTACTGTGATCAATAAGGGGACCTTTAGTACTGTGATAAATAAGGGGATCTTTAGTACTGTGATCCATAAGGGGACCTTTACTACTGTGATCCATAAGGGGACCTTTACTACTGTGATCCATAAGGGACCTTTACTACTGTGATCCATAAGGGGACCTTTACTACTGTGATCCATAAGGGACCTTTACTACTGTGATCCATAAGGGACCTTTACTACTGTGATCCATAAGGGGACCTTTACTACTGTGATCCATAAGGGGACCTTTACTACTGTGATCCATAAGGGACCTTTACTATTGTGATCGATAAGGGGACCTTTAGTACTGTGATCAATAAGGGACCTTTACTACTGTGATCCATAAGGGACCTTTACTACTGTGATCCATAAGGGACCTTTACTACTGTGATCCATAAGGGGACCTTTACTACTGTGATCCATAAGGGGATCTTCACTTCTGTGATCCATAAGGGACCTTAACTACTGTGATCAATAAGGGACCTTTACTACTGTGATCAATAAGGGGACCTTTACTACTGTGATCAATAAGGGGATCTTCACTACTGTGATCCATAAGGGACCTTTACTACTGTGATCAATAAGGGACCTTTACTACTGTGATCCATAAGGGACCTTTACTACTGTGATCCATAAGGGACCTTTACTACTGTGATCCATAAGGGGACCTTTACTACTGTGATCCATAAGGGGATATTCACTTCTGTGATCCATAAGGGACCTTTACTACTGTGATCAATAAGGGACCTTTACTACTGTGATCAATAAGGGGACCTTTACTACTGTGATCAATAAGGGGATCTTCACTACTGTGATCCATAAGGGACCTTTACTACTGTGATCAATAAGGGACCTTTACTACTGTGATCCATAAGGGGACCTTTACTACTGTGATCCATTGTCAATTTAACCCTTTCTATACTAAATACTCATAGACATGTAGTTCCCTTAGGAAATGTTCAGCTAATAAGTTCAACAAATGACCATAGGCCATCTGTTGAACTTATTATCCGAACATTTCCCACCACTGAATATGAACCCTTCAGCACTTTTATTATCTTTTCTTCTGATTGTCTTCTGCTAATTTATCCTAAACACCTCTCAAAATGAATAATAGACCATTCCAATGTGTACATTTGTAACAGAATGGGAGAACCAATTTAGTGTATAAAGGGTTAATTCAATTGAGAATAGATGCAGCATAAGAATCCAACAATCTGTCTTTCTCTGTATAAACTCCACTGAGGTTTTTTGCAATTTTTTTTCTATATATAACCATGCAAGCCACCATTGCTATATTTAGAATGTGCTTGGGTCTATTGCTGAAAGCTGAATTAAAATAAGGTGAATTCACTCTATTAACCCTTCCATGACACTGGAGCTTACTGAAATTTTTGAAAACCCTTTGCCAATGCATTCTCTTTTATATCGCATATGTAAGATAATACATTGGCCTAACACTGTTTACCTTGACCGTGTAAGCCAGTGCATTATCTTATATATGCAAGTCTCCCATAGGGAGCCTGGTATATTATAAGATAATATATGCCTGTCGGGCATCTGTCAGTCTGTGGACACAATTTTGTCCAAGCATTTTTCCATCAATTTTTAACTTCGCACAGATATTTAGTATCATGGGAAACTGTGCACCTGCGATTATGAGTTCTGTCTGACTTTTTTGTGTGGAGTATCCCCCTTTTTCGACTTAGAAAATAAAATATTACTAAATTCACCCTCTGGGGATCTCATTCTGCTTAGGCCTCACCTTCTTTGGAAAGTGTCTTGATTATCAAATTTCTATAGAAACTTATTCACATAAGATTCTATTTCTTTTTTGGTTTAGTTTCTCTATATCCCCAATTTGGCAGACGACACATTGCATAATCGAGGTTCCCAATGGGTGTACATCACAATATTCACCATTTGGGAACTTAAATTCCTTCTGAGTCAAAATGTCTCCCCTAGCAGATGAGGCCATGCAGAATGAGGTCCCAAGAGGGTGAATTTGGTGATGCTAGCCTGCTGTGCGGTATAGCGTCACTAAATTCACCCTCAGGGGACCTCATTCTGAAAATGACCGGTACCTTATACTCAGGCCTGCAGACTCCCATCTTAAAAGCATACTTCATTGATGAGTATATATATGCCTGACTCCCATCTTTATAAGCATACAGTAATGCTCTAAATAATCGACTCCTTAACCACAGCAGAATTATGGGTAACTTTTCAGGATTTAGTCGGAAATATGTCTTGTTGCCATTCATCGGAAAGCTCTCAGTGAGTGCTTTCCGATGAATGGCAACAAGCCATATTTCCGACTAAATCCTGAAAAGTTACTCATAATTCTGCTGTGGTTAAGGAGTTGATTATTTAGAGCATTACTGTACCTCACAGATAAGTATATACCTGACTCCCATCTTTATAAGCATACTTAATAGATGAGTATATGCCCATGAGGGCATCTATATATCACTTATCCTGGGATAGTTCTAAGGGTGGGATTAATAACCCATCAGTTAATTAAACTCACAATATAAGTCAATATCCCCCAAGGGCTGATAATAAATTTAAGAGTAACTGTTGCCTGTAAAATGGCTTTAGATGAATCTGATATTGTTCTGCCATAGCACTGATCCCCTCTGGGAGAAATTACTCCCATTGACAATCCATTACTCTCAATTTAGATTTAAATTTATTTCCCAAGCCTGCAGATTTGACCTTGTCGAATATTTCATTGTCTTAACTTTCCTATTAAATATTTAAGTACATATTGTAGTGTTTTCAGTGCATTTAATTGTCAGATAATCAATCACATAATATAACTTCTGTCTCATAAGAATGTGGCTCGGAATATATTAGGTTTCTTTTTTTGTTTTCGTGAGGTCAAAGGAATAAAGTATGGTAGCTGGGTACTATAGTATTAGGCCAAGGACAAGCAAATGTGTGTTCAAGGTTTACATACAGTAATGCCCTTTGTAATCGACTCCTTAACCACAGCAAAATTATGGGTAACTTTTCAGGATTTAGTCGGAAATATGGCTTGTTGCCATTCATCGGAAAGCTCTCAGTGAGAGCTTTCCGATGAATGGCAACAAGCCATATTTCCGACTAAATCCTGAAAAGTTACCCATAATTCTGCTGTGGTTAACGAGTCGATTACTTAGGGCATTACTGTAGCTGGGTATTAGGCCAAGGACAAGCAAATGTGTGTTCAAGGTTTACATACCAACACTATTTTAAACACCTCATCTGTAAGATTTTTATATGCCCATTTTGACAAAAACGGACGTATTATGTTATTGCATGGTATTTGGTCCGTCCATGCATTTTATTTTTTTCTGGATGATGACTTTAGTAAGTATGAACTAAATGGAATTAAATTTGGTATGTGGGTTTAGTAGCACAAACTATAGGTCAAATTCTGGTTCTGCCCGGCAATTTTCACCAGAGTTATGGCCCTTTTTGTTGGAATTTGCATTCATTTTTCGTTTCCGGATGATAACTTTAGTAAGTCTGAACAAAATGAAATGAAATTTGGTATGTGAATTTAATACCCTAATATATACAGGTCAAGTTCGATTTTTGGGTTCCACCTGCCAATTTTCACAGGAGTTACGGCCCTTTTTTGAAATTACCATAGGCGTATTTTGTTATGCCCTGGCGATGCTCTTGTTTGATGATTCGGAAAATCTTTGGAAATATTTTTGGCTAAAATAGACAGTGGATGAAAAGATGACAGTTAAGTGTCTCATATGGCGTGGATTTCTCAGTCAAAGCTAGAGCCCTGCGAATCGGGCATTTTTATTTCAAATCGAATCTCGAATCGATATCAGCTGAGTATATAGTTCCGAATCGAATCGAATCATTGCATCAGTGGTATCAAGAAGAGTAAAGATATAGACATCACTGGATTGAGTGGCCATACCGGTATCAATTTGCTCACTTGGTAATGATAAGTGATCGTCGGTATATAATGTAAATATTATCCATAAATGGATCAAATTCACATTTAACCAATTAAGTGCGTATATGTTGTGTCCATCTCTGCTATAAAATAATGAAACAGTATCTTAAGCAATAATGAAGTCAGTAAGCAATCACATTCATGCAGCTGAATTTTTTAAGTTCGACATATATGAAATTTTTCTAGATCTGTTACATCAGTTGTGCAATGCTTCCTTGGATCCTACATAGTATAGCTCAGTCTACAACAGTGTTTGTGTATGTGATCTCATAATCTATCTTCACGAAAAAGCAAAGGTGCACATTGAGAATGCAACTGGTTCCAATGATTTGATATGACCTACAGACTATATACAAGCTTTTCTTTTTAAATGTAAAACAAATCTTGACTGCTTAATTCACTGTGCTTTCAAGAATTTTTGTTCTTTTTAAAAATTTGTATTTATGCTTTACCTCCAACTATTAATACACCCTTTCTGTTTGTTGTGCCTTGGTTGCTTTTGGTGCCCCTGGCAAGAGCCACATAACTCTTTCATGGCGGGAGCTTCCTAAACTTTTGCAAAAACCCTGTACCAATTCATTCTCTAATATATGTGAGTCGCCATATAAGAGAATGCATTGGCCTAACAATATTTAGAATAGAAGTTGAAAGAAATATGTTGGGACGCCTTTGCGACTCAAAGTATTATTCCACATCTCTGAATCAATACAGAAATCATAGGGAAGAGATACACCATCATTATCTATATTCCTATTGCCAACACATTTGTTCCTTATATGTCCTATACACAATTACACAATGCCATTACCTGACGTACATAGACCCACACCACCTTGCAAGAGTAATAATCAGCTACATGAAACGACAGTCATATCCTGATTAAGGATTGTATATCGTATGACATAATATTATATAAAGCAGACAGTCACTCTCCAGCTGGGTGGGATGGATAAAAACTGATTCTCGGAAACGACTCACATAAGCCCACATGCCTGATGTCGAATCCGGTTCATGATGTTATATTGTGATATGTTGTATTATTCATAAATACTGTTTAAACTGAACTAACAATATTTACTTTGACCTTGTATGCAAATGGCTGTGCATTCTCTTATATATGCGAGGCTCCCTATGGGAGACTCGCATATATAAGAGAATGCACTGGCACAGGGTCTTCAATGCTGCACCAGTGCAGCTCCCGTCGTGAAAGGGTAAAAACCAAATTTCAATAGTTGATACCTGAAAGTCTTGTACAAGATTGGCGGGAGCTCTATAACACCACCCCAATGCCTCTCCCACCTTTATGCCTGTACATGCATGCAACCTTAACCCACCATTTAAATTTGTGTTAATTTTCTGCCCTTGTTTTGTTAATGTAGTCAATGTAATATGAACAGGCAATTTAATATGTTATTGTCTTTAGTTATTGAAGAATATGTTAACAGGGACCGGAGGATTGCCAAATTGGAATGAGAATGACCATGGCTAACCTTACCGGTATTTGATTGGTATAGAAGACCATTGTTTAGCAGACATAACCATAACAGTGAACTGATTGTTATATTACATTGATAAAGCCATAGTTATTGCGAGACTTCAAACATGGATGTTGTTCATTTTTGTCAGGTGGGTTGATATCTGCATATTTGAATTGATCTTTTTTATATTATTGATCATATATGTTGGAAATTGGCCATCATTCAGAAATAAAAACATATTATTTGATTATTTCAATACTTCAAACTGATATTTTACTACCCATCCACTACACCCATTTGAACAATGTTCTGTTAATACTGAAATATTCAAAATCAGCTCTACCATTTCGTGAAACACAACATCTGAGCTATGCAAACAATCTAGTGATTCACCACAGTCAATTATTGATAAAAAATATTTATATGAGAGAATGAATTTGTTTTGTTAATTTTGATACCAGTCTCTTTAAAAAGCCGACGAAAATTTTACAATATGTACGTCTCTGAAAATAATGCTCTAAATAATCGACTCCTTAACCACAGCAGAATTATGGGTAACTTTTCAGGATCTAGTCGGAAATATGGCTTGTTGCCATTCACCGAAAAGCTCTCACTGAGAGCTTTCCGATGAATGGCAACAAGCCATATTTCCGACGAAATTTAGAGCATTACTGTATGTGCTGACATTTATAATTTGTATATGGACAAATTTTCAACTGATGTTTACACCTACACTCTAAAATGGAACAAGATGTTACTGTGGCTTTTCCGATCAATTCAAAGTACTAGTCATATAGCCACATGAATCAGTGCAGCTCCCATACAATAAAGCCGCATTATATATAAGAACTAATGCAAACTGTTGCCACCGAGAAAATGTAGCAATATATGTCAGTTATGGAGGTAAAGTACCTTGGCGCCTGTCTCAATGAGAGTCTTACTGGAGAGCATATGGCCAAACATGTCTAACATAAAAGTTACTGCATGCCTCAAATTTGTATAGGGGGCCTCGGTGGCTCAATCGGTTAGGGGTACAACTCCAAGCCGTTTCGCCTTCCAGCGCTGGCGATAAGGGTTCAAATCCACATGTTTCCATCGTGGACTTTGTAACTCGAAATCGTTATCTGGGAAAGTTGCCAGTTACTTGCCGATGGCCGGTTGTTTGCCGCACATGGTCGACGAGTTTATCAGCCATTGAAATCACTGTTAGATTAGCCGTAAGTGTGCGGATTTCCTCCACCATTAAAACTGGCAATGTCGTGATATGGCCTTAGTGGCTAAAGCGACATAAAACCCGAATCAATCAATCAATCAATCAAATTTGTATATACAAAAGATGATTTTCTTACTCCTTTCACTAAGAAACTATTGGCAATTTAAACTCCCTTATTCATGCTATCTTGATTGTTCATCCTCTATTTGGTACAGCTAATTGAACGCAACCACTCAGAGTTTCAAACTTTCCAAAACAAGTTGATCAGGTTGGTCTTGGGCTTCAACCCTTTCTTTACTGAATGGATTCTCCCATTCAGTTATAAAAGTATACATTGGAATGGCATATTATCATTTGGAGGGATGTTCAGATAATGAAAGAAGATGGCAGACTGACAAAAATATAATACAATTAAGTACAGAAGGACTTATATTTATTGGCGGGAAATATTAACAAACGACATATTATCTGAACATTTCCTTAGGGAACTACTCGTCATTTAGTAGTCTGTAAAGAAATGGTTAAACCATCAAATGAAACAGTCAGGCCTCAATATAATTAAGGTACCTGTCAGTTGCAGAATGAGGTCCCAAGAGGGTGAATTTGGTGATGCTAGCCCGCTGTGCAGGATAGCGTCACCAAATTCATCTGTCTGACTGTTAAATGAATCTGGTTTACCAATTCGAGATCAATATCTTTGAGAAAGAAAAGAAAGTGTCCCATGCCTGAGATCACTGTCAAGAGACATTCCATGCTGAGATTAGTGTGCCCAGCTGGGCTAGCATCACCAAATTCACCCTGTTGGGGACCTCATTCTGTATGGCCTCATATGCTATGGGAGACATATAGACTCAGATTGCATGCAGTTCCAAAATGGTGAATATTGTGAAGTACACCCATTGGGTACCTAGATTATGGAATGTGTCATCTGCCAATTTGGCCACGGGTACATGGAAAAACTATTTGATCATATTTGAGTTATTGGACTCACGGGATCACAGTGGAAATAAGGAACTTGTGTGAGTCTTTACTGTGCTATACAGAAACTAAACTAAAAAAGAAATAGAATGTAAGTTTCTATAGAAATTTGATAATAAAGAAACTTTCCAGAGAAGATGCGGCCAATAAGCAGAATGAGGGATAGCGTCACTAAATTCACCCTCTGGGGACCTCATTCTGCAAATGACAGGCACGTACCTTATTCTCAGGCCTGAAACAGTTTATTTTGCTAATACACATTCTTTGGACTCGAGCCAAGATGAGAGGAATACGTAAAATCTTATTTCTAAGCCAGGCCACAAGTCAGTATTGGAGATTGATTTGTCAGATTATCAATTGGACAGACTGCTAACACAAATCTCCAATCTGAGGCCAAAAATGAATTACTATAACCATTCAAATTTATTATCGCAATCTGTTCCAGCAAAATCAAGGAATCGATCGATTATAAACGAGTGCCAGTTGTTGATTTTTTTTTCTCATTGAACAAGACATATGATTCTCAGCTAGACAAATTATATTAGCCGTTAGACATACGATTTACATTAGGACTTCTCTAGTGTTATATGAATGTGATTACTATGACTTCCTTCAGGATTCCCACTCTTTGAAAAGTCCTTGAATATCGGACCCTTCGAACAAGCATATCTGTCAATGAGGAGCAGATTATAGCGACACACATGACATGACATGACATGGTCAGAGGTTCAAATCTGACTTAATGTTGCAATCTGTATTCCCAGTATCATGAGCATCACGAATCAACCATTGATGCCATGCAGGTCTTAAAATCCATCAAATTTTCGATAATCAAAACATAGCTTTGCAGGGAATCAAGACTTTTTATGAGAATAAAAATTAGAATCATAATTCTGATTCTCGTCGGATTTTAACGCCTGCCATGATGATCAACGCTCTAAAAATTATTACAGGATCTAACGAATCTCGGACACATTGAAAAATTTACTGGATAATAACATTTCGTACCTCTGTTCCTGTCATATCCACGATGACACTGTGCCAAGCACACCATCGGATTGGGAGCCGACGCCAATGGATGTCCCATGTACAACAATGTGGACATGTTAAATATCCTTACTTTGGCAATGAAACCATGGGTAAATGGCAAAACTACCTGATCATATTTGAGTCATTGGACTCACTGGATCACCTTGGAAATAAGCCACTTGTGTGAGTCTTTACTGTGCTATCCCGGTCTTGGGCCAAATAATTATCTCAAAATAATTGTAAAATTTTCATCCAATGTTTCTATATTAGTAATATTTTCCAAGCACATACGCATTCTGTTGTTTTCTTTCAAAGTTATGAGACAAAACCAAATTTCATCTGGAAATATGAGATAACAACTGATATTGAAAGACTGTCTGTCTGCATGCCATTTTCGGATGACAAAAGAACCATTTAATAGTCCTTGAAGATGGTGGTTGCGGTCTTTTAAAAATACTGCTAGTGCTTGAATATGGTTAACAAAAATGAGTGGGAATCAGTCTTTAATTCCCACAGGGAGAGCACTTAATTTGCTCTTGCAATTCAGAAGACAGGTGTAATTGCACCCATAATATAATTGTAAGTTGGATTTTTCTCAAACAAAATGTCATTGTGGTATAGACCTATGTCCAGTTACATTTTCACATGCCCATAATTTAACTGAGATGGAAAAGGTTCTAAATATAGCTTATATTGAACCAATGATTACAGTGACCATAAACATTTTGACAAGCGGGACGAGTGCGAATTTTAGCACCCATGAATTAAAAATTGCGAGTGCATACGGGTGCGAGAGCAATCCCTCCCACTCCTGGGAAGAACTGGGGAAAGCTATCCTTTTGTTTAATATGCCATTATTACTCACTGTGTATTACTACCATTCCCATGCATTGCCAGGTATTAGTGATAAATGTTTCAAAAATGTGGTGGTTAAAATAGCAGACCAGATTCGAACGGAGGTCAAGGGACCGAATTTGAAAATGGATTTCCATGTTAATCTCCAAAGCAAAAGTTACAAAGTGTCAAATATTTCTCTCCTGCGACCTGATGAAAATGATAGATGTTTATCTGGTATTTTTTTTTTAACTTGGCACAGATATTTTGTGCTATGGGAACCTGTGATTATGACGTCTGTTTGACTTTATTTTAGTTGAGTTATCCAGAGTTATCCCCTTTTTTCAACTTAGGAATTTTGTGGAAAATTGTTGGCAACATGCATATAATTTTTTTCAAGCGTATATTCCTACATTTTCTGGTCAGTGTTTTTTATGCTTGGCAGATATTTAGTGTCATGGGAACCTGTGTACCTGTGATTGGAAGCTCGATCTGCCTTTTTAAAGTGGATTTATCGCTCTTTTTCAACTTAAGAAATTTTTGCAATATGCAGAAATTTGTCATAGCCTGTATTCCATATTTTATTTTTTTGTTAAAAAAAAAAATATAAAAATACTTCCATCTTAATGTAGCCCAATTTCACTGTGGCCTGTGGGAGTATCCTCAATCCAGTCGAAAAGTCCCACCTCTGGTTTTGAATAGATTCAATATTGGTAATTATTCAACAGGGTTTGCTGGGAAGTGGTTGCATGACAAAAATATTTTTATTTTCACATATTGTCGACTTTTGTGTTGATGAATTGTGTATCGTATTGAGGCACCTATAATAATGACCTAAATAATCGTTTCCTTAACCACAGCAGAATTATGGGTAATTTTTCAGGATTTAGTCAGAAATATGGCTTGTTGCCATTTATGAGAGCTTTCCGATGAATGGCAACAAGCCATATATTTCCGACTAAATCCTGAAAAATTACCCATAGTTCTGCTGTGGTTAAGGAGTCAATTATTTTGGGCATTACTGTATATTACTATCACACTCAAACATTGAAACATTTCTGTCACCCGGTAAGATGTATTTGTGAACAACATATTGTATGTCAACACAATGCTGATAAGATTGTCATCAGACATTACTGTATAACCACACCAAAAAATGGAGACAGATCTAAATTACATAAATTGTGCTCCAATCCTCGGTGCACCTTCATCTATAATATTGATTAAATAGAATTGTCAATTATCTATGTTGTAATATATGGGTCACAATAAATATGTTCAAACAAAAAAATACAATTAAATACAAAAAATTAGGAAAAGAGCAACAACTCTAACAGGGATGTCACATCACACGTTTATTCTGTACTCGTTTAACCTTTTTTCACCTAGAAGACAACAGAGCAAGACTGATGAGGTTTGGCAAATGGTGGACTGTGTGTAATTTAGATAGAGTTAATGCCCCTTCACAACAATGCGAACTATTGAGCAAATGTCACTTCATTTCATTGATTCTGAGATCTAATTAACTATTTGTTCGGAAATGCATGCATAAAGTTTTGTGTCCTTATAAAACACTGGATTTATATTGATAGAATTTTATATCATATATAGGCTTCTGTGGAACTAAAAACTAAATGCATGTCTGCTGTACATATATATTATTACATGCTATTATTTTTTCCTGAAAAACATGATTGAACTCGATGAGGGAACTCGTTATCTTTATTAAAAAGACAGACCTGGTTTAAAGGTACTCAATCCGATCAGACAGTCCACATATCATCAAGATACAACAACAACATTTCTTCAAAATACACTTTAGTTATCAGAATCAATTAATTGCAACAAAATAATGCTAACCATGCACTGTCAACGATGGTATAAAATTTCCCAAAACAGATTATTTTATCAAGATTGAAATAACCATATATAGACTAAATATACTTTGAAATGACATATCTCAGTCAAAGCAGTTTGTTTTATTTGTTTTATTGGGGTTTATATTTGTTTCAGCCTTTAATTAGGCCATATCACAACAATTGAGAAATTGAGAAATCAGTCTACTTGCATACAGAAACCACCTACCCCAGAAAGCAACATGCAAACTTAGCCAGATACACAAATTAGCTTTACCTCGACCTCTGGGTGAATGTGCGCTTGTCAGGATTCGAACCAGCTCCGCAATACTTGTCGGCTTATTTTGGCCTAATACACCTCATCAGCTGAACCAATAATCCCCCTAACAATCATAGTATTATAATTATAATTGCTCAAAAAGGACATGTGGTAATTTATAGGCTTTATATTCTATGTGTGGTTTCTTACAAGTATTAAATGGCACATACTATTAGTGATGTAAAATTATATTTTAAAACATATTTATAGTGTCATATGCATATGTTAAAGGCCCATTTAATTTTTGAATCACCAGACCACATTATATAAAACATATTATATATCATTTGAAAGAGAAAGCTCCAAAACATTGTACTAGTATTATCAACTTAATATCCGATGTAATAAACTGTGAACATGTTTTTATCAATTGTCCAACGTGTGTTCTGTGCTTAATTTTGATCTGGTCCGTATACTTCCGGTTTATTATAATCAATGGAAGGGGAATAACTCTATCTCTTAGTCATGAATTATGATGCATTCTGTAAATAACGGGGAAAGTCTTGTGGGGAATATGAGAATCTCTATCACTTGCTGGACAATCCTAGGCCACAGCTAGCTGTTCCTATTTTTGTGATATATGTATATTTTTGGTTCCACTTCCATTTTTAATGGTATATATTCATTGGGCATTCAAAAATTAAATGGGCCTCTAAAGATACATAATCCGACTAGCGCTCCCAAATTACTATTTCTTTGGCTTCGGGGTAAAAAATGGCACCCACTCATCAACTCAGAGTGATCAGATATCGATTTTTAAAATTTGTTATTTATTTTGGTATTTGTTTGAGAGCAATGTCTACTTATTTGTGGCCTTGAAAAAAATTTGTCAGGGTGACGGTCTCGGACCAAACTGCGGATGAAGATGGATAACTCTAAAATAAGTGGTTTTGTGTGTATAGATATTTGACAATCCGCCCATATATTCTTGGAACAAAATGTTGATAAATAACACATTTTGGGAAATTTTATACTACAGTTGACTTACCGATAAATGTCCAATTTGTCCAACAAGATAATAAAAACTTGACGGTAAACATTGGAAAAGATCAGAGAATTGAGAGATATCCTTAAAATGATATTCAGACATAAATCTTTGAACTTACTATACTTTCAGTGATGTTTGTTGACAAATCACTGTAAGGCGACAGCAATTTAATTGCTTGGTTTACAAACCCGCTGACAACTTTTTAAGGAAAATCGCAAAAATATCACATTTAATACTGGCACAATTCTTGATCTATTGTATTTCTAGTAATTCCCGACAGTTATCTGTTAGATATGTGACTTAATTATTATGGCATTGCATTCTCATTCAGGCGCATGTTCAACATTTTTTATGTATCGTGTAGCAAATGGCGACATCTGCTGAGTCCGGATTCCTACTTCAACAGCAGAACTAAACACCCATCGCATACACAAATGACGCATCATTCTGTAGGCCGGTGTATGGGATCGCGCATTCAAAATATAAATAAGACCGCCCTGTCGCCATGCTGCGAGTAAATAGTGTGGCGTAAATCAATCTAAACCCCGGCGAGTCACTTCGAAAATCCCCCCGTCTTTTGTGGGTTGTGTATTTTAAAAATTACAATGTATTATACCGGTAGCTCCCTTATATTCCTTCGGGGAATTGGGCGCAAACCATGCTTGAAAGACAACTCGTACACGACAATATTAGCAGCGAAAAGCACGTGCGTTTTGGCGGGAAAATGACAGTCCGTATTCTGTTATCAGCCCTGGGAATTAGCGTCGGTAAACGATAATGCTACTTAAGGTGAAAGTCGAAATCGCCGTCACCATTGACCAGAAGAAAGCATTATGCAATATAAAATGCATGGACATCCTTGAGCATTCACATGCAGAAAGAAACCCAAGTTTAAACAATTGTCTGTTATGAATGACACACTAACTGGGTCACTGTGTCGCCAACCAAATACGTGCCGGTCACGTGAATCAACTCAGTTTAACTGTTTACGGCAGGCTCTTTGATGTTACCGACCAAGTAGCAAATACGGGTACAATAGTATTATAGTAACAACTTACACTGCATGGAAACACGCATTTCTTATATCTGATGTGCATACATACATGTACTGTAAGGAATATGCAATAACTTGCTGTTAATTGCACTGAAAGTTAGTAGGTAATAAATTCTGCTAATTAAAACTTCCGGGATTGAAACTAAATAGGTCGGAAATAGGTGACTTTAAACCACAATACAATTTAGTGATTTGGTAATATGGACAAGTTGTCACTGAAAAATAATGATAATCTATGAAGAGAAATAAGAGAGGATGAAAATACAACAGGTTTGATTGAATGGGCAATTATTTATTCCTTAAAACGATCTCTCTTTCAACACCAACAGCTAGAAAATTGCGAAAGAAGAAATGAATAGAATGGCATAAAATGTGTAACCTCAAACCCAACCTGCACCAGAGAGATAAATGTGCAAGAGGAATATTAAACTCTAAACCTATTGCCATAGCCTAATAATACACGGAATCTTCACACTGGAGCACATTCAAGTAGACAATATATGTACCACACTATTTTATTGCCTTCAAATGGCTTAATAAAAAAAAGTGTAAAAAAAAAAAAAAAAACCCTGCCTGCCAACCTGGAAAATTTCCCCCATGTTATCGAAAACAGAGATGTTTTTTTTTGGCCTAATTCTCTTCCGTAGTTAATTACTGAAATCATAAATGAAACCGTGAAAGCATGTCTGCTGATCGAAAGAATGTACTTTAATGTCAAAATTGTTGTCAAACAATATGCCCAAGATTTTATTTTATTTTATTTTTTTCCCCTCCTCCATCTATGGAATTTTTCCACTCATGTTCGTAAACCAAGTCATTAAATTGCGGTGGCCTAACAGTTTTGTTTACATAACAATGTTTTCAACATTCAAAATTTCATTATTGGAGAACTAACAATAATGAATATAAGAACAAAGTTTATCTGTTTCTCCATGTTCTTTGTGGCGATTTTTTTTAAAGAATTTTCTATATTTTGCACATTTCCCACTGTGAGTGCTTTGGGTCCCTTTTATAGTTGTGATGGTTTTACAGACTTTCATAGTTTTTTGCACATTTCCCCACTGTCAATGCCTTCGGTACCTTTAATATCCATCAATGTTCTGATATCTGATTGCATTATGCCCTACCATTCATTTTACCATTCTCTCCCATTTTCATTATCGCGCATTCTATCTCGTAATATTGAAATCACCCATGCTTAATGGGTATTGTAACTTTGTTTTCTCCGCACATATGTCTGCATCCGAGAATTCATTAGCTTCATCCTTTAGGGAATACGGGACTTCTAAATTGACCGCCCATTACAATATCTTGTAATGGGTACTGGTCTCCAAGGTATATTCAGCGAACACTGGCCAATTCTCTCAATAGATTCCACGTGACGGGAGTAACTCTGAGCCACTTCCTATAGGCAAGATGATGAATTAATCTGATGTGCGACATTGTTCCGTGAAAACATTGGTGCCTATTGATTCGGCAGTCTTGTCTGGAGCGCGACGACCACTATGTTTACAGATGCTATTGAATCTAAAGCGAAAGTGGCTAATCTACGTGCTATTTCATACTGTTAATTTTCACATTTCCTCAATCTAATGTGATTGCCATTGAACGGATAGCTTGAGGGAAAAACTTTCTGTGTTAAGAGATAAAATGGTTGCCATGGGGATATTCACTGAAGTAAGTTTAAATGTAAAAAAAACTTTTCAACTTTATTGTCTTTGATTTGTATCATCTGAGCAAACTACTGCCACATGTATATCACAGTTATAGATATTTGCAAGAAAAAAGTACAGTAATGCCCTAAATAATCGACTCCTTAACCACCGCAGAATTATGGGTAATTATTCAGGATGTAGTCGGAAATATGGCTTGTTGCCATTCATCTCAATGAGAGCTTTCCGATGAATGGCAACAAGCCATATTTCCAAAGACTGTACTAAAATTTCCTATATTTGAGGGATTTGTTGAGCCTGAAGTAAAATAACAAGAAATTTACCAATATGCCAAGGGTGAGTGCCAATGGAAATGGACATCAAAATCAAATGGACCAAAATCTTTCAACTTGCACTGTATTGAGTATGGTTCGACGAGAGAACGAATTGACGGGAATACAAATATAAAAGAATTCTTGTACAATTTTCAGACAAATCTATCAAATAAAATGTTACATTATATGCAGACTTTTCACAGAAATTTTTATTTTATTCTATAGTCAGCAGGTGTCTTGAGTTGTTGACACATCTCGACATAGATTTTTACACGATGTGTGTTAAAAGTTACCCAATCCACATCTGTTAATTAAATGTGATTACGTCGCGTTACTCGCATATACGGAAATTCGTAACTTAATTTATGACTGCAGCCATAAACTAATTTATATTAAAAATTCAATTTGATTTTTATGATAATCTGTTAACCGGAACGTTTTCAGCAGACATCTTCAATTCAAATTAATTATTTTTAAATATATTATCAATATTAGATTGCTGTTGTTACCGCGACTTAATTGAAATTGAGGTTCAGTCGCCCTTTTTGACTTGTTTATAGTGTAATATCCCTGGCTTACGGCCATCCTTGATGACGTCATCATAAGAAACGTTGACTTCAACTTCTTTGTTACAGTCTCGGAGAAACCATCCTATCACATTAAAAACTCTGACACTGTAACCAAGAAGTTGACGTCAGCGTTTCGTGTGATGATGTCATGCTTCAATGCCCTAAGCTGTCATTCCATTTGGAAAAAGGTCACTGGAATGGCCGTAAGCTAGTGATATTAAATTATAAACAAAGGGTCAATCGGTACAAGACGACCTGAGATATAATGCATTTCCCAAAGGTTGTCAAGGCGATATTTTAGTGACATAATGTCTACAGGACGATATAAGACAAATGTGGTTTCAGCGGCATCCGTGCCAAAGCTAAATGCCGAACAAATTCTGTGCATCGTTTGCCCACTTTCTTTATATCGTTTTCAGCAGTGACAATATTTTTTCACATGTTTGTCACCCATCATTTTCAACGTCAGATGACTTTAGAGGGGCACACATGAGCAAAATGGAGCGTTGCTTATAAGCATAGAAAATATGTAGCCACATTGGTACACATATGTTCACATGACCAGGGGAATGTCATGGGATAGGCACCTTTGATCTCAGGTGACTACTTAAAGGGGAACTAATAAATTGCATGATCAACAAAGATCGTTTATGATCAGCTCAGAAGATATGTGTGGAAAATAGGTGCACATATATAGGTAACATGACATGGGGATTGTCACGGGATATGTGACGTTGACCTCAAATGACTTAAAGAGGCACTAATAATTAGCAATAAAGAGCATTTTTTTTATCAGATTAAAAGATGAAAGGTAACTTTATCCGGAGAGTATTTTGCGACAGGCACTGTTTATATCAGGTGACTAATAATTATTTTTAAATACTTGAAGGGGCACTGATAATTTACTAATTCTTCACACGATTTCCCTGCATGTCATGTTTGTCGCCCATCATTTTTGACAGGCAACCCCCGTACATATATAATCATTATATGGATATGGAATTCTTGGAATTACCAAGCATCTTCTCTGTGGAATTCCTGACAATGGCCATATAACACATTCTTACATCACTACCACCAAATTATTTGGTTAATAAATAACTTTTTCCTCATGACAACGTAAATTTTGTAACATTTATAAATATGTGTGTTACAGGTGGGATATCTCTAATCAAGCCTTGAAATAGTGTGTCTGTCATTTGCAGAATGAGGTTCCCAGAGGGTGAATTTAGTGATTCTAGCCCACACAGTGGGCTAGCATCACTATTAAAACTCACCCTCTGCAGTATACCACCTGAAGGAATCTAAGCTATTTGAAGACCACATCATGCCTGTTATGTAACAATAAAAAAGTAAAAAAGATGACATTGATCGCATTTATTAACTGGTTCAGTGCTGAAAGCCCATATTTGGACCCTATGTAAGAGTGCTGGAAGCCCAGATATGGGCTTTGGCAATGACACTGTCTTGTTTAGTCAACTCTTGTTTAGTTTAATCATTTAAATAGCGTTTGTCAGGTAATATTTCAGAAATATTGTTACATATATAATTAAATTGGGACATTGTGAAGTTTGAATGGATGCCGACCAATAAAAGTTGGAGAAAAATTACAAATGTTTTGCCCTAAGGGCGGCCGACAACCAAGCTCATAACCATAACCTAATCAGACATCAAGGCTCATATCGATAAACTACTTTGACAAAAAGACAACCAGGCTCATAACCATAGCCTAATGAGACACCCAGGCCCATAACCATTGCCTAATGAGACATCCAGACTCATAATCATTGCCTAATGAGACATCCAGACCCATAACCATAGTCTAATGAGACATCAAGGCTCATAACCATAGCCTAATGAGACATCCAGGCCCGTAGGCATAGCCATAGCCTAATGAGACATCCAGACTCATAACCATAGCCTATTGAGACATCCAAGCTCATAACCATAGCCTAGTGAGACATCCAGGCTCACAACATAATCACAAATGCATATATTTGGGGGTCAAATTTGAGAAAAGAGTGCAAATTATCAATTCCGAGCATAAAATTCAATAATTTTCTGTTTGTTGAAATATATATACGCATTTTATTACGTGTATGTAGGATATTTAGCAGCGAACCAGTTAGGGGAAATTTTGGGAGGAGCATTCTCAGCAAGTATACAAATCCGTTGGAAATGAATAACTGCCATAAAATGAACATGACCTCAATTAATGAAAGGCACGAATGACTAGTTAATTGAGAGCAACACTGTTTCAGTGATAAACGTTACACATTGTAAGTTCAATGTATGCCCCAACATGAGTTTTCTATGATCCATTAAGGTTTATGCAGTAGAAGAATCCATTTGTAATCCCTTTATAATAAGTAAGAGCCCATTATAACCCATTAGATAGATATTTATTGGCAATATAGACACTCATGAGGGCAGTATATGCATATAATTATAACTTATGTATATACACAATAAAACAGACATAGTGTGCAGAACACTGGAATAAAAACATAAATAAATGTACATCTGGGTATAACTCTGTTGAAATGTGCAGTAGAATATTAAGCCGTGGGTAGAATACTATGCTTAACCCTTTCAGTGCCAAGTCCGATTTTTGTATCAACCCATATTTCCTTGATCTTAGAGCTCTTTCCATCAATGTACCACATTATTATAATCAATAAATTTGAAAAATGATCAAGGAAATATGGGTTGATACAAAAATTGGACTTGGCACTGAAAGGGTTAATCATATGAATTTCTAATATCAAAATATTCTGCAATTGATTGACATAATTCATTTGTCACGCCATTGTTCTTGGCTTTAAATATTGTTTCAAACTGTATTTGGGAGCTTAAGGGGTTTCCACGCCTGAGCTACTAGTATGTCAGGAGGTGGAAAGTATAGGTGGACCTGCACATAAAGCTACCTAATTGTTAAGCTAGTACACCACATGAAGGAATCTACTATCTGAAGACCACATCAAGCATATTGTATAACAATAAAAATGTCAAAAAGATTAATTTAATCATAATATTAGAAGGGAAATTTTGAGAACAGCATTCTCAGCAAATATACAAATTGAGTGGAAATGAATAACTGCCATAAAAAGTACATATCTTAACTAGTAAAAGGGTGGACTAGCAATTTAATTGAGTTCAGTACTGCTTCAGGAATCTCAACAATATTATAATTATTGATGTGCATCGACAGGATATCATCTGTATAAATGTAATTCTTCTTGTATGTTGCTCTTTAAGTCGGTTAATGGACTTGCATGGTGCATGTCAACGATTGCGTGTTATCGTTTACGATGTTGCTACGCAAATTTGTGCTTATATAGCTTCCGATAGTGTCTCAATGTTAATGGCCTCGACTATCTAGTTTATGATTGTCCAGTAGCTCATCTTTGTTGCTAAAACGACGTTAAACACAAATCAATCAATCCAGTAGCTCATCCATTAACTCTGACGCACCTAAGCATACTGGACTCATTCCGCAAACAATGCAACCATAGGCTCCAATAGATGTATAGTAAATTAGTTTGCCATTCTTATCGGTTTTCTTTTGTGATGATATACCTCATGGTGTCTCTGTTTATTATATTGATCAGTCTATCTGTATTGTCGAGTGTTTTGTACAAACCAAACTGCAGCGGCTGATCATTTATTCAAGGAAACCGTTAGTGATTAGCCGCTTTCAGCCTCACCATTATTAGTGACCTCTGAGCAGCGGGAGAAAACAACCCAACCAATAAACTGATTGGGATGTACTTGATTGGCTTCCGGAGCTCTTTATCGGGTATCGGGTGTCTGTTTTTCCTGCAATCCAATCATATCATCCAGAATGGGCCAGTGACACTGTCTGGGATAGGTCTGTGTATAGTTGAAGGGGTCAACAGAAAAAGTAGGAACGCTACACTAGGGGTGACCAAAGCATACTCTCCTATTTCCAGTGGGCATTCCGTCCTAATACTCTATATAATATAACTTAGACAGTTATTGATGGATGTTGATATGTGAGTTTATGACCATACATGTATATAGGTGTACACGGAAAATCAGTATAACCTAACTTTCTCAGTTATGGCCATTAACACATTAACTTGAACAAATGTCAACTGATTCCACTCATATTTGGTATGTGATTATTTTACAACAATATCTCGATCAAGTTTTAAAACGAGGTTTGTCTGATTTGTTTACTTGTTAGATTATTAGAGTGATAATTAAATTCAACCAATTCTATTATTCATTTTGAGTGATGTTCAGGTAACAAAAGCAGATAACAGACAGAAAAACAGATAATACAAGAGCAGAATGTTTCATATTCATAGGTGGGAAATGTTCAGATAATAAGTTTGTTGAATGAGTTTTTAGTATAGACAGGGTTAATAATGGAGTTGTCTTGAGTTATTCAGATTTTAATTCATGAAAACAATGGCACGTTTTTTTTCAACATTTGACAGCATCATAAATGCTTTCCCCTAAAGATGGGCGGTCTTGGAATTTTTATTTCGGTATCAATATCGATATTTTGTTCTCCCAATGCCTCGGACTTTTGATATCGATTTCGTATTTATATAACTTAATATAAGGGATGGCAGCTATGATACAGTACATTGTAATGCCCTAAATAATCAACTCCTTAACCACAGCAGAATTATGGGTATCTTTTCAGGATTTAGTAGGAAATATGGCTTGTTGCCATTCATTGGAAAGCTCTCAGTGAGAGCTTTCCTATGAATGGCAACAAGCCATATTTCCGACTAAATCCTGAAAAGTTACCCATAATTCTGCTGTGGTTAAGGAGTCGATTACTTGGGGCATTACTGTATGTCCACCTGTCTTTCGGAGGATGATTAATAAGATATGAAGATGAACTAGCATATTCAAAATCAACATAAATACTGACCATGCTCAGTGCTTCCTCACTGACCTGGAGTTAATAATTGTGTGTAGGCAATGTACATACACAATCTAATTTTTCAACAGCTCTGCACTCAGACAACATTGATGATTTTTTTTTTCAACAATAATCATGACCACGAAAATAGAAACAAAAAGCATGTGGTATGGTAGATGTAAACATGTTATGCGCATGAGTGCAAATAGAAAACATGGAACACTAATAATTCACTTATTGAACTGAATAAAACAGAACGAATTTGGACAAATTTCACTATTAAATGTCCCAGCAAACATAGCATGCATGTGCATGATGGTTTAATTAAAAATATGAAATGCTTGTGAATCACTCATAGGAGAATGAAACGGAACATTTTTTATACAGATTTTGCATATATTTTCAAAAACTGTGTGGCTGTTTTTTTTAATTAACTCAGTTCAATTTTCCGATGTTGATTTAAAGTGATGTGATACACTCCGGTAGGATGATCAAATAGAAACGGAGAATAATCTTGCTGAAAGTAGTTATTTTGACGAAATTAATCCAAATTTACAGCACACAACGTTATTCTTATATATTAATTAAATGCAATGACTCCCGATGGCGAAATAATTTGCATATTTGCATTAGTTTATCGCCGTTTGTTGCATCATGAATTGAGATGTAAATATTTACAATTAAGCGTAGTTCAGATAATGATTTCTATGGAGTGGTATGCAGACCTGTTACCTCTCCCGGTTTATGCAGGAGACTCCCTGATTTGACAATGTTTGAGCACGATCTCCCGCACTCCTGGACAGACATGACAATCTCCCGGATTCAGCTGGTTTTGAAAATCACCAAAATTAATCTCTTTATTTGAAATATTTGATCAGTACCGGTACTATAAGTAGACAGGCTATCAAACACGTACATCAAACACAACACTGGTATGGTTGATTTTTTTAGATTTTCGGCAATGTTAGTAGAATACTACATTCCCACAGTTGGCCTGAGTACTAACTTATCAGTTTCACGCACCCGAACAAGTTCATAATATGTCTTTAAAACAGAAATCAATATTTCAGTATTATTGCTCATTTCTAGACCTATCACCATCATACATGCAGCTGTCTCAGCAGGCCAGCATCAATATTATAGCCGGACTACATTAATGCCCTAAATAATCGACTCCTTAACCACAGCAGAATTGTTGGTAACTTTTCAGGATTTAGTTGGAAATATGGCTTGTTGCCATTCATCAGAAAGCTCTAATTGAGAGCTTTCCGATGAATATCAACAAGCCATATTTCCGACTAAATCCTGAAAAGTTACCCCTAATTCTGCTGTAGTAAATTAAAGGAGTCGATTATTTAGGGCATTACAGTAGCTGACTGGGCTTGAGCTTTGATGCTCATTACAGTAGCTGACCGGGCTTAAATTGAGCCTAGATGCTTCCGAATACACCACACTCCTTTCCCCAGAGGAAGGGATCCATCAACATCTTTGAATCATCCCACCATCACTGGATGATGCGAGTGACATAAGCAATTTTTTCTATAATTGAACTTGTAATTTAGTGATATCACCGTGCGTGGGGTGATGAATGTATCTGTCTCCACTCGCATGGTTCGTCATATTAAGAAGGCAAGAAGCGATAAAGCGATGATATGTAGATCAGGTCCCCCTCGATGGAGTGATCATCAAAGTAAATTGAATTAAAGTAGGTAGACAACATGACTCACTAACTCTCTCCAGGCTTTTAATATTCAGGATATGAGAATAAACACATGGTTCTTACCAGGGACCAGCCTAGAGGTTTAAATTGAGGAGACGTCACTTCTTCCTGTTTGGTTATTAGAGAGAAGTGGACTGTTAACAGTGAGAAGTAACAATGGCTGAAGTTCAATTATAATACACCCCAACATCATTTAATAGGTATTATGCAACACAAGAGATCAATTATAAAACCATTATAGTGAGTAACAACATACTTCGTAAAATATACTAGCATCACCAAATTATTCATCATCTGGGGACCTCATTCATTCATTTACACTTCAAAAACATCCATCCCTCTCAGCTGCTGGTCTTGTTATTAAAGGCACTGTTCAAACACTATGAGATACCCAGGTTAGCAAAAATTAGTTAGGTCCTATCAGTGTTTTGTTCTGATTGTCACACAGTGAGAAGACAATTTATGCCCACGATTGGTCTTATAGTCTTATAGTTTTGACACATCATTTCTCACTTGTTCACAATTGGGCCAAGATATACTCAATAAGGATGTGCCAAAACTATAGGTTTAATACCAATTGTGTGTGTGAATTGTCTTGCTCGTTATTTGACTAACACAACCAAAAGCTGATATATGACCCAAATATGACCGAAGTACGGTTCATAAGCATACATATGTGTTAACAGTACCTAAGTTACGGAATTACAAACTTATCCTTGAAGCTGTTGACAGGTTGTCCTTATTAACATGACTCGCCCGAGCGGGTATTGATTGTTAGCAGACTTTGTTGTTACCATTGTGAATGACAACACATTTATAGAACTTCTGTCATTGTAATGAGTGTCACATTCATTACCTTCTTTCTCAAAAGTAAAGTAGTACAAGTCCAGTGTCATGCAGGGACATGGCGTCATTGTCCTCAAAATTCATGTCAGAATGCCCTAACCTCAATCATGCCATGAATCTCTTCTCTGGCTGACGGCCGTAGAGATCATCCTAGCTGAAATAAAACCTAGAATTCCCTGGAATTCCAGACTTTTTAAAAGCCTGGAATCCAGGTAATACCAGGGTATTCTAGTCCTGGAAAAGTAGGTAATCTGCGGTATTGGCCGCCCTGGAATTCCAGGGAAATCCAGGGAATTCCGGGTTCAGAAGAGAACCAGCAAAAATCCTGGATAAAACCTGGATAAACCTGGAAAATAGCACCATGTTCAATCCAGGTAATTCCAGCACACTGGAATTCCAGGTATTTCCAGCATATGCTGGAATTCCAGGTATTTCCAACACATGCTGGAATTCCAGGTATTTCCAGCATGCTGGAATTCTAGCATCACAGAATTCCAGTCTTAAAAAAGAACCACAGAATGTCTGGAAACCCCTGGAATAAGCAAGAATTATTTCATGCTACATATAAAAACTAGGATTTGAGGTAAATGTTAGCTGTTATACTGTATTTAAGCAGGTTTAAATTTTTTTTTTAATTTACAAACCTTTACATATATTGCATAATGTCATCATTCAGCCATGAAATTAATCACAATAATTAATTGTTCAAAATATTTGTAAATAATATTTGGTCAACAGTATGATTGAAAAGTATTGGTCCTCCAGAATGGTTTAAAATAACTGACCTAACATAAGGATCGAAGTGTATAAACTGTTTAATAAACAACAAATCATTAATAACAAATTTACATGAAAGGCCCCTTAGCCATGTCCCCCCCCCCCCCCCAAATGGTTTTCAATTATGGGGCATTGATTTTATAAAGAATCATAAAATTAAAATATTTTATAGCAAGTGGTTGTGGGGAAAATGTACTAAATACTAATACTATCATACTTACAGTACACTCAGATGCCTAATAATCATGATGGTTTAATATTTGTAATTAATAAGTCATGCCAATTTCACTTTATTGTCCCAATGTCAAATAATAGTGATCATTTGGAATTAAACTCTCCAAAATTAGTAATTGTGCCGACACGATTATTAGGCACCTGAGAGTATTGGAACAAGTTATTATCTGGACCACAAAATAATAGCAAATTGTATTATTCTAAGTCGTAAACACCTCTGTCAGAAATAGTTGAACAGAACCCAAAATTTAACTTAACCACTATTTTCATGTGATTAATCCACAGAATAAATTTCTCATTCTGAGTTTCTTGATATTCTGTCAAATACTATTCAATTTATCAATTGAAAACAAAATAATCAGCAAATTCTAATTTGAAAAGGGGCATAACTCTGAGACCCAAATTTGAATGAATTTGATTCTTGGTGGCTTGGCTTGGCTTCATCAGTCTGGAAAATTTATCGTTTATTGTATTTATGTTGTTAAACATATTTCAAAGGGCTACATTGTAAATGGTCAATTTATACGCTTTTTCACGAGCATTCTGTTAAAACCTCTCACTAATTTTGCAGTGGTATTGATTAGGCAATTGCCTTTTAATAATTACACCTTTGTCTCAAATATTCATGCAAACCACGACTCTATTTCGACTTGGGTATCGATTAAAAAAAAATCAACAAAAACTGTATTGAAATTCGTACCAATTATAATCAGTATACTGAAATACTGCCCAGCACTAACGCTATACATACATAATTTTAATTGGTTTTTATTTTTGAGTTTATGTGTTTTATTGCAGTTGTACATGTATTAATAAATGAAAGAAATAATAATTATATATAAATGTAATTGATTTCTCACCCTTGTAAGAATTTCTAAGGATCTTGATTCGATCCCTTATCTTCAAACCCAGCTCCCTGTCACTGATAGTGAAATTTCTATGCAATAACTCTGAAATGAAAACAAAATAGTTTTTATCACATTTACATTTCAAGGTATAATTACCTTCTGGCAGAGTATCAACAATTTCTTAACATTGGTAACTATTGAATTTACAAACAATATTTAATATAATTATGATATGATTGGTTAAGTACTGGCTAAACTTTACACATGAGTTTTATTCAAATATTAACCCTTTTTCTGGAATTTTAGTTAGAAAATTATTACATTCATTCTATGTCTGAAAGAAAATTGTGGCCACAAAATTTGCATATTACTAAAGTATGACTTACCTTCCAAAAGTTTTACCCTTTCTTTGGGCATTGCTGGTTTTCCACCCTGCCCAGCCAAAGAACAGTTCTTTATCTCCTCACTCGTGAAGAGTCCCTCCATCAACAGTTTGACAGCTTTGGCTCTGTGAGACCCAAATTCAAATAAGTGTTTCTTTGATGTTTGGCTTCTTCAGTCTGGAAAATAAAAGGAATTGTACAGATTCTTAATGCATAAGTACTGAAGCTGAAATGTGGAGTAAATTAATGTGAAATAGTGCGATTTTTTTATGTTACCGGGACACTTGAATCATTCTTGTAGAACATCTTGTTCTGATGGCATACACATAATTAATTAATTAAGTTATGCCAGTTTTACCAGCATTCTGTTAAACCCCTTCACTCCCGTGGCAGCGGGATTGTTTAGATAGATCAATGTAATTGCCTTTGAGGTACATGTATACACATATGTCTCAAACAGATTGTCAAAAGTGAGGGATATGAGGATGGTCTACAGATGCTGTACTATATACTTGCGGGAACACCAGGGAGTGCATGCCATCAACAACAAGAGATGGACTGTCGTCCATTGCATACCCCCTCGTGGCATACCGTCTAGTGTGGGCATGTCTGTAACTTATGACGGCTATACTCAGACAGATGGACCCAAAAATCAGCATTTTCATATAAACAAAGATGAATAACTATAGAACAAAAAACCAAAACAAACATTTGAATGTGCCATTAAATGTCCTCATAGTGGTCAACATAAATAAAAAATTTCATTGAGATCCGATCATTACTGTTCAAGTTATGAGCTGAACAGACATCGGATGGACCAAACAGCCAACCTTTCCAAATAAACAAAGATGTATAACTCTAGAAAGGAATATCCGAACAAAACGATGGAATCCTCTATTGAATGCCCTCATAGTAGTGAACACCCATACCAAATTTCATTGAGATCCCAGCACAACTGTTGAAGTTACGACATGAACAGACACCAGACAGACCAAAAAGCCAACATTTCAAGATAAACAAAGATGAATAACTCTAGAATGGAAAATCCGAACAAAACGATGGAACCCTCTATTTAATATCCGCATAGTAGTGAACATCCATACCTAATTTCATTGAGATCCGAGCACTACTGTTCAATTGTGACATGAACAGACATCGGATGGACGTATGTATGGACGCACGGATGGACAGCTGCATAACAGTATACCGTACCCCTCTTTTTAAAAAAAGGGGGTATAAAAATCAGAGTGAACCATAAAAGATCCCTTTAGCTAAGAAAACTCAAATGAAAATTGATTACAGAAGATCACGGGATGTATATCCATACAGAGCTGTCAATATGGCTCGATCTGCAATGTGTACTGTGGTAATTTAATTAATACACAAATTTGATTCTTATAGCGTCACGTAGAGGAACTGTAGCTCTCTTATCGAACTATTTTGGTAAATATTCGAGAACATGTTTTTAGTACGAACATTTAATGCAAAAAGACAGACGCATGGAACAGGCGAGATAACTCTACTCGTACATGATAATTAACGAATTCAAGAGAGTGGCGCAGTCTCTTCTCTCTTTGTAAAATAAAGAACATACCGGTAAAAAGAATGTTAAGGTAATAAAGCAAAAATACAAAATTCCATGGAATTTGAGATAAAATGCAGAGCAGAATTGGAATGAAGGGAAAATTGCTGAGTTAGATTTACTTTACACATCCTCGGAGGTATCCCAAACACCGGATAAGAGCCAATTAGGTTTTCTAGAAGGTGGTTCAGAACGCCTGGTGGGCTTTGAACATGGGCTACCACCGGGGTTGGCCTGATTTGAGAAATCGCAATCATGAGAGGGTTGCATGTTTGGTGTAGGAAGGGTCTGCTGTGTGTGAGATTCATCATCTGAATCTGAATCTTGTAGATTGAGCAAGCTGTGTGAATCATTGGGTAATTGGCCTGAGTCATGTGTGTCAGATGGTGTTTGTTCTGATTCTGATTCTGAGTCTGAGGTGTTTGATGCAAAGGGATCAGTTTCCTTGCCGTAATCTGATGTGGATGACACCATGTTAGGGAAGCGGATAATTTCAGAAGGCTTGACGGGATATGTCTTGGATCTGAACTGTTGGCCAGCAAATTTCTGAATGTGTACATAGCTCTCATCAGATGAGGTGACAATGTATTGGGGGCGAGCATGATGTTTATCGCCTTCAGACTTGAGGAAGACAAGGTCACCAGGTGAGAACTTCTGATGAAGGAAACATCCATGGGGTACTTTAGAGCGGGCGCTGGATTCGTGGTTTCTGGTACGGAGATCAAACTGTTTGGAAGCCATGTCCTTGTCAAAGAAGTTCAACTGTTGGCCAGAGATGCCATCCCTCTGATAGAGAATCTCCTTAGCACTGAGCCCACGATTACGTATACGTGAGTTAAGGATACTGACAGCTTCAGCAAGAAGAGTGGTTGACACTGGGTCTCCTGTCGGAGAGAGTCGCTTCAACTCACACTGGAGCTCTTGGATGGCCTTCTCTACAACAGGGTTCTTGTTACAATTCTTGAGACGGCCAATCTCGATACGAATGCTACGAGCCTCCATGGTAGGATCATTGCAAAGACTTTGGAAAGCAGGAGCACCGTCTGTGCGAATAGAACAACCCTGAGGTGATTTAAGATCAGCAATGACTTCGAAAATACCATCACGCAAGGTAGAAGACCGCTTGTCAGCAATTATGCGAGCAAATGTAAAGGAAGAGAAAGTATCCCGGATGACAAGTATCTTCTGTCTTGCTCGACACATTATGTCGCAGGCGAACTCCAATCCAGGACCAGAGCATGGAGGTGATGATGTGAACACTGGAAGGGTGGGAGGAAGTTTACTGATGGCAGTACACTGAGCACAGGACTTAGTGACAGAATCAATAACTTGGTCAATACTAAGTGCAAAAAAATATCTCTGAAATAATTTCTTGGGCTGACAGGCAGTTGGGTGTTGTAGGCGGAGATGTAAAGCTGTCAGCAGGCCAGATAGAATATGGTTTGGGACAACTATAGTGTTGAAAGCATGTTGAAATGGTGTAGTATTCTTGACTATCAGCAGGCCACCACTAATGGTGCAAACTTTCATGTATTTCTTGACATCACGAACGCCTCTAGCCTTTTTGGGAGGTCGAGTGCCCTGAGAGAGGTGCGAATAAACTCGACGCAAGGTAGGACAAGTTTGTTGGGCAGCTTGCCAAGAAGTAGCATTGAGAAACGGCATGGGGGCTGATCTGGAAAGAATATCTTCAACACTGATAGATCTGATGGTTGAATCTTCGTTTTGTGACACAAACTGACAAAGTTGACAACTACCAGATGGACACTGGGCAGAATTACGACTGAGAAAGTCAGCCAGCAGATTGTTAGAACCAGAAATATGCTTGAGAATGACTTTATACCGACTTAGGGTGGATAGGAAGGAAGAAATGCGGGCACTAGTGGAGAATTCACCTCTAGACAATTTTGAGAAAGCTTGAACACAAGGGCGGGAATCAGTCAAAATCTGGGTGGTGTTCTCAGATTCCAAGATACAGGAGCTCCAATGATTAACAGCGGAACCAATGGCGAGTGCTTCAATCTCGCAAGGAAGCCACTTTAGTTGGTGAGGTTTCAACTTAGCAGAGTAATATCCACCAAGAAGAGTTTTACCAGCACGAAGAATATGTAATACCGCACCAATACCACCGTTGCGGACCGCGCCATCAGTGGTGATGACCAGTTGATCAGATGGCCTCGGAATAACGATAGATTTGGGCGATTGCAAGGCCTGTTGAGCTTTGTGAAAAGCTGCAGTGGCGTCCAATGACCAAGAAATCTTCTCAGAGGAAACTTTTCCAGCAGTCATAAGGTCGAAAGTCGACAGTAAAGCAGAGCACTGAGGAATGCATGCATTCAAATGTTTATAAGCGCCACACCATGAGCGCAGAGACTTCACAGTTGGAGGCAGATTGCAAGTAGAGAGTGGGTTGATTTTGTGAGGAGAGACTGAAATTTTCCCTGCTGACCAATCCCAACCAAGTACGGTGGTATTTACCGGACAAATAGAAGTTTTGGCAGCTGATAACCGAAGATTATTCTGTCGAAATTTCTGAAGAACCTTCTCCCAGATGTTCAAAAGAGATAGAACATCAGGTGCACCGATGTACAAATCATCAGCGAGCTTTATGACCTCTCCAGAATGGATAACATCTCCAAGAACTCTGAACATCAGCTCATCCAATTGCTCTGTTGAGCCAGGCATTCCCATAGCGGCACGGGTGTAGACTCGTATACCTTTGGAGGGGGAAACAATGCCAAGGTATTTCATAGACGAATGCTCCATTGCTAACTGAAAAAATTGTTTCGTCGTATATCAGTTTTTATTATGTATTTGCTTTTGGCGAGGAAGCGCATGACGTCATCGGTGCGAGTGACATGACTTGGTGTGGGTCTTGTGTAACTACCAATGGTATTGAATGCTGTCACTAACCGATGACCCCTGCCTTGCTTTTGTACTAAGAAGCTGGGGGACACATATTCAACTTTGACATCGACTTGTTCTGGTTTAGCTAACACGCCAAGGGATTCAAGTTCATCAATCTTGTCCTGTAGGAGCTGAAGGTCACTGGTTTTGTATAGGGGTAATCGGCCCTTCTGTGGGGGTGGCTCAACAGGACCCATATTTATGGATGCTCGAATTTTGCCAGATGCGTCATTATATTTGCCAATGACAGGGTTGAACACATCTGAGTATGACTGGTGCAAGGTTGTGAAAAGTTTATGCTCGTTTGGAGTTAATTGGTTGTCTGGATCAAGTAATATTTTGGAAACATCAGGGCTAGTGTTTGATGTGGGACTAGTAATAGAAATGTCAGCCCCTGATGGTGTAAATGTGGAGTGTTTTGAATGCGACTGAATGGATGTGGTGGTAGATGAAGTGCAAGTGAACCTAACTTGAGCGACATGCTGGTTTCTGTGAATTTCTATAGGTTCAGGTGAGTTGTTGGGTATGCGCATCATGCCAGCAATGGGTTTGGTTGTGATAGGTAGAGGCCAGGTATGAGTGGATTGTGTTGAGTCGTAGCATGGTTCGATTGCAATTTCCTCATCATCGGAACAAATAACAGAACATAAATTAGGGCCGATGAGATCGGCCCGTGGCACTCAAAGGTTTAATTTTCCCATTACTGAAAAGGTCCCTTTGTATCACATTTTAACCCGTTCTATACTAAATAGATTCTCCCACAAGTTAAAAAAGTATACCTCGGGATGTTATATTATTGATTTGGACGGATATACAGTTAATATTAGCAGACGACAGATAATAAAATTGCAGATGAAGTCCTATATATTAAGGGAAATGTTCAGATATTAATATCAACAAACAATCTATGGGAGAACTAGGATCAGATTGAAGTTCCCCAGTTGAAGTTGCCATGGTGATGTTCACCCATAAGTCACCTCGATTATGCAATTTATCTGCTGCAAATTAGGAGATATGGAAACTGAAGAGAAGGGAAAAAGTAATTAAAGGTACTCAATCTGATCAGTGGGTCCTATATTATTATTTCTTTGGCTTCGGGGGTAAAAAATATTTGATTCGATCGAGGAACCCACACATCAAAGCTCAGAGTGATCAGATATCGATTGTTGAAATTCGTTAATTTCTCGAGATCTGGGACACTCATTTAGTCTGCCTCGTTGTCAAACAGACAATTTGTGGGTGTAAGATGGATAACTCTAAAATCAAGTTGTTATTATTGTTAATAACTAACCACTTAAGCTCTTTATAAGGGGCGATCATTGGAATTTTTTTTAGACTGACAATATAAAGCCTTGTTAAAACAACTCATATTGATGGGCTCATTGTAAGCCTGATTATAGCATGTCCGTCATTTGCAGAATGAGGTCCCCAGATGGTGATTTTAGTGACGCTATCCTGCACAGTGGGCTGGCATCACTAAATTCTCCCTCTGGGGACCTCATTCTGTTAGGCATCTTCTCTGGAAAGTTTCTTTATTATCAAATTTCAATAGAAACTTAGATTCTGTTTCTTTTTAGTTCAGTTTCTCTATCCCCAAATTGGCAGACGACACATTGCATAATCAAGGTTCCCAAAGGGTTTACATCACAATATTCACCATTTGGGAACTTCAATCTGACTATGTCAGATGAGGCCATGCAGAATGTGGTCCCCAGTGGGTGAATTTAGTGATGCTAGCCTGCTGTGCGGGATAGCATCACTAAATTCACCCTCTGGGGACCTAATTCTGCAAATGACAGGCACACGAAACTCAGGCTTGACTCATGGGTACAATATAATTATTTCCTGATCTAGAATACATAAAGATGGTTGACGGTTTTATGGTGTCAAATCCGACAGGGCATCTTTAAATTTTGTGATTTTTAATTAACATTCCATGTTTTCTAAATTGAGCTATGAATACCCGCACTCATTTCATCAATAAAACATCGCACAGCACGTGGAAAAAACAATGGAGTAAGATACTATTGTCGGAACTGATTGAGATTTGAGAAGCTCATCAAGGATCTTGTTAGTATTGAATATTCACGGCTTCACGTTTGTTCACAAGATTGGAAGTCACAGCATCAGCTGAATCAATTGATTCAATTCTGAGCTGATGGCCAAATCATAAAGAATGAAACGTCGATTCCTTCTCCATCAGAGTCAATTTATCGAGATCAAAATAAATAGGCAACCACTGACAATTCACGGGAGAAGTTACAGGGGGCAGGCTTGATCAGGAGTCAATTGGGTAGTAATGATAAATAAGGTGGATATCTCCCCTGTAGGCTCGTTAAATCTTACTCATAATAACCTTGTTTTGATCTTGTTTTCCATTGTTCCCTTCATGATAGAGAATTGTGTGGGTGCGCCCCAGTGGCTCAGTCAGGGAGGCACATAGTGCATTATGGATTCGATTTCCAATAATAACGGAACAATCTTAAAATTCCATGCAGAATTGTGTTTATAGAACTGATTCTGTTATCTAGACATTTTATGCTGACAAACTACGGGTGTAGGTGGATTCTATGTGCAGGGAAAATAAAACTTCTCTTCTCTTCTGGCAGTAAAACTGACGTGATATGGCCTAGTAGCTAAACTAACGTACAACATTATGATGCATCACCATGGTTAACCCTTCCATGGCTGGAGCTTCCTGAAATATTGTGAAAACTAGACTCCGAAGCCACGACAAATAGTTTTCACATCAGGCTCAACCAATTTCGTGGCTGGTTAGCTAGCTAAGCCGGCTCAGCTGAGACATTATCAATCAGCGTATTTTCGTTTACGGAATTTTCATAATCCCCGGTTATAGACCCCGTTTGTTTTAGCATTTGTGGTGAACCCATAGAATCCCAGACCACATGCGCTCTTTTTTGGTGTTGGGCTTTTCCAATATGGCAAAAATACATGAAGGACGTACTGGCATGGATGTACTATGTAGTTTCCCATGTAATCAGATAAGTTACATTGGCAGTTTTGTGGACTTCAGACTGCTATATCACCATCTGGCATCTGGCGATATATATGCATGCATCATTGAATGATGAATCCGATAGTAGGCCCTAATGATATAATATTTCAAACTATTTTCTATTCTCTTCTACAGGTTATATTGACAAATTCCAGTGATGTCTGAGACTGCATGGGTCATGTCGAAATAAACAATTTATACTTTACCTCTTTCAATATATCCCATTCAGTTATATGAAAGCATTCATTGGAATAGTCTATTCCACATTGAAAGGCCCAGGTGTTCTGATAATATAACAACCATGTCGAGTCCTTGCAAATATATATACCTTCTTTGCGATTCACAGTGAAGTTGTGCTTGACATATACGCCCATGCCTATGGCTCAGCCATTTGCTAATTCCGGCAGCGAAGATTTTTTCATGTGGCTGGCGTAGAGATAATATGGCTGGCGGTGGCTTGTGGCCAATATGGCTGGTGGCGGCGTGCGGTGGTGGCTTTGGGCTCTAGTGAAAACCCTGTGCCAATGCATTCTCATATATGTGAGTCTCCCATAGGGAGCCTTGCATATATAAGAAAATACATTGGCTTAACAATATTTCCCTTGACCTTGTAAGCCAGTGCATTCTCTTGTATATGCGAGGCTCCCTATTAAAAGAGTTCAACACCGAGAATGCACTCCATATAGAGTGCAATGCTAAGTATTTTGATCAGGAGTATAATATTGTTGCATGAGCAGTATCAGTAGAAATGGCTCCCACGGGCACACTCAATTTCTGAGTTATTTTACAGTTGAGTTAACCCTTTCTATATTAAATACTCATTAAAGAGTAGTTATCCTTTAGGAAATGTTCAGATAATAAGTTCAACAAACCACCTTATTATCTGAACAATTGCCTCCATAAATTGGACTTAATCTGCACTTTTATTGTCTGTCATCTGCTATTATTACATGAACACCCCTCCAAATGAATAATAGGTCAGTCCAATTTCTATTTTTATATCTGGATGGGAGAATCCATTTAGTATAGGAAGGTTTAACAAAAAAAGAAATGGTTTAAAGGTGGCATGCAACAGTTTTTAGATTGGTCTATATGTAACTACCTAATCATCTCAATGAGTCGATATTCCATCTTAAATTATTTAGTTCTTATAGTTCAAAGAATACGATTTCACACTATGGGAGATAAGTCATGATTTTTTCACTGAAATTGGAAAGCTATCTCAAAATGCTTGAATGTCGATGCGCATATCAGCAGATAGGCGCATCGGTAAAATGTCTTCTGACCAAACCGGCGAATGATGCAAACCGTTGCATGTCACGTACCTTTAACACTGAATAATTTTAGCACTTGCTGACCTTTTGTTTCGTATACAGTAATTTGAGCGCATGCTGATCTGATCATTAGTTCTTTCCATATTGTCGTCAATAGGTGCTTTCTTTCAGCGTTTCATAATAAACCTGATCTGATAATGAATAATGCGATCATGCATGATGAGTTATTTCATCCCTATAATCCCCTATGGGTGTTATAAAAGATAAAGCGAGTGCCAGGCAGTGCTTGCAGTATTAAGGCATCGTGTCATGCAGCCATGTGTGTCACTGGAACAATCAAACATCGCTTATTGATGGAAATTGATTGATTTTTTTGTAACCGACTGTCTCGTGTCACGTATCTATTGATGCATTCTATTGTTACATCCATTGTTACGTCCACTGTACGACTTCTGTACTCCCTAACAGGTAATCCATAACTTATGCTCACAAATTTATTGGAATATTATTGAACCAACATTCACAGTACCTCGAAAACACAAACATATATGCCAAATGTTTTCAAATTATTGGCACATAGTGCAAGCTGTGTGAAACAATATCTCATGTGGCATACAGTAATGCTCTAAATAATCGACTCCTTAACCACAGAAGAATTATGGGTAATTTTTCAGGATTTAGATTTCCGACTAAATCCTGAAAAATTACCCATAATTCTGCATTGGCTAAGGAGTCGATTATTTAGAGCATTACTGTAACTTGAAGTGATTGATAATCTTGAAGCCTCAAATCAAGGCTTGTGCTAATGCCCACCACCTACCATTAACTGAGAATTCTGACATTTGAACAAGACCAAATGTCCAGCATAAGTGAACATGTTCACTCTTAGTGAACATGTGAACATGTTCACTCTTAGTGAACATGTTCACTCTTAGTGAACTAGGTGATTTTGTGATTTATGGAAAGTCGACTCTTCCCATTCAATGGGTTTTCAGTCAATCATGTAGCCACCTAGCTATATGTTGGTCATGTATAAGACACTATCTTCCTTGATTTCCATCGTATTCAGATTACACCACGTTTCAAGATATCCACGGAAATATCAAAGTGGGGACCATGCAATTCTGAGTTTAGTGTGCTTGTCATTTGCAGATTAAGGCCCCAGATGGTGGATTTAGTGATGCTATCCCGATTAGCAGGCTAGCATCACTAAATTCACCCTCTGGGGACCTCATTCTGCTTAGGCCTCATCTTCTCTGGAAAGTTTCTTTATTATCAAATTTCTATAGAAACTTCTTCACATAGATCCTATTTCTTTTTTATTTTAGTTTCTATATATCCCCTAATTGGCAGATGACACTTTGCATAATCGAGGTTCCAAATGGATGTACATCACAATATTCACCATTTGGGAACCTCAATCTGAGTCTATGCGGGATAGCGTCACTAAATTCACCCTCTGTGAATCTCATTCTGCAAAAGACAGGCACACTAAACTCAGGCTTGATTCAGATTACCACATTTGAAGATATCCTCGAAAATATCAAAGCGGTGACTTACTTTTTTGTGAGGTGTTTATCTTGTCACATTCCGGGGATTGAAATAATTACGTGAAATATTTACATGAAATACTTACATTCTGACTTTACAATTTATCTGCAATATTTGGAAAGTATTCACCCTTTCTATACTGAATTGATTTTCCTATTAGTTGTAAAAGTATACATTTGAATAGTCGATTATTCATCTATAGGGATATTCAAGTACAATAATGCCCTAAATAATCGACTCCTTAACCATAGCAGAATTATGGGTAACTTTTCAGGATTTAGTCGGAAATATGGCTTGTTGCCATTCATCGGAAAGCTCTCAGGGAGAGCTTTCCGATGAATGGCAACAAGCCATATTTCCGACTAAATCCTGAAAAGTTACCCATAATTCTGCTGTGGTTAAGGGGTCGATTACTTAGAGCATTACTGTATATCGGTGGAAAGAAAATCTGTCACAAAAATGAACAGCAAGAGAAAATTAGATCCTTGAAATACCCTTTCCAGATTTAGAGTAAGGTGTTGTGATTTTTGACATTTTTGAATTCAACAGTTAACCAGAGCCTACATTAATGTTAAGGAGCCTCACATATATAAGAGAATACATTGGCCTAACAATATTTACCTTGACCTTGTAAGCCAGTGCATTCTCATATATATGCAAGGCTCCCTATAAGAGAATGCACTGGCACAGGATCTTTAATGCTGCACCAGCACTAACTCATCTCACACAAACATCAGGTTTTACCCCATTAAAGATATATTCAGAGTTCGAGGCTAATTCTGATGACACCTATTTTATTTTTATTTTTTATAGATTTTTGTGTTTAAAATAGCATGTTTGGAATGAAAGTGTTCGCATATATAAGAGAATGCACTGGCAAAGGGTCTTTAATGCTGTACCAGCACAGCTCCTGTCATGAAAGGGTTAATTATATTTGTATGTTGTAATTGGAGGTCTCGAACCCTGAATACATCTTTAAATCCATGGTTAATAATATATTGACTTATATGTTATCAATACATCTACCCTGCCTGCATGCCAAAAGTTCATACTGCAGACTGGAACTCATTAACTCTGCAGAATTCCATCCGATTTCAATCAGAGATGTGTAGGTAATGTTTACAATTCTGCAGTACACCTTTACTCCAGGAGACATATAAACACTGTGTAGGAGATTTCCTGACAAACGGCTACAAAATGTTTAACAGGGATAGCAGTCAATTATTACTGAGATCTCATTGATCAGAACGCAATCTCCACAAATTCTTCATTTATCCGTGAGGAATTAGTTGTCGGCAAACTATTGTGAATATATATCTAGTTTTATTGGAATCACTTCCTGGTAGAGATACCATGCAGGTAAGACGATTGTCAAAGTTGAGTTGTGAACCGCGGTAATATGTTCGGATAATGGTTGGTGGGTGACTTTTTGACCGAGTTGACCATTTGACTTTTACTTTGATGATGGTTGTCATCCGTCAATGTCGCAATGTCGATGGGATAACAAACATTATTCGATTTTGACCAAATTTGGTTTGTGACTTCTACTTTCAAATATCGTGGTTGAGTTTGAATACCAGTGCAGATGTTTACACACCATAATTATTATGCCTCTTATATAATGTTTTCTATTTGAATGTTTCAATGGTGTCACAAATGAAATCTGCTTTTGACAAAATTAACATTGTGACTTCTACAAACAATTATCTTATCTGAATTTGAATTTCATTGAATGTTGCCACCAGAGCATATAACCATGCTTTCTACAGACCACAATGTTTTTGCACAATGAGGCTTCTCAATACTATAAGGCCAAAGCAAATAATACTTGTGGTTTGGGTTTCCCTACCTATCCTATTTTAAACCCCTTACCCTAAAGTGATTTTCATGGTTTTCAAGAAATGTTCTGAAATGTTTTATATTTAAAAAAATATATATATATTTTCAATGTCTCAAAATGAGTTGTTATCTGCCATTTTTTGAAGCATTGTTTTTCTTAAGTACTGTTTATACAAAGACAATCAAAATTACTGTTATGGAGATCTTGCACAAGATATGAAAATCCATAAGAGTATTAAGACTATGTCAAAATAAAAAAAACATTAATTAAAAAAATAAAATGTGAAGCCATTAACCTGCCGACCCTATTTTTTTCTGACATGTAACCCAAACCTGATGTTTATTTTTCTTTGGCCTAAAGAACAATTGCAAAAACAGATAACACTGTCAAAAATTATCTAATAATAGACCACCCAATCTCTCTTAAGAGTTACTTAAGCCCACCAAGACTGCAGGGTTCCAGGAATTGCACATCACTAAGGGAAAGGGAATTGATACAATGATCCGCGGTTTAAGATTCGATGAGATTCCAAATCTGATTTGCAAAATAGATTGAAAATGAAAACCCCCATTTGTAGGGCCCAAAGATGTATCCACCTCAGGAGGTTACACACCAGCAATTCTTGAATCGGTCAGACACACTCAAGTCAAGTTATTATTTTATGGTGCCGGAGATTTGCAGTATGAGGTCCCCAGAGGGTGAATTTAGTGACACTTAATTCCCATCACCAAATTCATCCTCTGGGGACCTCATTCTGCATGGCATCTTCTGCATTGGGAGACCTAGACTCAGATTTAAGTTTCCAGATGGTGAAGATGGTGATGTGCACCTCAATTATTCATTGTGTCGTCTTCCAATTTGGGGGATTTGAGAAACTAAACTGAAAAAAAAAAAAATCTTTCTAAAGAAACTATAAAACTTGTTAATTTGAAAATTAAGATACTTTACAGAGAAGATGAGGCCTAAGCAGAATTAGATCCACAGAGGGTGAATTTAGTTATGCTAGCCTGCTAAATCTCCATCTGGGGACCTCATTCTGCAAATGTCCTGCACCATATTTTCAGGCCCGTTATTTTCCATAGATTAAAGATGGTGTGTATATCTCCTACCATAACTTTATGTATAGATGAGAGAACAGATGGAATCGGGATCACCCGACCCAGGGACAACTCGACATGGGCATATTTTGTGTTGAGTTGTCCCATATTTTGACTAAATAGTTTTTGCCGTTTCACAATTTATTCTTCATATTTTCTTCGAATTGTAAAATTCAAATTTTAAAATGTAAAATTCCACTCGAAGTCGCAGGTTTGATGTGTATTTTATATCCCGGAGTTTGGCAGAATCCGACCTTCAAGACAAAGGATGTTCAACTTTATTTATTTGACCTTTTTGGAAGCCTAAATCCTGGTCCAAGGAATCGCTGATTATAAATATATAAAACCTTTGTATAATTGTTTACTTTTTAAACTTTTTAATCAAATTAATTATTTTTTAATAGACAGCATGAAATGTATATAGAATAATGAATTTTATAAATATGGGAAAATACAAACCTGGAGAGAAGGGTAATCAAGAAAATTATAATGATGTTAATACGTTCACTGCTTACGCCTGTTCAATTACATGCAAAAAGTATTTGAGCAGTGAATGTGTTAAATAATACTTTATTCATTATTTGGGTCGAGTTGTCACTGGGCCTGGTTGTCCTGGGTCTGGCTGTTATGGGTCGGGTTGTCTCGGTTGGGTGGTCCCTTTCCCAGAATAGAAATTGGTGCTTCTGTCAATAGGAAATATATTTTTTTCTCCAATAGTTTTTTATGATCCGGGACAGAAAATGTGGCTATTTTTAGAACATTAAAGAATTTTTTTAAACACTTTCATGACAGGAGCTGCGTTGGTGCAGCATTAAACATCCTGTGTCATAGGGAGCCACACATATATAAGAGAATGCATTGGCCTAATATAAGGTCAAGGTAAATTTTGTTAGGCCAATGTATTCTTTTATGTATGAGAAGCTCCCTTTTGGAGACTCGCATATATAAGAGAATGTATTGGCCCAGGTTTTTTGCAAAATTTCAGGAAGCTCTAGTCTTGGAAGGTTTAAGTGATGTGGATTGTCAAGGGGAATATACTTCTTTTAACCCTAACCTATGCTCTGACGTATCTGCGAAAAACACAAAAATGATGAAAGAAAGGGGGCAATGTTATGTCATAAACATGATTTTTTTTTTCTATTTTCAGGAACTGCCAGTTCAACCAGGAGCAGGATCAAATGACAGAGGAAGATCAGGATGAATCCGATACAAGAAAATCTAAAGATTTATCGAAAAATCAAAATCAAAATAGCTCAAAAGTTGGTGCACACAGAGACAAGGAGAATCACTCTGAAAAAGTGTCTCCAAGAAATAAAGCAGATAAACGATCAAAAGTTCCTCTTCTGAGGAAGAGTTCAAATGTAAATGAGGATTCAGATAGTGCTGGCACAAGTCTTAGTGATGAGAACTCTCAGAACTGGAAGCCTTGCAGTGGTGAAGTACGACGGTCAAGCTCGACTAACGTAGATGCTACCGGACACCTGGATGTGCCTCACCACCCGGACTCGATATCCACGTCTCACGTTGATACAAGTTTTCGAACTTCATCTTCATGTTCTTCAGAGGTTAATGAAACTGTGAACAGTGCTGCCTACGATAACAGAGTGCCTTCCAAACAAAGTGGTCCAAAAATTCTATATTCATACTCTGTTGATTGTAATTCTGGTTCTGACGTTCATAAACCAGTGTATCCTGGGCGTCCTCGTACACCTCGATCTGGGAGTACATCGCCACGGTTACGAAGACAACCAACAATGGAGACAAGGAGAGTCTCGGTTACGGATGTTAACGGTTCCACACAGCTCAACCAGTATCAACTCAAACAGGAGATCGGAAAGGTAACGTTATATTGAACATGTACAGTAATGCCCTAAATAATCAACTCCTTAACCACAGCAGAATTATGGGTAATTTTTCAGGATTTAGTTGGAAATACGGAAAGCTCTCACTGAGAGCTTTCCGATGAATGGCAACAAGCCATATTTCCGACTAAATCCTGAAAAATGACCAATAATTCTGCTGTTGTCAAGGAGATGTTATGAGGCCATACCCCTCAACCCAATCAGGACCATACCCATAACCCGTACCAGCCATTACTGATACCTTTCAGTTGCTGAATAATATTGATATCAGTGTTATTTATTGTTGAGGGGAAAAACAACTTGCCTTCACAATATTTTAACCCTTTGTTTTTGTTACTAAATGAATTCACCCATTCATTTATAAAAGTATACATTGGAATGGTCTATTATTCACCCGGGGGTTTCAGGAAATAGAAGCAGATGACAGATACACAAACAGATAATATAAGTTTTGAATAATTCTCAATCAACCATACCAAGGGCCATACCCTTCAGCCCCATAAAGGGCCATACCCTTCACCCCCAGCAAGGGCCATATCCCTCACCAAAAGGGCTGTACCCCTCACACCAGCAATGGCGATATTCCTCACCCCAGCAACGGCCATACCCCTCAACCCAATCAGGACCATACCCATAACCCGTATCAAGGCCCATATCCCCCCCCCCCGACAAGGGCCTTAATTACCCATTACTCCCAGCAAGGGTCATACCCATCACTCCCCGCAATGGTCATACCCCTCACTCTCCTCACTCCCCTACAAGGGCCTTACCCCTCACTCCCAGCAAGGGTCATACCCCTCACCACCAGTAAGGGATTCTGTATGAATTGATTTTCAATTTTTCCATTGTATCTTAGGTCAGAAATTGATGGACACCATATTAAATGAGAATTGACACACTGTAAATCCTAGCAGTATAAATATGATGATATCAAAGGAGACCCCCAGGGAGGCTCCCGCTGTCTACAATTATTCTGTACTAATGATATGAAAAGAATGGTTCTCATCATGTCATATTATAGAGAATGTCATTTTTATGGGTCAGCAGACTGCATGCTTACCATAGACCAGGCTTGTATGTCATTTCCTCTGTTGTAACAATAGCTGTTATTACCATTGAATTTATCTACTCATGGAAATCAGATGGATCATACTGGTGATAAATACTCATTATTTTCACACACGAATTGATTGTCGATTTATAATAATCTAATTTCATGCTCAGGGTATCATGTGATCAGCAGTTGCTGACAAATGATAGTGTTTTGATGGATAATACACCGTTTTACAGGAGCGAGAAACGTAATTACAAATACACATGTACATTGCAATATGATGAGTGATCACACAAAATTCAATCTAATAATTCCAGTTATTCCAAATCTGATGAATGAGCACACAAAAATTCAATTTAATATTGCATCACTAAATTCCCCCTCTGGGGACCTCATTCTGCAAATGACAGGCACCTTGTTTTCAGACTTGATGAATGAGCACACAAAAATTATATCTAAATAATTCCAGTAGTTACTATGTTAGACATACAGTAATGCTCTAAGTAATCGACTCCTTAACCACAGAAGTATTATGAGTAACTTTTCAGGATTTAAATCCTGAAAAGTTACCCATAATTCTACTGTGGTTAAGGAGTTGATTACTTTAGAGCATTACTGTACTATTAGTCCAGTGCATTTATGAGAAAATAGGGCTGAACCTCAAAATAATTGCAACACAAAAGTTTTTGTTTTATTTTGGTTGGGAGCATCATAGAGTATACTCAGCTAAAAATCAACAAAAATCTGAACATGCGAAATGGCCTTTTTGAGGCAAAAAGTGGCGAAAATGATGAAAAATTGGTGAAAAATGGAGATTAACATTTTTTGTTAATAACTCTTGATGTAAACATACAATTGTTACAATGATAAACTGTAGTACATTTGTATCCAAGATTTTGTATCATTTTATTCTATAAATATTTATTAAATTTTCGAAATTTGGGTCAAAAAGTTGAAAAATTTGCAAAAATTCAGTGAAAAATGTAAGTCTACAATAACTCTTGATGCAGTTGTAAAATTGTCATAACTGGGCTTGGAACTATTGTTATATAGTTATATCCACAATTGTGGGGTTTTTTCATGTTGTTACTACAAGCAAATAATCAAAATAGTTTAGGGTGAAAAGATGTAAAAATGACAAGAAATCAGAGAAAAATGGAATTTCACATTACATGTTTATGCATTAGAAAATTGCCATAGTTGGACTTGGACTGTTGTCAGTCAGTTATATATGGGATTTTGCATCAATTTTGTGCCAGGTTGTGGTATCAATGACACTAAGTTGTCCATATCTTGTGGCAAAATAGAAAAAAAAAGAGAAAAAATATAGAAATTCATTAAAAAAATATAGAATTTTGAAAAAAATAATAAGTCTGGATAGATCGTTCTGATTTTCAGTCTAGGCCTCCATTTCACTGTTGTCGAAAGGCTGTGTGTTCGAACAGTCAACACCTTGGCATTCCCCATAAGACATAGAACACATAATTCCATGTTTTCGGCTTTTGCAGTCCGTTTTACATTTACAACGAATGATGTTCAGTAGTTCGTTTGGAGCTGGTGGTTCCTCGCATTTGATAGGATTAAGCCACCCATCCTTTATTAATAACCTGCCATCCCCAATCAGTTGGTTCCAAATTAAGCACCTTCAGACATTGCACCTGGTGATATTGTATGTAAATGAAATCCTTTTCTACATAAAAGTCTGACCATCGATCTATATTTACAATATACGTCGATGGTCTGACACAGCAGGTTACATCACCTCTGGTCGGCGCTTTGGCAACAGTGATAAGCCTCTGAAACAAGAGTTGAGGGTCGATGTGTACAACGTCGTTGTCGATCTTGAGAGACGGAGCACTCATTATTATTGCTTGGGATGTTCGCTTGAATACATAACTCATAACATCTTTCCCTCCCATGTTCATAAGGATCTTCGTGTCTATTAGTTCAGTGCATTTATGAGAATAAAGTGCCAAACCTCAAACTGATTGCAAGACAATGTTTCTTAGCAGGAATAAGTCTATTAACCAATTATAAACAACATACTAAAAAGGATCAAGAAAGGCGAAATTGATAAATTTTGTGAAATAAATTTAGTAAAATTTGGTAAAATACCCATTTTATAGCTTTTCAAGGATGTTTATAAAAAACTTCATTTCACATGTCCTTCCATTTATATATTCATTTTGTTGAGTACACAATCCTGATTACAGAACAGAAAACATTTTCCAGATACGTTGAGAATTTGTCCAGTTATGTGCCTCCAAAATTGTGAATTTGTCTAATTTCGGAGCCTCAATTTCTGAAGAATTAGCTAAAATCCATATTTTAGGGTCTAGTAATTTAAAAACTAAAGAACAATGATGGGATATCTTACTGTTGTATTAGTTGCCTCACTATATTGTGCACAAAAAAGATTTCTTTATGCATCTATGATTGAGAAGACAAAAATATTCTTAAACAAAATGTGTGTTCCATTTGCCTTGTGACACAGAACTGGTGTGATGAAATACCATATTTGAGGTCATACAACTCAATAAATTGATATCAATATGCCCTGTATTTCTCATAATCTCTTGCGTATACTAGGTTAAATACACTGTGCTGGAATTGCTAAACACATATGTGCCATAATCAACTGATGGCCCTATTTGTGTATTGACTCTTTTCCAAAAATGCCATTTTGGACTGTTTTGTGGTGTTTTTGTCCATTTTAAATTTTTTTTTTTGCACAAATAGTAAACAACAATGAATAAAATTAGTAATCATTTGAACGTTCCTCCTAAAACACTTTAGTGTTGGAAAAAATATTATTACATTGGTTATGCCGATCAACAGTCACTGGATTTCACATATTTTTCAAGAAACTGACTCCAAATTTGAATGTTGATAATGGGGTAGGTGAAATCACAAAGGCTATGATCTTGTCACCATATTCTAGTCATTGGAGACAAAGGGTTGTTTTATTCCAGTTTGTGCAGATTATTCTTGCATGGTAAACAGTTTAGTACTTTAATAATTATTAGATGTTTATTTAGAACTTTATCAGCATGTTATATAGAACCAGCCAGAAATAATGATTCGCCATTTCGCCATTGATTTACAACAAAAAGGATCGTAGCTCTAAATATGAACATCAAAACAGGAAGCAGTTTACTCTGTATGAAAGAATAACGTTTGTAGGGGCTGGTGATGTTAAATTTTTATGCATCAAGATCCATATATTCTAGATTTTGTCAATATGGTTTCCCCAACCCCATTTTTCAGATATTCAAATTTGCCGAAAAATTAGTGAAATTCAGTGACATTCATTGTCATGTCCAACATAAAGCATTTATTTCAACACTAAAGTGTTTCAGGAGGAAAGTTCAAATTATTTTGCACATTAAACATACATTGTTTTCACAATTTATACACAAAAACCTTTAAAAATGAACAAAAAACTCCCCAAAATGACATTTTTAGATGATTCAATTCTAAAGATTCATAGGGCCATAATTTGATTTTCTACACCATGATTTGGGAAATTCCTTTACAATGTGTTTAACAATGTATACTTAAGATATTATGAGAAAGACAGGGAATATGGATATATAATTATTGATTTGTATGACATCAAATATGCTATTTCATCACGCCGGTTCTGGACCACAGGCAAATTTGGCTGCCCATACAATGGTGGAACACACATTTTGTTTAAGAATATTTTTGTCCTCTCAATCATAGATGCATAAAGAAATCATATTTTGTGCACAACCTAGAGAAGAAATGACTAAAACAACAAGGAATCCCTTCATTTTCTTTATTTTTTAAAATACAAGACCATAAAAAATGGATTTTAACTCTTTCGTTGCCGAGCTAATTTTACACCTAAATTGCCGGAGAATTTATGAGAAAACTGATTTTATTGTGGAAAAGTATGATACAATAATAGTCTTCTTCTTATGAAATAATGTTTCAAATATCAAGGACATGTATGTAGGTGCGGTGACGCGTTATGCAGTAGGTCCCTAGATTTGCGTAGGTCTCCGTAGGTCACTCAATTCGCATTGGTCCCCGCAGTAATGTAATATATAGTAGGTCTACATTATTTATTGACTGATAAAATGGATTGATACCACTAAATGATCATGTTAATTGTTACTTTGCATATTTTTTTTATAATTAATTTTCCCAAATCTGATGGGTTTGTTTGCTAAGTGATACTTAGACTAGAGGATGAAGCCTACCTAAATTTACGTGATTTCTGATCGGGAAAATAAGAGGATTAACTTGCTGGCTTCGGGGTAAGATATTAACTGGAGGATAACTGATTGTATTTTTGCATTTATTTAGGTTCCCGTAGTAATGCAAGAGTGCATGCTTTATAGAATAAGTAATGCCTAATATTATCAATTAGTGAACATTGTATATGATATTTCGTTGTTGTTTTTTAAATTAAATATCTAATAATATATTTTGTTTAGCTTAGATGAAAAAAAAATAAGATTTACCATCCAGTTCATTAAGTTATGTTAAGATTTAATTGTTTAAGTTAGGACTGACAAGTGATCAGTACGTTACTAAACATAACTTATTTAACTGAATGTAAGTTTAGACAGCCCAGCTACATGGGTGACCATTAATAAAATTGTTTGCGAGACTGGGTGTTTTCTTTGCGAAAAGGATCTGTCCTCTTTGAAGATTCATTTCGGCAATGTCTGTTGTGATAGGGTGGTGACTAATTATCAACTGGTGTTAGTACTTTTTCACCTGAGTGACAAATAAATGAGTGACAAATAAATAATTTAATTTCAATGTTATACTTACCATTTTATTTGTATACAAATGTAACTACCATGCACGATCGCCTATCTTACTATATAAATAAAGCCATTTGTTCAAATTTTACAATTAATCAACACCTGTTGATTAAGCGCGCCTACTGTTGATTAAACTTCGCAGAGTGGATTAAAAATTCGCCATACAATTTGAAATGAAAATTGTTTATCCATAGCATTGTAAAAATCGTGGCATAAACAGAGTGGATTAAACTTCCTCTATATACAATTTGAACGGAAAAGCGTTTATCCATCGCATTTTGTTTCTGAATAAAAAATGTTTGTGAAGCATAAGTTGAATAATTATTATCTGGCTAATTAAGTGATCGTGTTTTGATTGGACATATATTTTTCTAATGGTCATCTCTGCGTTCTGATTGGTCAAATAGTAATGTCGAGTTTTGTGCAGAAATTATTTATTTGGTTTTGTGATTATTTACATTAATTTTAATTCTAATTAAAAATTTTTAGCGTTCTGTAACAGTATTGGTATATTACTACCACCATTTGTAATACTTTTATTTTAATAACATGTCATATACAGTCTCAACAACTCCAATAAAAATTAATTATTTTAAGTTTCCATCGGATCGGTATTGGTGTATATTTAAATGAGATATTGGGTAGGATGGCGGATACTATATTAATTCGTTTTCCCATTTTATTATTGTGAATTATTTAGTATACTTAATTAGTATTCTCGATCAGTATTGATATCAATTTAATTTAAGTTGTAAACCATCTTCAATCGGTGTAATTGTGGAAATAATGTAGTATTGATATATGGAACCAGAAATCGACTGAAGTTCGGCGACGACATTTTGAGAAATTTTTAAGACAAATCAGACCGACACACGATAGACTGCAACAGACAACGGACGGACATAGGCTTGTTTTAACTGCGACGAAATTGTACAGCGAAAACATCATCCATTCCAAAAATCCCAAGGATCGGCGAGTAATCATAATGCTATCTACAGGCAATCTAATATATCACATCCCATATCAAGAAAATAAATAAATATAACTTACCTAGTACCATGAATTTTTTTTTTTTTTATACCGTTGCTTGTGCTTCATTTTTGTGTGCTGTCATTAACATATTATGTTATAAACATTTTGTTGCATGTTTTGATATTCAATAAACTATGAAAATTATCAAATTCTCCTAGCTAACGCATCCATGCCCACTCACCTATCGTTATGAATCGAGAAATCTGATAATCCTCTTATTTTCTGCTCCAAAAGCCACACAAATCAATGCAAAAATACAATCAGTTATCCTCCAGTTAATCTTATCCCGAAGCCAGCAAGATAATCCTCTTATTTTCCCGATCAGAAATCACGTAACTTTAGTTAGGCTTCATCCTCTAGTCTAAGTATCACTTAGCAAACAAACCCATCAGATTTGGGAAAATTAATTATAAAAAAAATATGCAAAGTAACATATAACATGATCATTTAGTGGTATCAATCCATTTTATCAGTCAATAAATCATGTAGACCTACTATATATTACATTACTGCGGGGACCTACGCGAATTGAGTGACCTACGGAGACCTACGCAAATCTAGGGACCTACTGCATAACGCAGTACCCTGTAGGTGATTAGCCAAAGAATTGCAGGTGAATATTTTGCCGAAGAATATTCACGACAATTAAGGGGCATAACTCCTTGTCACCCAAGGGAAATAACTCCAAATAAGGATTTTTTGGCAATAATCCAATTGAAAAATGGCCCACAACCTGCTATATTCAATATTGGTTTTCTGAGACAGTATTCCAACGATGATGATCTGATAAATCTTTCTACTGTCTTTCTCATTTAAAAACTTGTAAGAATAAATTAGGGTCTAGTTATGGTATAGCTGGACCATATGTGAGGAGCTACACAATGCAGGAGCCGATTTAGACTTTAGTTGCGACAGTTTACTACGAAAATAGCTAGGTTTTTTAATTGAGGAAAATGGCAATTTTGACTGTCAAAAAAACAAACAAAAATTGTGATATATAATTAAATCTCTAACTACAAGCTTATCATCATTGTGCTATAAATAAAATAACAAAAAGGACACATATGCATGTGGTCTAAACTGTCACTGAGGCACGCTGGGGCCTGTGGGAGTTTATAATCACGTCGTATGTTTTAGTAAATTACGTTTTTACCTTGAAAAATAGGTGATTCATTCAGCAAAAACGGCAATTTTGACTATTAAAATAACTAATAAAACAATCTAAAGTACACATTATCTTTATTGTAATGTCAGGTTGTCATACTATCATGTTTAAATTAGTTAATGCATTGGTAAAATGCAGATCTTTCATATAAATAATTGTCTAAAAATATTTTTCTGAAATTGTCGCCCATTTTGGATTTCCGACTGCGGATCTTACATTTTGTTTACAAACTTATTTCATTATTTTAATTTTCAAACGTCTTAAAAAGGATTAAAAATCAGATATATACGGCAGAATTTAATTAGAAACAATTAAAACAATAATTTTATGAAACTTGAAAAACTTTTGTATTATTGTCATACAGTTGTGATCAAAATAATTACGGTTACAATTATGGCCGATAATATCGGCCCTGGCAATTTATCGACTGGACATTTGGGCCGATAATATCGACCCCTGGCAATCAAAGAGTTAACTAATTTTGAGAAATTGAGCCTCCGAAATTAGACAAACTCCAAATTTTGGAGGCACATAACTAAAAAGGTACTGAACGTATCCAGGAAAGGTTTTCTGTTCTGTAATCAGGGTTGTGCACTCTACAAAATGGTTATATAAATGGAACGACATGTGAAAGGACGTTTTTTATAAACATCCTTAAAAAGCTATAAAATGAGTATTTTACCAAATTTTGACAAATTTATTTCACAAAATTCATCAATTTCGCATTTCTTGATTCTTGTTGATTTTTAGTATATTATTTGTGATGGGTTAAAGTACTTATTCCCACTGAGAAACTTTGTGTTGCAATTATTTTGAGGTGAAACCATAAATGCACTGGACTATATGTTAGACATAGTTGAGAGCTTTTGAAAAATATTGCAATGGTACGAAACACTCATTCGATGTGTATACACGTTCGGTTTCGGTGCTGAAAATGCATGCGCTCAGTCGCTTATGGACTTAAAATCCCATTCGGAATGAAGAGGTTTCGGATTACAGAGGTAATTCTTAGTAAGGGAGAAATTGGTTTAAAGAGGGTCCGGTTTGGAGAGGATTTACTGTATCATTGCTATTCATATGCACATTAGATTCACACTCTGAGAACAATTCCTGTGTGCGGACAGATATCTCAGCCATGGGTTAATTATCAGTTCTGAATGATATTTGGTATGGATGTTCTCTATCATAGCTGCTTTCAAAAGGGGCGTGGGCATATGATGTAATTCAGATTTTACGTTCTAGAGTTATCCTTCTTTGTTTATCAGGAAATAAATTGTTTTTTGTCCATGGGACAGATATCTCATCCATGGGTTAATTATCATATCTGAATGAAACATGTACAGTCAATTTCAGTTAATTGCATATCGTTTATATGCATATTTCGGCTATTTGCATAAAATATGCATGCACCAAACCATTTTCTCATAAAAAGACTATTTTTTAATCGTTTATTTGCATAAGGGTCGGACTCTATTCCATTTTTATGCATACGAAAATCGCCAAAAATGTTGATGAGAAGGGGTAAAAAGTCACCTCATGGTGCCGAAATTATAGCAATTTGTAAAAATATTTACCTTGAAAAAGGTATTTTATGGGAAAACTTAATACAAAGTTGTTGAAGATGACCATCACGAGAACGAAGACGGCAATTTTCAATTTCATAACACACGTGGTTTTCTATCGGTTCTCATTAACATGCTTCTGTTGACACATAACAAGGTTTGAGATGAAAATATGATACAGCAATCTAATGATTTCGCTATTTCGCCATTTCGTGGTACTACGTACTTTACAAACTAAAACAATCTAAGAACCTCAAATGGGGTGATGGGGTGATTTCGGCTGTATGCATATTCGGTTATATGCATGGGAAAGGCCTTGCACCGACGCTATGCAATAAAACGGAATTGACTGTATGTAGGTTCGAGAGAGTGCCCAATGGCTTTGTTTGCATTTTCCATTCTAGAGCTATCCTTTGTTATGCCCCCGATCTCCGATGGAGATTTGGGGGTATATAGTGGAGCCCTCTGTCCGTCCGTCCGTCCGTACGAACGTTTCAACTCATAACTTTGGTTTCGCTAACTCAATTCAATTGATCTTTGGTATGCTAATAGACCAGCCGGGGGGGGGGGGACAAGATTTCCCCATAACTGCGGTTTCGTCCGCCCTTTTTTTTCCAGAGTTACGCCCCTTTTTGGACTTAGAAAATTCAGTTTTCTGTGGCATACGAGCGTTTCAACTCATAACTTTGGTTTCGCTAATTCAATTCAGTTGATCTTTGGTATGCCAATAGACCAGCTGGGGGGACAAGATTTCCCCATAGCCGTGGTTTCGTCCGCCCATTTTTTCCAGAGTTACGCCCCTTTTTGGACTTAGAAAATTCAGGTTTTCTGCTACTTTTTTTGGTTTCCAGATTTTGGATTGTTTATTTGCAAAACCCGTTTTTTTGTTTATTACCAATATCGCAATACAGGTCAAGGTAAAATTTTGGTTCAATCGGATAATTTTTGTGAGAGTTATGACCCTTTTTCGACTTAAAAAATTCAGTTTTTTTTTTAGAAAATTCAGTTTTCCTTCTATTTTTGTGGCACCAGACCAAATTTGAAGCTAATATAGAACAACATGTGGCATTTTTATAGCGCTTAACCAGAAAGTTTCTCTGATTGTACAGTCGGGGGCGTTACCTCCGCCCAGCGGTGCACTTGTTTATTTTAAATTTGGTTTCCGTCCTGGCCATATTTCAATTTGTCACCCTGGGGGTATGTATAGTTTCTGGTTACACTGGTGTAAAAAAGGTTCGGAGAGATCTCTAGCGGATGCGGGAGGAATATATAGGAGAGAATAAAATAGACACTGGGCCCTGATTGGTCAATAGCCTTGTGTGCTTTTTGCATAAAAAATCATCACACCTCTTCCCTTTGGTTTTCCACTGGTAAAATAGCCATTGGCACAGGAATTATAACCCTCTGTAGTGAAGTTTGAATTTTTTGTTGTGGTCTAAAATATGACAGTATGTTTTTATGCGGTTCTGTCACTAGTTAGGAAAACACAAGATTTAAAGGCGAATTCCCAGAGTGCCTGTCGTACCTGATTTTTTTGTGCAAAAAGTTTCCCAAAGTGTCAATTTTTCAGATTTAAAGAAAATTTTGGACCCAATGTTTATATTGCCAATAGTATACGCTAAAACGTTAGCACTGAGGTCTATGGAAAACATTTACACCTGTGTAACCTATAAAAGGGGAAAATGAGCTTTTTGGCCTTTTTGATTCCTGGGAGTCACTTTAAAGTATTTTATTGCATTTTAAACAGCCTGGTCTTTCAGTCCAATGAATCTCTCATGCATGGTGTAGCTATTCTTGCTGCTGATGTCTTCTTGCTCTTACATCAGCCAAAAATAGTATGATTTTTTCATAAAAATTGCCAATTTTTCAATATGTTTTCAATTTTGTTCAAGGTGGTAGTAGTCACATGATAATGCAAATGACCCATAACATGAGCATGTCAATGCGACATATATCACTTGTTATAAGAAGCTAATCTGACAAGTATTTTGGATTTTATAGCCAGTGATATACATATATATATCATACAATTTAGTCATTTCCACTGGTGGGTATGGTCATTTGAAGGTTAATAGCACTAAAACTTGGACACATATAAGAAAATGCTTCAGCACTTCAAAGAGAGCATATTTTTGTTCAACTAATTCAATATACACCCACATCCAGTTATCTCGGATCACCCTTGCAGACCTGAAAATATCATATTTTAGTCTTCAATGTGCTGATAAAGTCATGTGCTTCATGCTCAGCTGCTCAAATCTGGACTCAATGACCTCACATTACCAGAAGTTCTCTCATGGAAAGGATCTTGTACAGTCTTCCATAGCTGAGCCAAGTTTGCAATACCAGACCCCAAAAACTGTGTGAAAATGGGGCCTGCACATGACCTGTGGTGGAAATTTGTGCTTTTTTGATGAATAATGTGTTAAAGGGGGTGGGGTTAAATTGTGTGTGATAAATAAAGAATCACAGAAGTGATATTGTTTTTGAACACATTTTTTCCATTGATGGGCATTCTGAAGAAATGTAGGGAGTTACAATTATTCTGCGAAAAAGCGGGCTATCGCTTTAGGTTACACTGGTGTAAATAAGGTTCGGAGAGACCTCTAGCGGATGCGGGAGGAATATATAGGAGAGAATAAAATAGACACTGGGCCCTGATTGGTCAATAGCCTTGTGTGCTTTTTGCATAAAAAAATCATCACACCTCTTCCCTATGGTTTCCCACTGGTAAAATAGCCATTGGCACAGGAACTAACCCTCTGTAGTGAAGTTTGAATTTTTTGTTGTGGTCTAAAATATGACAGTATTTTTTTATGCGGTTCTGACATTAGTTAGGAAAACACAAGATTTAAAGGCGAATTCCCTGCCTGTCGTACCTGATTTTTTTGTGCAAAAAGTTTCCAAAAGTGTCAATTTTTCAGATTTAAAGAAAATATTGGACCCAATGTTTATATTGCCAATAGTATATGCTAAAACGTTAGCACTGAGGTCTATGGAAAACATTTACACCTGTGTAACCTTACATGATCCTCTGCATGATATTTGCTATTCAGGACCGCGTCCTCAACAGGACTGAATTTAGTGTGCCTGTCATTTGCAGAATGAGGTCCCCAGTGGGTGAATTTAGTGACACTATCCCACATAGCATCACTAAATTCACCCTCTGGGGACCTCATTCTGCTTAGGCCTCATCTTCTCTGGAAAGTTTCTTTATTATCAAATTTCTATGGAAACTTCTTCACAAATATTCTATTTCTTTTTTAGTTTAGTTTCTCTATATCCCCAAATTGGCAGACAACACATTGCCCAATCGAGGTTCCCAATGGGTGTACATCACAATTTTCACCACTTGGGAACTTCAATCTGATCCTAGGTCTCCCATAGCAGATGAGGCGATGCAGAATGAGGTTCTAAAAGGGTGAAGTTGGTGATGCTAGCCCACTGTGCAGAATAGCGTCACTAAATTCACCCCCAGAGAATAGGGTCACTAAATTCACCCCCAGAGGCCTCATTCTGCAAACTCAGACTTGGTCCTCAAATATTTCAAAAGAGTTTCCTCCAGATATCAAGTAGATTGTTGCTGCAGCAGCAGAGTTTGTTTGATTTTATAGTGACAACGGTTGTCAATATTGACTTATTATCGGCTGCCTGAAGTTGTATTGCAAATTACATACTAGTTTGATGGCAATCATGCAGTATTCTTCCATGTGCCTGATTACTTTGTACAATACAAGTGGCCTGCCTCTGACGTATAGCAATGCCCTAAATAATCGACTCCTTAACCACAGCAGAATTATGGGGTAATTTTTCAGGATTTAGTCGACAAATATGGCTTGTTGCCATTCATCGGAAAGCTCTCACTGAGAGCTTTCCAATGAATGGCGACAAGCCATATATCTGACAGCTTCAATGACCTTGGCCACATTTCTTATTTATGCAAGTCTTCCATGGGGAGCCTCGCATATATAAGAATGCACTGGCTTACAAGGTCAAGGTATAAAATATTATTAAGCCGATGTATTCTCTTATATATGCAGGCTCCCTATGGGCGACTCGCATATATAAGAGAATGAATTGGCACAGGGTTTTCACAAAATTCCAGGAAGCTCCAGGCAAGGAAGGGTTAAAATGACATATTAAAATTCCGAATTTTATAACCTTTGCTGGTTAATCTCGAAGAGGACCTACATCAAGCTTCTCAAAGTACAGTAATGCTCTAAGTAATCGACTTCTTAACCACAGCAGAATTATGGGTGACTTTTCAGGATTTAGTCGGAAATATGGCTTGTTGCCATTCATCGGAAAGCTCTGTCGGAAATAGAGAGCTTTCCGATGAATGGCAACAAGCCATATTTCCGACTAAATCCTGAAAAGTTACCCATAATTCTGCTGTGGTTAAGAAGTCGTTTACTTAGAGCATTATACTAGCTGTACCGACAGTAGGCCTATACCGCGGTACCAGATCCTGTACTGAAGGTCTCAATTGATAATATTATATGTAGCTGCTTGGATTTATACGAGTTATATGTAAAATGTTCCAGGTACGAAATACAGGTTGATCTTACGGCTGGAAGTAGATAACAATGGAGTTAGAAGAATTTAAATAATGAATTTCGCCAATCGATTGACCAATCATTTATTTTCAATAAAACAAAAACACATCAAAACAAGCATTTCAAGCAAAGATACATATAACACCACGCAAATTTAAGTTGGCAGTTTGTCATTTGAACATGTCTTTGAACAATGAGTGTATTCCATCTTACAAAGAAGCATTGCTAACTGATTATTTTACTGATTGCATTGTTTTGGAGAGGTTAACTGTAAAGCCGATGAGTCGATGATACATGCATACAATCTGCGTGATTTGAATTAAGGTGACTGTAAAACATTGTGATCGAATGGGCAGAGATAGTCACCATAAATATAATTGATTTTATATCCAAATTGGTAACAAGCAACATCATTCCTATGTAAGCATATGATATGTAGCGAAGATTGAAGATCGTTGGCGAGTCGGTAAGCTGTTCTGCTTTGGTATTTTTACAAAGCTGTTGAAAAAGCTTTGTCAACAATCGAATATAATTATTGATGAACAGTTTATATTCACGAACACAGGTTCACTGACTAATAAAATTGTGACTGTGGATTCCGATTTAAATAAATAAAATACAATGATATAATGCTGAAGCTGTCTGTATTGACCAATCATTTAAATTATTTCACAAGAAAAAAGATCACAAAACAATCATTCAAATCGAGCCCCGAGAACAAGGGCATGTGCATGTCAGTTGCAGATTGATCGTTTGATGTCTCTGAAGTTCGATTGAAGTATAGAAATATACATGGTATATCCCCATCAACATTGATTCAGCTGCAGTTATTGCGCGTGACGTCAATCGGGGCTGGGGCCACGTGCATCGTGAATTGTTGCTCAGTCAGCGATTGGTCATTTGTAATTGTCTTTTATGTTTAGGTCACAGTTTGTGTATGTTCTATACTCAAAGAAGCATCGCTAATTGGTCACTTTGGGTTGAAGCTACCATGGCACCCGATGATATACGCAGACGATGTGTGTAATTTTAATTATCCAACTTTGCGACAAAATAAGTACTCTTTGCGACTACCGATAGATCGTATTGCCTTCCATTTTGGTCAGGGCAAGTTGCAAATCGGGTTTGCTGCTATGTGAATATTGTCACCATATGTAAATAAGCACTGTTTATTTAGCAATAACAAACTGGTTCAAATTTGGTTTTGTTAACCCTGCAAATAACATTTAAATCAAGTTAACCATAGTACCGACGTTCTGGTACCTGAGAACCCTGACCTACATATGTACAGGAAAAAACTGAATTCTAATTTCCAAAAACATTCCCACCCAGTTGACTGCAAACAAAATACAGTAATGCCCTAAGTAATCGACTCCTTAAACACAGCAGAATTATGGGTAACTTTTCAGGATTTAGTCGGAAATATGGCTTGTTGCCATTCATCGGAAAGCTCTCGAGAGCTTTCCTATGAATGGCAACAAGCCATATTTCCGACTAAATCCTGAAAAGTTACCCATAATTCTGCTGTGGTTAAGGAGTCGATTACTTAGGGCATTACTGTATGTTTGTTGGGTGATTACAAACATATTTTAATAGTGAGTCATCTATAAAGTGGCCTATGCAGGCAGAACTGGGATTAGTCCATTTCCTTTGACTTAAACCAGCTAGTGAAATCGGTATGGATGGTTGGCTTACTCTTCTATAGGGGGCCTTAAGCGTTAATTACTGCTCATCTAAAATCATCAAAATGACAGTAATTCGGTTTATTCCATAGAAAACATATTACTGAAAGTACTAATTTAATGTTAAAAATATACTTTATCACAATGTTTACATAACTTCACAAGAATACAAACTCATTTGACATCACGACTTTGTAACAGTTCGGGTATTCTCTGAACGTAAACACAAATCAAATGTGAGTTATTCGTAATTACAAGGCATATTCTGTGCATAATTTAACTTTATATATGTTAGATAATAATACATAATTTGACAGTAAGATATCACTCTTTCCGATAAATTGAGCATTTTGTAACTGATTTGTATGATAGCCTATGTATCTGGGCGTAAAGTCTGCTATAGAAGAGTAAGGCAATCCTTAGCTTCGATGTAAATCAGTATTATGCCTACCAATTTCACTAGCTGGTTTACCTCGAAGGAAACCTGTACTAGACTGGGATATGTGAGACTATTGCTGCCACATATGGATCCATATTCACGAATTTCTTCATCACAGTCTTATGGTACAGTAATGCCCTAAATAATCGACTCCTTAACCACAGCAGAATTATGGGTAACTTTTCAGGATTTAGTCAGAAATATGGCTTGTTGCCATTCACTGGAAAGCTCACAGCTTTCCGATGAATGGCAACAAGCCATATTTCCGACAAAATCCTGAAAAGTTACCCATAATTCTGCTGTGGTTAAGTAGTTGATTATATAGGGCATTACTGTAGGCGACGTTGATAGATGATGATCAATATTGGAATTGTGAGGAAGGAAGACATTTCCAGGCACTCAGTTCCTGCTAAATAAAGCATGAGCTTTGTCTGATGGAGAGTGAAACTCAAAGTATATCAGACTGTCAGAGTATATTATCATCTTGACCCCCCAAGTCTAAAAGGACAGCTATAATCGCTTAACCACCAGACATTTGCCTCACCTTTGCCAGCTTAAATCAATAATCATGAAAAAATGATAAGCCCAACGAGCAAGCTAATGACTTCTAGATATTGGATGTGTGCTCACTGACATGTGCCTTGTTTAAAGAGGTTATTAGCATTTTGTATTTGAAAAAAAATTGTGTTTCCATATACATGTATTGTGATTTTTCAACTTTCAAGGTTCAAGCTATTTTATGATATATATGGATGTCTGAAGCAGCTGAGTTCAGGGGCAGGGGGGGGGGTGCAATTCAGCATTACAGAGAAGCACAATGCTCAGATTTGGACAAACAGTTAATTTTTAGTAAAATAGCATTGCTGGGCATCTACAATGATAAAGTTCATGGTAAAGTTTCATTACGGATAAATTTCACTTTTGAAATGATGGAAATATTTCTTCTCAGCTGATGTTTCTTCTTCTTTTTTTTTGCCATTCTAGAGAGCATGGAGGGAATTTCAGTCCCTCTACCAACCCTCCTGTTGTCCTTTTGGGCCCAAACAAAATATTATAAGCCCCCTACTCTAAAGTTCTTTCATAGCCAATTTTGAAATGTTTTGTAAAAATTTTCACAAAAATCTCTTTTGAATGTCTCAGAATGTGTTTATTTCTCAGAGCTTTACTCAAACATGTAGATAAAATATCAAAAGACATTAAAAGCCAAAAAAAATTGTAAGCACTACATACTGACCCAGGGGATGGTCAGGAAGAACTTTCCAGACACTAGGTGTTTTTTCTTTTTTTTCTGCCCTCTAGTTACCCACCACTCCCTAATTTTTATTTTTTTCTGATTCTGGAATAGGGACCCACACCTTCCTTCAAATGACTACTTTACTCAGTTTACCTGATCTTATCATTTGAAATCCATCCAAGATGGCTGGTGCATGGTGGCCATTTTTTTTTTTTTTTTAAATTGGGAAAATAAGGGGGCTCCCATCTAGAGGTCACTTCGAAGATCCATATGAAGTATGGTGACGAGAGGTCACACAGAAGATCCATATGCAGGATGGTGATGATCGGATGAGGGATATAAGCTCTGCAGGGTGTATTAAGGATTTAGTGATATAAAGAGTAAAATCAAAGATGGCTGCCAGTGGCCATATTTTTCATAAAAAATCATTCAAATTTGACAGCTCCCACCTAGTGGTGATCCTAGATCCATATACCGAATATAGTTGAAATCAGTCAAAGTTTGTTTTAACACCTTTGTTTTATTTTAGTATGGTTTTTTGAATAGTCTATTTTTATTTGAAGAGTTCAGTGAAGAGTTTACATATATTTGAAGAATTTATTATTGTGTTATGTTTTCATTTATATCAGGTTGAACAAATGATTTTTAATAGAACTATTTAAATCTGAGCCTTTCCATGTCAATGTGCATTGATAGATCCTTGATGAAAACATTTAGCAAGCTGACCTTTTTATTACCTCATGGTGTCATTCCTCATTATTGACTGATGGTGAACTCAAATTCACCCCTACCAAGAGTTAGGTGCATACCTATTACATAATAGAAGCATTCTTAAAACCTTTTTTCCCATTATTTTGAAGAAAAATGACTCTAGGAAAAATTTACAGGGCCTGCAGGGCCAGGAAAAAATGTGTAAGCCGGGCTGCTGAACCACCCACCCATCCCCGCCTAGTGTTTGGAAAAAATTTGCAGACTCCCCCCCTGACTGACCCTACATTTTTCGGACCCTGGTCCGTCCTATTATCAACCTCATACTGACATAGACTGCTTTACAATATAGCGATTCGGACCATAATTATATTCCAACATTGAGTACATATCCCAAAAGTGTCATTGTCTTATTCTTTATTGATGTACTATATATCCAGAAATGTTATCTCCCTGGGTCTATTGGATTGTACATTATATTCCAACTACAGTAATGCTCTAATTAATCGACCTCTTAACCAAAGCAGAATTATGGGTAACTTTTCAGGATTTAGTCGGAAATATGGCTTGTTGCCATTCATCGGAAAGCTCTCGGGGAGAGCTTTCCAATGAATGGCAACAAGCCATATTTCCGACTAAATCCTGAAAAGTTACCCATAATTCTGCTGTGGTTATTAAAGGAGTCCATTACTTAGGGAATTACTGTATGCAACTACATCAGCTTTGGTTAAGAGGTCGATTAATTAGAGCATTACTGTACATGTACTGGTAATGATTCACTTGAGAGCAGATAGCTGATAATGTGGTTCTTATAATTGTTATATCTCGGAAGTTATAAAATGGGGAGCCTGGTCTCTACTTGATCATGCCATGAATCTCTTATGATAATCTGGAGCTCCATGGTCCAGTGGTTAGCGTGTCGGACACATCGATATGGGTTCGCAGCAAGCTTCGCCGGTCATTGAGTCTTCACACAGCAGTTGTCGGATTGCTCGCTGTTTCAAAACCTGCACCACACGTTGTGACCCTTGAGCAAGGTCGCTTGTTCTGTGTTGGCTTCGCATCACTCATGCGTTAAACAAGTACCAGTCAGCTTGTCATACTGATGAGTATCGGAGCATGTTCTGATCAAACTAGTGAAGCGCCTGCAATGGCTGCAGTCAGTTCATTGGTTGGCTTGTACAAATGACTGGGGTAATATTGTGCCAAGCGTGGTAGAGCAAGTAATTGGTTAATCGCTATATAAAACTGGTCATTATTATTATTATTATTTATTCGAGCTAAGCCTGTTTGGTAGAGATCATATTCCACTAGTACAAAACAAGGGATCTTTTGGATATTCTGACCCATTCTGACATTAAACAAACAAGGCAGGGAATATATTTCTTTGTTCCTCAATAATCAGGGACGCCGGAAGCACCAAAGGTCAAGGGGGCAAACCAGTCAGGAGGGCACTTTTCGGGTACCCACTGGACTCCCCTGGGTCTGGGCAGGGGGGGGGGGGGGGGGGGGGGGGGGGGGGCAAGTGCCCCCGCATTCCCCCCTTCTCTGGCATCACTGTCAATAATCTACTTCACAGTGGGGAGTGGTCCCATCTCAAAATTGCATGCTTTTTTGTGAGCCGATATCGCAATAAACATTGATTTAATTACCCGGGAGAAATTCTATGATTGTGAGCAACTCAAAGCAAAATTGCACACAAAGTCACTTAAATTTCGAGTTGGAACCTTCAACTACAGTGAAATACATTATTAACCCTTTACCCAACAGAACGGCCCTGTGCCAATGGATTCTCTTATATATGCGAGTCGACCATAGGTCGCCTCGCATATATAAGAGAATGCATTGGCTTAACACATTAAAAATTATTAAATTGTTAAAGAATGTAAGAAAAAATGGTAAAAAGGGTTAAAAAAAGATTTTTTTTAGGCCAATGCATTCTCTTATATATGCGAGGCGACCTATGGTCGACTCGCATATATAAGAGAATGCATTGGCACAGGGCATAACTGTAACTATCACAATGTGGTCAAGGAGCCGGTTCCAATGATATCCATATTTGTATGGTTCTATTGAGACAGACCCAAGATATTTTAGGCTGTTGAAGCTTTATTTGGCCGGTTTTGGCCGGTTTGTTGGGTAAAGAATTAAAGAACTAGTATTAACTATGAAATGTATTACAGTATTACCTGCACTGTTTTTTCAATGTTTATATTAACTTCCCTGTCAAAATGTCAAAAATGTTCCCAGGTTTTGTACTGGTGGAATATGATCTCTACTGGCGTAGCGTGGAGGGGAGGTAGAGATTCATGGCATGATCTAGGTATCTACTTGAATGTGTGACCTCAGGGGGATTTCGTTGAATGTGTGACCTCTGTGCACACCAGAAGTAACCAAGGGCAGGGGGGGGGGGTCACAACTCCTGAAGAGTGCATTATTTTTCTATCTGCGGTATTGGCATAAAAATCTGAAAAGGTAAAATTCTGGTAAGCATACAGCATAAAGCACTTTCAAGGATCAATATCATATTTAGCTAATATAATATTATTTAAGAATGACGCTGATATGATATGTTAACCCTTTTTATATTAAATACCCATTGACAAGTAATTCCCTTAGGAAATGTTCAGATAATAAGTTAAACAAACAACCTATGTGTAAATTGTAAGCCATATATGTCCTACAGTAATGCCATAAATAATCGACTTCTTAACCACAGCAGAATTATGGGTAACTTTTCAAGATTTAGTAGGAAATATGGCTTGTTGCCATTCATCGGAAAGCTCTCCCCATATTTCCGACTAAATCCCAAAAAGTTACCCATAATTCTACTGTGGTTAAGGAGTCGATTAATTAGGACATTACTGTATTTAGGACAAATGCATGGTAACAACATGAATAGACCTTTTGAATGCTGGTAGTCTTTGATATTTGATAATATATAGGTCTATAATGTATAGTGTTTCGCAGGAGCGATTTTGATGAGAGCAGTTTTTAGAACTCGCAAATTATCAGAAGGGTGCATGTTACACCTCTAAGTTAGACACATGGAACACAAAATAATATACATGTATTACAATGAAATGCATAAATATGATTTAATGAAATTTAATGTTTCTTTTTTTTTCATTTTGAATGAAATTCTTACCGTAACCAATAAATATCTTCTGTTATTTTCACCCCATGGTATTTGATAACAATAGTAACATTGAGATAGTTTTTCATAAATGTTGACTATAGTGCTATATAGTAGTAATGATTACAGTCGACAAACTCCGCATACTCATCATAGCAGGAAGGATGGGAGCATATTTTAGCACCTGTAAATTAAAAGTTCTGGATGATATGATGGGTGCAATTGCACCCGCACCTGTCTCCTGTGAAGCACTGATTATAGTTAAGAATGTCATATTTTGCTGCAATTAAGCACACCTTATTTCGGCCTAATTAAGTTCCGCCTGATACAGGCACATCGATGAGTAGAAACTTGAATAGACAGTGGGTTCATTGGGATGCGGCACGGCACCAGTGGACCCTATAATAATGTATATTATTATCCATCCCTTAACTAACACTATTTCTGATTGGACAAAAGCCGCCACGTGATAATCCGGGAAAAAGTCATATTGGACTCCCGAATGTCATATTGGACTCCCAAGTTTGCAATATGATTTTTTTATCGGTACTCTGTGACGTCACGAATTAACTATTGCGAAATGAATCGGTGAAATTGTGATGCGCGCGCAATTAACACTGGTTGATTTAGCAGATGTTTCACTTCCGCATTGAGTTTTAGTCGAGTTTTTCCAAAAAACGGTTGGCGGGCGGGCGGCGGGCGGCGGACCTAAAGAATGCCTTATAACTTTGACATTTGTGAACGGATTCAAAAAAAATTTGGTATGGCAGTTGCTCCCAATGACTATTTACTGCCTGTAGAAAATGGGTCATGTCCGAACTTTTTTACAAGAGTTATCCATCTTAGATGGTTTTTAGTTAAGTTTTTCACCGATAGCGCGATAACTCACACAAATATTAACCAATTTCAACAATATATGGTAGTTATGGGTCTTAGTTTGTCTATTTTTAGCAATTTTATCACCGATAGCGCGATAACTCGATGAAATATTAACCAATTTCAACAATATTTGGTATATGAGTCTCCTGCAATAATATCTCGGACAAGTTCGAAAACCAGGTTTGTCCAAAAAATTTTCGCGGAGTTATGGGTCTTAGTTTGTCTATTTTTAGCAATTTTATCACCGATAGCGCGATAACTCGATGAAATATTAACCGATTTCAACAATATTTGGTATATGAGTCTCCTGCAACAATATCTCGGACGAGTTCGAAAACCAGGTTTGTCCAAATTTTTTTCGCGGAGTTATGGGTCTTAGTTTGTCTATTTTTTAGCAATTTTATCACCGATAGCGCGATAACTCGATGAAATATTAACCGATTTCAACAATATTTGGTATATGAGTCTCCTGCAACAATATCTCAGACGAGTTCGAAAATCAGGTTTGTTCGAATTTTTTTCGCAGAGTTATGGGTCTTAGTTTGTCTATTTTTAGCAATGTTATCACCGTTAGCACGATAACTCGATGAAATATTATCCGATTTAAACAATATTTGGTATATGAGTCTATTACAACAATATCTTTGACGAGTTCGAATACCTGGTTTGCCCGAAAAAAAATTCCGGAGTTATGGGTCTTAGTTTGTCTAATTTAATCACAATTTTATCACCGTTCGTGCGATAACTCAATGAAATATTAACGGATTCAATTGATATTTGCATTAATATACCACCGTCCAACTGTTTTTCCTGGGGGTTGTGCACCTTATTGGCAGAAGTTTGGTTCGACTGCCAAAAAACTCGACAAAAGCATCTTAGATGCGTACCCCTTGTTTTTTTTCATTTCCGTGTTTACTGTTCCAAATTGTGCTTTCTGATGATCAAATACAGGTTTTTGTAGAGAATTAAGTGTCGACAAATACCAAAAGTAATCACTAAAGTTTTATTCCCAAAATTTTGATAAAGATACAGATAATAAAAATGTCATTATATAATGTTGTGTACAGTATGATTTTTTCTTGTTTGAGTCCACGTTGTGGTGAAAAATCATATTGGACTCGACACTGCGTGTCTCGTCCAATATGACTTTTCACCACAACCTGGACTCAAACAAGAAAAACACATACTGTACACAACATTGTATAATCACTTTATTGAATTGTGTCTGCGTATATTTTAGAGGGGCAAAATGCAGTTGTCTGGAAACATTTATGTGCAGTCTTGTTTGGATTGTGTGTGACTTCCAATGGTAGGGCAACATAATTGAACAGATAACTGAGTATCCAAGTACTAAGTTCTGCGAACCTGGCACCCAAATACCTATTTTGCAAACCTATTACCCTAGTAGTCAAAGCCATGGGATAGCGACCAATTCACCTTAATTAAGTCTAATAATTCGTGTAATTCCTCTGGGTATCTATACATTGGTTAATTGAGAATTGAGTACTATATAATTATATCATTGTTGTTATTTTACAGGGATCCTATGGTATTGTGAAACTGGCACATAATGAACAAGATGATACACATTATGTAAGTAACATTTACAGATATACAAATAATAAGAACATTGATTGCACTCAGTATAGGCCCTGTCTGCCTAGCTTTGAAATCAATTTAATTGTGCAACTGCTAGACCCTGAAGCCACGACAAAGAGTTTTTGCGGCTGGCTCAACCAATTTTGTGGCTTGTTAGCTTGCTTAGCAGGCACAGGATATGTGCATATATTGACAAATGCCAGCGATGTCTGAGACTGAGTCGTGTCGATATAAACAATTTATACTTTAACCCTTTCAATAGTGAATGGTTGGTCCCATTCAATTATATGAAAGCATGCATTGGAATAGTCTATTCCACATTGAGAGGCCCGGGTGCTATGATATTATAACAACCATGCCGTGTCCATGCGGTATGCCACTATTAGGCAATATGCGGTTTAGTTCTTTGCGATTCACAGTACAGTTGCATGTGTTTGACATATAAGCCCATGCACACGGCTCAGCCATTTTACAATTCTGGCGTCAGAGATTGTTTCATGTGGCTGGCGTTAGAGATAATATGGCTGGTGGCGGCGGCGTGCGATGGCGGCTTCGGGCTCTAGCAACTGCTCAGCAGGTGTTGGTTCAAATCTGAAATAGTTTGTACTTTTTTCAAGATCTTGTGGGGACTGTTGTCATTTTAAATATAGGATGGTGGCCATTTTGCATAGGGTTGTGTGTATGCATGTTTATGGTGGTTGTGGGCCACCCTACAAGTACAACACCGTTTGTTTGTCCTAAATTTGTCAAGGGGGGCCGATAGATGGCATTGTTCCCTATTTGAATCCCTCTGGACGGTGGCCATTTTGGATTGGGGTGGGGTGTGGGGAAAGTGTCTTGGGGGGTGGGGGCACCATATAACACCCTTTATTTCAATCTTCACACTGACCATTCAAGCCAAATTTCAAATATTTTTTTATTAAAAAGAAGGAACCGTAAAAATTCATTGCTGAACCATTACAAACCAGCAAAAGAATGACTTCCAATGTAACAGTTAGACAGTGGGCGACAGTGTGATTTGTGGACCATCACATGACAGGACATGGGCAATTGGGATTAGCTGTATAAACATTGTCCTATAGATAAAATGGCTATGTCCTGTATTGTACAATATAATGTAATGTAATTAACTGCAGATCGATAAAGGTGTTAATGTTTTCTGAACTGTTATGAACGGCTCTGACCAGTTCTATGTAATATTTATGAGACGATATTATCTGACTAAATTGCAAACTGATATCGATCGAGGCAGTCAGTTTTGCAATAATTTCTTGAGACTATCTTTCGTAACTTAGTTAATTGGCAAATTTATATTGAAGCACTCATTGACAGACGCCTGTAAAACACATGTTTTTATGTGTACCCATACCGTAGTCTGTCTGTCTGTCTGTAGCCACTTTACGCATGGTGCGATAACTCAAACATTTTCTAACTGATCAGAACCAAATGTTGTATGAGTTTCTCAGACCAAAATACAGATCGAGTTCGAATGTGGGTTAGAATTCACGGATGCTACGATAAATTAAAAAAAAAAGTTATCTGATGAGAACCACATTTTATGTTAGTCTCTCCACCTAAAATACAGTTCGAGTTCGAATATGGGTTTGATCAGATTATTTTTAATGGAGTTATGGCCCTTTGGCATAGAATTCATGCATGCTTCGATAAATCAACCAGTTTTCATCTGATAGGAACCAAATTTGGTATGTGAGTTTCTCACCTAAAAATACAGATCGAGTTTCAATATGGGTTATATCATGTTTTTTATACCAGAGTTATGGCCCCTTTTTAACTAAGATTTGAGATTTTTATGCTTACAATATATAACCATAGAAGCTTACAATTAGTTACCTGTGATATCAGTTAGCTCTAAGAAAGAGACAAGAGTTAACCTGTATTATGGGAATTAGAGTTATTTTTAGCCATCATATGTTCAGCACAGCAATGAAAGGTGTAACCCATTCATGAATTGGAATAGTCTACTGTTCATTTGTAGGGATGTTCTCAGAATTTGAGCAGACAGAGAGAACCGCATTTAGTAGCAATATTTTTATAAAGTTACACAGTCCTATGATGATATCTGATACTCACTGCTGCACATATAAAATGACTTTAATAGCCATCTGTTGTTTATTGCATTTCCATAGTGTGTGGACAGTGTTGGCCCAGGGTTTATCAACTCCCACATAGCTCTCTGGTTTAGCCTATCAATGCAGTGTTCAAGTTACATACAGTAATGCCCTAAGTAATCGACCCCTTAACCACAGCAGAATTATGGGTAACTTTTCAGGATTTATTCGGAAATATGGCTTGTTGCCATTCATCGGAAAGCTCTCACTGAGAGCTTTCCAATGAATGGCAACAAGCCATATTTCCGTCTAAATCCTGAAAAGTTACCCATAATTCTGCTGTGGTTAAGGGGTCTATTACTTAGGGCATTACTGTACCTGGTACAGTCACCTAATTTTATAGAGTTAAAGTTGTTAACCCTGGTCATCAATTTTATGCTTTTGTATATTTTTCTTTAATCATTCTCCTATTATATCCCTTTCACTTGTATGGATTTTTGTAGTTAAAATGAACCCTTCTCAACATTCCTGTTACTTGGTAGAAATACCTTTCATCTGATATATCTCATGTTATTGAGATGTATGTAAATTTGGAATGTGAGTTTCTCAGCCCAAAATACAGATAGAGTTCGAATTTGGGTTTGATCCATTTTTTTTAAACGGAGTTATGGCTTGTGGATTTTCGCGTACGAACTGAAAATAGCTGATCACTATCACCAATGTATGGGTTAAGCATCTGCCGATCGTGATCGGCCTCTCGTTTCATTGTAGCGCCCTGTGAATCAGGCATTTTCATTTTGAACCTCGAATCGAATCAGCTAAATTATTCCGAATCGCATCAAATTTCTAATCGAATCATTTCTTCAGCCGTGTCAAAAAAAGATATAGATAACTTGACTTGAGAGGCCGCACTGTTATCAATTTGCTCACTTCATAACGACTAGGAGTGATCATCAGTATACAATGTAAATGTTATCTATAAATGGATCAATTGAGTATCTGATCAATTAAGTGCTCATTTTGGAGCGGTCTTTGCTATACAATGCAATAATGAAATAATATAATCATGTACATAAACGTAATTTGCACCCGCTTGTTATTGTTCATGGGATTATCGGATCAATTGTTATCTTTATAGAAGGATTTGATAAACCCTAAGGGTGGATACACACATGCATGTAATATCTGTAATTATCGTGTATTTGGCGTTTTACATGGATCATACAGACGATGTAATAGGTGTCCACTGACAACCCAATCATTGCCTACGTGTTGAACGCACTGAGTTCTAGTTCCAATTAAGTCGGAATGTAGATAAGCCGTCATCTTGGACCGAGTCTCCAGGCCACTTAAAATAATTGTTTGTGGGATAACCCATATGGTAGACTTTATATTTAAATAATTACCAGTCCTCTCTTATTAGCTCAACTTTACTTTGTAAAGTTTGAGCTATTGCCATGGCTTTGTCGTCCGTGTGTACGTAAGGCGTCAACAATGCAGTCTACAGGTCGTACCTTTGGTCGGATCATTATGAAATTTGTCATAGCTGTTGACATCAACATTTAGACCAGAATGATTAATTTTGGGGTCATTCGGTAAAAAAACATGGCCGCCAGTGGCCATCTTGCATTTCAAAATTCAATCCATTAGCACGGGCTACAGGGCGTACTGTTTGTCTGATCGTCATGAAATTTGTCATGGATGTTAATATTGACATGTAGATGGGAACGAGTAATTTTGAGATAATTTGGCCCAAAAACATGGCCGCCAGCAGCCATCTTGGATTTTACTCTTTGTATGACTAAATTCTTTAGCACGGGCTACAGGTCGTACCTTTAGTCTGATCATCATCAAATTTGTCATGGATGTTAATATTGACATGTAGATGGGAACGAGTAATTTTGGGGTCATTTGGCCCAAAAACATGGCCGCCAGGAGCCATCTTGGATTTTACTCTTTGTATGACTAAATCCTTTAGCACGGGCTACAGGTCGTACCTTTAGTCTGATCATCATAAAATTTGTCATGAATGTTGATAATAACATGTAGATGGGAACGAGTCATTTTGGGGTCATTCGGACAAAAAACATGGCCGCCAGCAGCCATCTTTGATTTTACTCTTTGTATGACTAAATCCTTTAGCACGGGCTACAGGTCGTACCTTTAGTCTGATCATCATAAAATTTGTCATGGCTGTTGAAATTGGAATGTAGATGGGAACGAGTCATTTTGGGGTCATTCGGACAAAAAAACATGGCCGCCAGTGGCCATCTTGGATTTCAAAATTTAAGCCATTAGCACAGGCCACAGGTCGTACTGTTCGTCTGATCATCATGAAATTTGTCATGGATGTTAATATTGACATGTAGATGGGAACGAGTAATTTTGGGGTCATTCGGCCCAAAAACATGGCCGCCAGCAGCCATCTTGGATTTTACTCTTTGTATGACTAAATTCTTTAGCACGGGCTACAGGTCGTACTTTTAGTCTGATCATCATAAAATTTGTCAAGAATGTTAATAATGACATGTAGATGGGAACGAGTCATTTTGGGGTCATTCGGCCAAAAAACATGGCCGCCAGCAGCCATCTTGGATTTTACTCTTTGTATGACTAAATCCTTTAGCACGGGCTACAGGTCGTACCTTTAGTCTGATCATCATAAAATTTGTCATGGCTGTTGAAATTGGAATGTAGATGGGAACGAGTCATTTTGGGGTCATTCGGACAAAAAACATGGCCGCCAGCAGCCATCTTGGATTTCAAAATTTAATCCATTAGCACGAGCCACAGGTCGTACTGTTTGTCTGATCATCATGAAATTTGTCATGGATGATAATATTGACATGTAGATGCATGGGAACGAGTAATTTAGGGGTCATTCGGCCAAAAAACATAGCGGCCAGCAGCCATCTTTGATTTCACTCTTTGTATGACTAAATCCTTTAGCACGGGCTGCAGGTCGTACATTTAGTCTGATCATCATAAATTTTTTCAAGAATGTTAATAATGACATGTAGATGGGAACGAGTCATTTTGGGGTCATTCGGCCAAAAAACATGGCCGCCAGCAGCCATCTTGGATTTTACTCTTTGTATGACTAAATCCTTTAGCACGGGCTACAGGTTTGACCTTTAGTCTGATCATCATAAAATTTGTCATGGCTGTTGAAATTGGAATGTAGATAGGAACGAGTCATTTTGGGGTCATTTGGACAAAAAACATGGCCGCCAGTGGCCATCTTGGATTTCAAAATTTAACCCATTAGCACAGGCCACAGGTCGTACTGTTCGTCTGATCATCATAAAATTTGTCATGGTTGTTAACAATGACATGTAGATGGGAACGAGTAATTTTAGGGTCATTCGTCCAAAAAACATGGTTGCCAGCAGCCATCTTGGATTTTACTCTTTATATGACTAAATTCTTTAGCACGGGCTACATGTCTTCCCTTTAGTCTGATCATCAAAATATTCGTTATGAATGTTAATAATGACATGTAGATGGGAACGAGTCATTTTGGTGTCATTCGGCCAAAAAACATGGCCGCCAGCAGCCATCTTGGATTTTACTCTTTGTATGACTAAATTCTTTAGCATGGAATACAGGTCTTACCTTTAGTCTGATCGTCATAAAATTTGTCATGGATGTTAACGATGACATGTAGATGGGATAAAATCATTTTGGGGTCATTCGGCCGAAAACATGGCCGCCAGCAGCCATCTTGGATTTTACTTTTCTCTTCATGTCTATAAACTAGTATTAGACATTCAACTTTCCACATTCCTAATCGTTCCATTGACTGTAATACATTAAATTATTCCCTTTCCAAGTTGAGCTACAGTGTCATTGACACTTTCATTTATAGCAGTGGTGGATCAGGATTTCCCCGACGCATGCAGGGGCTATATATGACCCCGAAAGCTAACTCTGAGCTATTTAAGTAAAACATATCATATTGTACCTTCTTGCCCAGATTATTCCGACCGATACATTCAACTACCGTAAGTCCCTTAGCGATTTGAAGCTTTCGAGACCCCACCCAAACAAGCATCATGGTTGAAAATGTTCTACATCAAGTCTGTATATGCCAGACGTATGGCTTCTGGTGGTCGTGCATTAATTAAATGCCAGATATCACACATAATTGACTAATTTCCGGACATGTTTTGGACTGGCCTTAAATGTACTGATAGAAGACAATTTGACTTCGCTTAGCACTGCTCACTAAATAATAATAGGCTTGTCTGGCCTGTTAACAATGAACCGCTCGCGCGCAGGTGATTAATGTTGTCAATTATTGGTGTGGCCATGTACAATACATGTATTTTACATACAGAAATTACATGCATGTGTGTATCCACCCTAATTATAATGGGACACAAAAACATGATATATACATTATATGTAAATAATCACATATAACGTAAATGTGGATATTTAGCCTGCCATGTAATACGAGTCTCAGCTGTCTGGCCATCGACGCAGTCCTATCTGGAATTGTGCGCGCCGGTGTAGGTAGTGACGTCGTGATGTACGTATTGATGTCATGACGCCTATACTGGTTTCCCAAGAAGCAATCTTAAAATGACTCTGCGATCTTTCAATCGGAACTTAAAGTTTCCGTTTGTCGGCCTTGAACTTTGAGAATATTGCAGCAATTTTTTAGGCGGAAATACTGTTAGAAAATTGAAGATAATATGTAAACGGCCAGCAAGGTCGCTAGATACCTCTTTCGGGGTAAATATAAACAAGTCTGTCAATCGCCTCATTCACCGGGTCTATGAATACTGACCGAGTTTGATCCAATATTCTTTTATGGAGTTATTTCCCTTTTTTCAACTTTTTTTTAACTTAGAAAATTTCTCACTTTTTCGGTTTGAAATCTCAAGTTTGGATCCTTTAATTGCAAATACCCTTTTTATGTGCATCAGTCATATCAAGATACAGGTTGAGTTCGTATTTGGGTTTGATCTGACAATTTTTCCTAGAGTTATGGACTTTTTTCGACTTTGAAAATTAAATTTAACTTCTTTTTACTTTGGTTTCCGGATGATAACTCAAGTTTGGATTGTTTAATTGGAAATTCTGTTTTTTTTTGTGGGTCGTTCATATCAAAATACAGGTCAAGTTCGAATTTGAGTTTGATCCAATGATTTTTCCCAGAGTTATGGGCCTTTCGACTTTGAAAAACGTTTTTTATAATTTTCTGTATGAGGGTACCTTCATGATGTAATCAACTCCTCCTACAGTTTTGATCGTCACAAGATATTTGAAACTTCAGAGTATTGTTACCCACATATTGGAGATGTGCAACATGTATATAGATGACGGAAAAATTATTTTTTTTACGGAATTATTAACCCTTTCGACTTAGAACATTTCAACATTTTTTTTAATTTCTTTAACAAAGCGGCACCGACTTGCCACGTTGTCGGGGGACACTGTGGTCGGCCGACCTTTTATTTGTATTTCTGGTCTTTTGTTGGTATCATAATATATCTTCGCGAAAAAGCAATGTGGTCTGTTGATGTTGTTGTTTGATCATTTATTTAAAGTGACATGTGCATAAATTACATAAGTGTGAAACAAAAAAAGAATGTTGACATAAACGCACCCGGCCTCCTGGGCCTATAAGTCACTGTAATATCCCAATACATTTCTCTTGATGTAATGAGAATGCAACTGGTGCCCAATGATTCGATACAATTCGAATCTGGACAGCCAATTTCGAATTGAATCAAATCAGATGAAAGATTCCAAATCGCATTGAATTGCAGGGTCCTATTACAGTGGATAAAAGTGCCATTTAAAGGCTTTTATGTCCCTCTTAATCCTTCAGTGCTTCCGCCACAACTGGAATGAGGTCCCCAGAGGGTGAATTTAGTATCTTGGCAGCCAGTGCATTCTCATATACATGCAAGGCTCGATCCCGATGGGTGACTCGCATATATAAGAGAATGCACTGCACAGGATCTTTAATGCTGCACCAGCAATCTACCATCATGAAAGGGTTAATAATTGTTCAGATTGAAACTCTCTTGAAATTTTTGCCTGGATTTATTAAAAATTCACATTTGGCCCTTAAGAAGCATTGCCGCAATCCCCAATGTGAAATGCATGTATATCATATCAAGCCAGTATACCAATTAGTTGCTAGCTCACAGCAATAAATCATGGAATTGTCTTTATTTTCTGGAGAATAGGTGTCAACCTCTACAGAGAATGATGAATGTGCCATAAATATTAATTAATTACCAGCGCATTACACACTTGATAGGCGGCATCCTGTATCATCAATCCTCAAATTGCCTTGATATATATGGTCCTGAGATATATGGTCGGTGAAATCCATTACCTTGCCATGGGATATGGTCCATTATCTTGCTTTTATTTCTCACTTTTCCATGCCCATGGCTCTTGTCGGTTGATATAAATGCAGATGATCAAAACCTCATTTCATGTGTTGATCGATATGTCTACTTTTGAAATTATCCACAAAACAATTACATAACAATAACAAAACTAGTACGATCGTCAGACAGTGGGCAAAATATGGCCATCTAATAGGTATAAGATTTTCCTTTCTGCAAAGTTATTACTTAATATTTACATAGCTCATCTGTGTTACACTAAATACTGTTCGGTGATTGGTCAACTGCCAATTTGGTCATCCGGTTTACATCCACATAATAAAGAGTGCAACACGAACTTGTTACAAACTGTTGAATTAATCACTAAGCATCGTCAGCAGAAAAATTGGACGTGCTTTTAAAAGTACAGCCGAATTGCATCTGAAGCCAGTTATTTATATCGATCACTTTATCGTAGCTAAGAGTTTGGAAATCTTATATTGGGCTGCCTTAATGTGCTGCGTGGGCTAGTCTCAAATTCTCAGCAGATTTTGTGAAAATAAATAAGAATAAACTCAGCTTTTGTATGGGTATAAATCATCAAAAAGCTATATAATTATAAGAAATGAATGTAGTGGATGAGTGTTATTGTGGGATACGGCACTGTGGTCGTTGGGGGCACATTTAGAACCGTAATGTGCCCCAACGACCGCAGCGTCATATCCCCCAATAACACACACACCCACTACATTCATTTCTTTAATAAATTATTCCTCACATGTTAGCATGATGAGCATGTATTAAACGGAATCACGACCACTAAATACATTTTATACCACACATAGAAGAACTACATCGTGTTGATGTTGTTGCCAAGAATGATGACGTAATTAACGCATCAACTATTCCCTTCTGTTGATGCCTTTATAATTGACGATTTTTCATCATGGTTGTATCAATTGAGGTTACAGTTAGGATTATGCTTACATGATACAAGGATATAGAATAAATACAGAACACAATATCAAATCTTTTATCAAACTGGTAGGGACGATACAGTCATATTCACTCTAGCTCCACTCTCGTGAAATATATCCTTGAGCTGTCCACAACTCATTTGATAAAATACAGTAATGCCTTACATAATCGACTCCTTAATCACAGCAAAATTATGGGTAATTTTTCAGGATTTAGTCGGAAATATGGCTTTTTGCCATTCATCAGAAAGCTCTCAGTGAGAGCTTTCCGATGAATGGCAACAAGCCATATTTCCGAAAAATTACCCATAATTCTGCTGTGCACATGGTTAAGGAATCGATTATTTAGGGCATTACTGTATGATTCTATATGTTGTGTTGTGTTCTGTTAATTTATAACAGGGTTCATAATCCTGGATATAGTGTGTCTGACATTTGCAGAATGAAGTACCCATAGGGTGAATTTAGTGACGCTATCCCACATGCCAGATTAGCATCTGGGAATCTCATTCTGCTTAAGCCTCAACTGCTATGGGAGACCTAGGATCAGATTAAAGTTTCCCAGTTGAAGTTAGTGATGTTCGCCATTAGTCACCTCGATTATGCATTTTATCTTTACAAATTACAGTTACAATTAGGGGATATAGAAACTGAACAGAAGAGAAAAAGTAACTAGACAATGTTAATTTGAGACTATAGATACATCCCAAAACATTAGACCTAAGAAGAATGAAGTCCACAGAGAGTGAATTTGGTTATGCTATCCTGCTGTGCGTGGTAGCATAACTAAATTCACCCTCTGGGGCATCATTCTAATAGGGTTATATACTAAATGGAAAGTTATTAAATTTTTCCCCACTCCTTAACAATACTAATATAATGCCTTTCATCTCTGTGCATGGTCTCAGTCATTAGTGCACAGAACAGTAAACGGAGTATATTGCCGTGGGGGATTGCATAAGCCAGGAAACGTAATGAATAATCATTGCATGGGATCGGTGAGAAGACAGCTCTCATAGCGACGCCATCCCTTACAGAAGTACTTAGCTGCAATATATTTTTTGGGAAACATTGATAATTACATATACCTATATTTTGATATACAACACAGAAAACATGCACCCTATACTTATTGCGCACCATGTTGATAAATATAGAATACACATGTAGTGTTTCTGAATACCAAATTTACACCACCAGTGGGATTGATGATTTACCGCGCAAGCTTTAGCGAGTGCAGTAAATCATCAATCCCACGAGTGGTGCAAATTTGGTATTCAGAAACACTATGTGTATTTTGTTATACAAAGTCCGGATTTAAGAGTTTCACGTATTTATGGACCTAATTTGATTTTCTGAACATGACAGGAATATGATAAAAGTAATTTGAGGCTCCAGATGGGGACCAGACCATCACAGGCTTCCAATACAAAGTTCCGATGACTAAAAAATATATATATGATAATACTAAGTGACCCCTTACATCACTGTCATGCCAACATAATCCAGACAGCAAATTATGTACCTGCCATTTCAGCCTGATAGGAATCTTCTAGTGTGCTGACATACCAGTACATTTTAAATTCTGAGCTTGCTAATTATTATTTCATTCATTATTTAGGCAATGAAAATTCTTTCGAAGAAGAGACTAATGAAGAAATCTGGGCTTTTCAGTGAGTATATATCTCTAATCACAATTGAATTGTCTTAACCCTTTACCCAACAAAACGGCCAAAAACGCCCAAATAAAGCTTCAACAGCCTAAAATATCTTCGGTCTGTCTCAATAACACCATACAAATATGGATATCATTGGAACCGGTTCATTGACCACATTGTGATGGTTACAGTTATGCCCTGTGCCAATGCATTCTCTTATATATGCATAGGTCGACTCGCATATATAAGAGAATGCATTGGCCTAAAAAAAATCTTTTTTAACACTTTTTACCATTTTGTCTTACATTCTTTAACAATTTTATAATTTTTTCTTACATTTTTTATAATATTTTTATAATATTTTTCTACATTCTTTGACACTTTTATCATTTTTAATATGTGTTAAGCCAATGCATTCTCTTATATATGCGAGGCGACCTATGGTCGACTCGCATATATAAGAGAATGCATTGGCACAGGGCCGTTCTGTTGGGTAAAGGGTTAAAATGAATGATTGATGATTTGATCCACATACTAGGATGATACCAAGACCTAGGCCTCAAAGTATTGAGGTCCCCAGAGGGTGAATTTGGTGAATGCTTCCTGGCATTCTGTTAACATTCCTGAAGGAGTGTTGCTCTAATTAAATAGTCAATCAAGCCTTTCACTAGTTCAATTTATGTACAGTTTTTATGGCAGTTATTCATTTCCAACTTGCTGAGAATGCTCCACCCAAAACTTCCCTTAAAAAAAATGATCAGTCACCTTTTTTATATTTTGATGGTTATATAATATACATGATGTGGTCTTCAGATAGAATAGATTCATTCAGGTACACGTAGTTTACTAAGTTAATAATTAAGTATAGCAGAGGGCGAAATCTTCCTATATTAATTGGAATAGTTGAAGCAAGCGGGAATATTGTATGCCTCAAAGATCAGGCCTATCAATTTAAATGTGGTATTGTCCTTAGGCCTTTTATGTCCACTATTAAAACTTTGCAATTCAGATATTCACCAGACTTTGCAAACAAATAATCCATATTATTCAAATATTTAAATATTTCTATAGTTTGTTCATGTGTTTAGTCGAAACCAGCCTCCTCTGTACATACTTTTAATTATCCTGTTCCTCCGGTTGTGTATAGGTCAGATGTAGTGATGTACATACTGGTATGTGATAATTTATTATAGATTTTACTCTATCAGCTCTCTCAATTCAGATTTTGTTTGGCTTCGGCAATCCGCTACGGTAACCATTGCCATGGGGCCAGTTTGCTTCAGCATTGCTGATTGCCGTAGCCAATTATGAGGGCTGCTCTTTGTATGACTAAATCCAACAGACCACATCCCTCATCTGATTATCACCAAATTTCATATGGATCTTCGGCATCACTAGATCGGGGCCATCAATGTTTTCTGAATTCCGTTGAAAAACATGGCCACCAGCAGCCACCTTGGATTTTGCTTTATATTTATGTATATCTTTACATCTGAGACTTCATGTTGACATCCAGTATTACTTAGACATTTAAACTTTCCGCTTTCCTAAATGCTCTATTTACTGTAACACATGAAATTAGCCCCAATCGAAGTTTAGCTACACTGTCATTACAGATACATGTAGATTGATTTGCAATATTGTATCTATTCCAAATCTAACTGATTAGCTGCGATTATTAATTGTAAGCTATGTGTTGCGTTATAACGCAGTGTACACACCTGTGATTAACACAGGCTATGGATTGTATCATCTCAACTTGCAGACAAATCCAACAGATCGGTGCTTAGGTCAACATGACCGCTTTCGCAGATTGCTGCTTCACCTTAGAAGGATACGCACTACGTTCATGACTGAACTAATCGGTGCTATACTTTAGTCAATCTGTTCATGAGTATATTGGCTGATGAAGGCTTAATTATTCGTTCAACTTGTACCCTGTGATCTTAGCACAGGGTTCCCGCGGGGCCTTGGATTCAAGGAACGGCCTTGAATTTGACAAGGTGTGGTTCAAGGCCTTGAAATCCTGGAATATGGGCAATGGGCCTTGAAAAGCCTTGAATATTCGCGATACAACAACACCCTGATGATCCGTAATTAATCACCTCTTGCATTTCCGGGTTTACGGTAAATGACCGCATTGGAGCAGGATATAAATAGCGCAGTTATATTATAATAGAGCAGCGATGTATCGAGTATTCTCATTGGATAGTTGCAGTTACGTCGGCCAATCGCACAGCGCGACGTATTATCGCATGTGACTGTCATGTCAGTCTGCTAAAATGTTGTTGTGTGTGTACTGTTTTTCGATGATTGTTTTCGATAATTACCAATAAAAAATGGGGAAATGCACATTCCAAGATTGTTGGTTAACTTCCGAAAGTTACAAGGACTGGTTAATGATCGTTCTGGGCGACAGGTATTCTGCAAAATGCAAACTTTGCCTGAAAACATTTAGCGTGGCGAACATGGGAAAAGCCGCGTTGGATTCCCATCTGAAATCTGACAAACATCTTAAAGTTTTGAAGGACAAAAAAAAAGACGCTACCATTTGTTGATGTTGATGTTAAAAAAAAATATTCCTAGCTTATCTGCATTGAATTGTGTGAGTATAATAATCTGGGAAAAGTACCAGGTATTATTATAGTACCCAACCTGAGTAATGTTAATAATTACTAACATGGCAATGTGTGATAGAATACTGATTAATTTATTTTAAGGCCTTGAAAATCCTTGAATTTGGGTATCAAAGGACCTTGAAAATAGCTGAAAAATGTCGCGAAACGGCCTTGAATAGCCTTAAATTTGATCAGTCCTTGCTTGCAGGAACCCTGTAGCATATTGAGTTAGAAAATGCTGAATCATTCTCATTGATAGAACGGTAGTACAGCAATGCCCTATATAATCGACTCCTTAACCACAGCAGAATTATGGGTAATTTTTCAGGATTTAGTCGGAAATATGGCTCAATGAGAGCTTTCCGATGAATGGCAACAAGCCATATTTGTGCTGTGGTTAAGGAGTCGATTATTTAGGGCATTACTGTATATGGGAAGTTATGGCATATCATAATCAAACCTTGAAATAGTGTGTCTGACATCCTCGATCAGAGGGTGAATTTAGTGATGCTATGCCACAAAGCAGGCTAGCATCACCAAAATTCACCTCATTCTACTTGGGCATCATCTGCTATGGGAGACATAGACTCAGATTTTAAGTTCCCAAATGGAGAATATTTTGAGGCACACCCATTGGGAACCTCGATTATGCAACGTGTCGTCTGCCAATTTGGGGATGTAGAGAAACTAAACTGAAAAAGAAATAGACTCTATGTGAAGAAGTTTCACCAAATTCACCCTCAGGGAACTTCATTCTGCTTAGGTCTCAACTGTATGGGAGACCCAGGATCAGATTGAAGTTCTCCAGTTGAAGTTGGTGATGTTCACCCATTAGTCGATCGCCCTGATAATGCATCTTATCTTCTGCAAATTAGAGGATAGAGAAACTGAACAGAATGGGAAAAGTAACTAAAACAATGTTAATTTGAGACTAGAGATACTTCCCAGAAGATGAGGCCTAAGAAAAATGAGGTCCCCAGAGGGAGTATTTGGTGATGCTAGCCTGCCGTGCGATCCTCTGGGGACGTCATTCTGCAAATGTCACACACACTATATTAAGGCTGGATCATAGCTCCATTTCTAGTGACTGAATATTCAAATACATCGACTATTTGGATTTGTTTTCTTTTCGAGCAAATATTCAAATTTCCGGACCAAACAATAATTGGCTGTGTCGTGGAGCATTGTTTTGGCCAGTTAAATCAAAGGCTGTCTCCATTACAAATCTATTACACATCTATTGATTTGTGACTGTGATAATATTGTTAGATGTCTATAGTGAGGTAGCAGTCTGATTATGAAATATTCTCTTTGATCTGTCATGAGCACTAATTAACACTGCCTTGATTTTCCATTGAGTCAGATCTCATTTATCGTAAATCATTTATCTATATTAAAGGGACACAATGCCTTTGCAGTGGGTTCATGGGAAATAACATAAATGTCTGTAACACAACTACAGTAATGCCCTAAATAATCGACTCCTTAATCACAGCAGAAATATGGGTAACTTTTCATGATTTAGTCAGAAATATGGCTTGTTGCCATTCATCGGAATGCATGCTTTCAGTAACTCTCCAATAATGAGATTTTGCATGTCAAAATCATTACTATGTAAACTTTTCCACTTAGGCGACACCAATTTTTAAGTCTGGTTTACGAACATGTGGGGAGAAAAAAAGTAGATGCAGGAGGGAAAAAAATAAAAATAAAAAAATATGTCCCCCCAATTTATATTGAGTAAATCGTGGAATTTTACATAAATTTTACAAAAATTGTGAAAAAATGTTTTTGAATGAAATTCGGAACCAAACAAGACATTTCTTGTCATGAAATACATGAAAATATGGATCTGTAAATGATCATAAGCAGAACCAGATGCGACAGCACATGAAAATCAGTACGCTTGTAAAAGATTTTGGGAGAATTTTTACTTTTTTTTTCATGAAATGGTAAAAAAGTTGTAGGAGGTGTTCGTAAACCAGACTTAAAACTTGGTGTCGCCTTACAGTGGAATTACAGATCAAAGTTCAATTAATCCAATGAGATCCAAAATTTAATCGACGTTGGAAAAGGTCAAAATTTTGAAAAATATTCTGAAAATCATATTGAGACTGCAATATTTAAGAATAAGACAATATATTATTTTCCATAACTGGTCCATTAGCAGTCAATGTTGGTAAATAAAATAATATTATGTTCATTTTTCATTCACTGAACATTGCTTTTATTTATGAGAGATAACATGTGACATAGACATTACTTTATTAATCGGGTATGGAATGTGTCCAAGGGGAAATACGATGGTTAGAGTACCCTAGAACAGTTCCATGCAACCATGGTAAATATCACTTGACCATGTCAGTACCATGGTAGTACCATTGTAATACCATGTTACCATGGTGCTTTTTAGCTCACCTGAGACGAAGTCTAGCTCACCTGAGACAAAGTCTCCGGTGGAGCTATAGTCATTCACTCCTTGTCCATCCGTCTGTCTGTCCATCCGTCCGTCAACCAACAATTCTTTGAACATCTTCTTCTCTATATCCATAGGTCCAAATGGGTTCATATTTGGTGTGGATGTTCCCTAGGTGACTCACCTTCAGATTTGTTCAAATGAGGTCACTGGGTCAAATAGTTGCGAAGCCAGGGCCATAACTCTTTCCCTCTATAGTAATTCTTAAAACAACTTCTTCTCGGGTGCCATCAGGCCCAATTAAAAATAAATATTAAAAACAAAAACATTTTTTTTTTGTTAAATAAAGTTTCATTTTTTTAAGTTAATTTAGATTCAACTCCTTGCTCATTGATTTTTTTTATTGTTTAAACTTATTAAAAGATATGAAAAACAGCAATTTTTTTTTTAAATCACTCTATAATACAGAACATGTTAAAGAGCTATCTGAGATATAGGAGAACACAGAATGTTTACTTAATAACAGCATAGAAGTCACAAAGGTGATTATAATGTCATTATAGCAGCTGTGATTGAAATTAAATCTGCTTGTTGTGACAGCTCTGTGTTCAATATCCCATATTCTGGTGTTACTAATAACTGGCATATGCCATGCCTGTGTCACAATGGACCTATCCGTAGGTACCGCCCACCAATAGGCTACGTGGTTACTGTTACTAAGCACCACAAGCCATCTCATTCTCACTACATATTCATTACTAAACTGGCTTCCGATGAGAAAGGACTGTGTTGTTAAACGCCATGTAACACGATAATATAGCTTCTTACTGAGTTTCACGATTTTCAAGATACCTATGTGTGTATATATGCATCTTGTAAAAGTGACTGTCGTTAGATATAAACAAAAATAGAACCAGATTTAAACAAAAAAATAGGTGTGCATGAGTGTTAGGCCATTTCCGGTAACCAACAAAGATCGATGTTTACGTTGAAACAAACTGTGTAAATGAAGCCATTATATAACTTCAATATCAAATAGCAAATTTAAAATCGAAGCTATGCTAATAGTTTACACCTTGATGAAATAAACCTAACGAAGGTGTACATGTGGTAATTAATCTATAATCCCTCTTTTGTCGAAATAAATATAACGATATCAGATTCCCATACCCGAGCGTCCTGCATGAGCCCCGGTGACATCAGACCGGATGCAAAGGATTATCAAATAATGGTCTTTTAAAATTCCACATGTTATTTTGCTGTAACTAAACTACATTAAAGAAAACGCAGACTATCATGGAGTCAGTTACATGTTGCCATGTGGCGACAATGGCACAAAGTGAACTCGTTCGGTGAAGGTTGCGTGTATACACCGCGAAGCACGTGCAATGTGTGAAATTTCGTGTAATTCTCTTGGAAAACATCTGTTGATTCTCATTTACACGTACATTGTCGCATTGATATGGAGGAAGCTTTAGATTCTCAAATGGATTCAGTAAAACGTTCGCAGGAGATCCTTCAGGTTAGTGTGAATAGCAGACATTTGAACTCAATATTACCACGGTGTTATAACAGCAACACATATGTATACATTTATAACGAAAAACACTTCACATAAAACAAATACTCGCGGCACAATTAATATTCATAACGCATCATCGATCGGGACTACTATTTCCACGTTTTAGTATGAAATCTGTTATATTAATATTGGAATTTAAATAACATTAGGATCCGAGTGTGGTCATTGGCATTGTTTAATCCAGCGTAAACAGATGTCTTAGTTACTTTTTAGCTCAACTTTACTTTGTAAAGTTTGAGCTATTGCCATGGCTTTGTCGTCCGTCGTCCGTGTGTGCGTGTGTACGGGCGGCGTCAACAATAGAGGCTACAGGTCGTACCTTTGATCGGATCATTATGAAATTTGTCATAGCTGTTGACATCAACATTTTTACCGGAATGATTCATTTTGGGGTCATACGGAAAAAAAACATGGCCGCCAGTGGCCATCTTAGATTTCAAAATTCAATCCATTAGCACGGGCTACAGGCCGTACTGTTCATCTGATCGTCATGAAATTTGTCATGGATGTTAATATTGACATGTAGATGGGAACGAGTAATTTTGAGGTCATTCGGCCAAAAAACATGGCCGCCAGCAGCCATCTTCGATTTTACTCTTTGCATGACTAAATCCTTTAGCACGGGCTACAGGTCGTACCTTTAGTCAGATCGTCATAAAATTTGTCATGGATGTTAACAATGACATGTAGATGGGAACGAGTCATTTTTGGGTTATTCGGGCAAAAAACATGGCCGCCAGCAGCCATCTTGGATTTTACTCTTTGTATGACTAAATCCTTTAGCACGGGCTACAGGTCGTACCTTTAGTCTGATAATCATGAAATTTATCATGGCTGTTGAAATTGGAATGTAGATGGGAACGAGTCATTTTGGGGTCATTCGGACAAAAAACATGGCCGCCAGTGGCCATCTTTGTTTTCAAAATTCAATCCATTAGCACGGGCCACAGGTCGCACTGTTCGTCTGATCATCATGAAATTTGTCATGGATGTTAATATTGACATGTAGATGGGAACGAGTAATTTTGGGGTCATTCGGCCCAAAAACATGGCCGCCAGCAGCCATCTTGGATTTTACTCTTTGTATGACTAAATTCTTTAGCACGGGCTACAGGTCGTACCTTTAGTCTGATCATCATAAAATTTGTCATGGATGTTAACAATGACATGTAGATTGGAACGAGTCATTTTGGAGTCAATCGGCCAAAAAACATGGCCGCCAGCAGCCGTCTTGGATTTTACTCTTTGCATGACTAAATCCTTTAGCACGGGCTACAGGTCCTACTTTTAGTCTGATCATCATAAAATTTGTCAAGAATGTTAATAATCACATGTAGATGGGAACGAGTCATTTTGGGGTCATTCGGCCAAAAAACATGGCCGTCAGCAGCCATCTTGGATTTTACTCTTTGTATGACTAAATCCTTTAGCACGGGCTACAGGTCGTACCTTTAGTCTGATCATTATAAAATTTGTCATGGCTGTTGATATTGGAATGTAGATGGGAACGAGTCATTTTGGGGTCATTCGGACAAAAAACATGGCCGCCAGCGGCCATCTTGGATTTCAAAATTTAATCCATTAGCACGGGCCACAGGTCGTACTGATTGTCTGATCATCATGAAATTTGTCATGGATGATAATATTTACATGTAGATGGGAACGAGTAATTTTGGGGTCATTCGGCCAAAAAACATGGCCACCAGCAGCCATCTTAGATTTTACTCTTTGTATGACTAAATTCTTTATCACGGGCTGCAGGTCGTACCTTTAGTCTGATCATCATAAAATTTGTCATGGATGTTAACAATGACATGTAGATGGGAACGAGTAATTTTGGGGTCAATCGGCCAAAAAACATGGTCGCCAGCAGCCATCTTGGATTTTACTCTTTGTATGACTAAATCCTTTAGCACGGGCTACAGGTTGTATCTTTAGTCTGATCATCATAAAAATTTTCATGAATGTTAATAATGACATGTAGATGGGAACGAGTCATTTTGGGGTCATTCGGCCAAAAAAGATGGCCGCCAGCAGCCATCTTGGATTTTACTCTTTGTATGACTAAATCCTTTAGCACGGGCTACAGGTCGTACCTTTAGTCTGATCATCATAAAAATTTTCATGGCTGTTGAAATTGGAATGTAAATGGGAACGAGTCATTTTGGGGTCATTCGGACAAAAAACATGGCCGCCAGCGGCCATCTTGGATTTCAAAATTTAATCCATTAGCACGGGCCACAGGTCGTACTATTCGTCTGATCATCATGAAATTTGTCCTGGATGTTAATGTTGATATGTAGATGGGAACGAGTAATTTTGGGGTCATTTGGCGAAAAAACGTGGCCGCCAGCAGCCATCTTGGATTTTACTCTTTGTATGAGTAAATTCTTTAGCACGGGCTACAGGTCGTACCTTTAGTCTGATCATCATAAAATTTGTCATGGATGTTAACAATGACATGTAGATTGGAACGAGTCATTTTGGGGTCAATCGGCCAAAAAACATGGCCGCCAGCAGCCATCTTGGATTTTACTCTTTGTATGACTAAATTCTTTAGCATGGGCTACAGGTCGTACCTTTAGTCTGATCGTCATAAAATTTGTCATTGATGTTAACGATGACATGTAGATGGGAACGACTCATTTTGGGGTCATTCGGCCGAAAATATGGCCGCCAGCAGCCATCTTGGATTTTACTTTTCTCTTCATGTCTATAAACTAGTATTAGACATTCAACTTTCCACATTCCTAATCGCTCCATTGACTGTAATATATTAAATTATTCCCTTTCCAAGTTGAGCTACAGTGTCATTGACACTTTCATTTATTTAGGAAACCGAACTAAAACATGTGTATAAATATGGTTCGTCAACCGGACATGTTCCCCATGTACATTTCAACACAACTGTAGCTTTTTAACACATATTTTGCTCTCGTGTTCGTAAATTTCCTATTGCTTACAATGGTTGTTAAGGAGTCGCTTGTTGTGTCTTTCATATCACTAGGCAGGCACATGTCGCGTCGGCGCTTAAGCTATCGGCTCATTGGCTATAATTGAAATTGGGGGCGGTACCTACGGATAGGTCTATTTGAGCTGTTTGTATATAAATGGCCCAGAATGGCTATATCTAGTATATATATATGATAACTAACAATCCACATTCTTAAGTTTGTTGTATTCATAGAGACAAGTGATGCCGAGTGTGATTCTGACATTAAAAATAAATACCTGTGTTCTAGCACAATTACTGGATTGGCGAGGGGGCTTTTTAGTTCATCTGATTTTCTGGTGGAGCTATAGTCAAGTCAGAATTGAGTAATATTAGGTGACAGAGTTTTAGATTCGGGGTCACCAAGTCAAAAAAGTGGCAGAGCTAGGGACATTACTCTTTCCATCCATAGTAGTTCTTAAAACATCTTCTCAAGAACCATCCGACCTATTCAGCTTAAATTTGGTATGGAAGGTCCTTGGGTGACTGGGACACATATCTTTTCAAATGGGGTCACCGGATCAAATAAGGGTGCAGCCAGGGACATAACTTGTCCATCAATTGTAATTCTTAAAACATTCTTATCAAGAACTATCAGATCTATTCAGCTTATATTTGGTATTCAGAGTCCTTGGATGACATGGATTCAGATTTGTACAAATCTGTTCCCCAGGTCAAATAGGGGTAGAGCCAGGAACGCAACTTGTTCCCTCTCTAGTATTTCTTAAAACACCTTCTCAAGAACCATGCATCAGGCCTATTCAGCACATATTTGGTATGGATGGTCTTTGGGTGACTGTGATTCAGAGTGGTTCAAATTGGATCACTTGGTCAAATAGGGGTGGAGCCAGGGACATAACTCTTTACCTCAATAGTTATTCTTAAAACATCTTCTCAAGAATCATTTAGCATATTTAGCTTATATTTTTATGGAGGGTCCTTAGGTGACTGGGATTCAGATTTGTGTTCAAATAGGGTCACCAGGTCAAATAGGGGTTAGACCAGGGACATAACTCTTCCCCCATGGTAATTCTTGAAATGTCTTCTCCTCAAGAGTCATTAGGCCTATTTAGCCTATATATATATATATAGCAAGGAGGGTCCTCGGGAGACTGTGTTACATATTTGTTAAAATAGGTTAAAATGGCATTCGGTGTGTAGGGTCCATGGAGAGTTTGGATTCTAATATGTTTGAATGGAGTCAGCCATTAAAAAAGGGGGAATGTCAGGTTGGAACTCTGCAACAGTTGGGAAAGCTTGAGCTATCAGTTGTAAAATTCCAACATGTGCAAAGGAATTTTAATGATCTTGGGAGTCTGCTTGCTTAAGTTGGGAGGGCACAGACAGGCTATGGACTATATGGGATGGGAGGTATCAGGGGCGTGCAGTTGAAAATTTTAAGGTGGACACCCCACTGCATAAACGAGACACTCTAGCTATGTAGAACTACTTGTTTTTATTATACTAACTAACTCTTATGGACTTCAGAGTCCCAGTCTTCTCAGTCTTTACAGTCTGGTGATCGACCTACAGTCATTGACTGTCTTGTTAATATGGGAGTCTTGATCTCATCCCATGAATTTGTGGATTTCTAGGCATCATGCTATGTATTCACGCTCAAATTCTCTTATTTTGTTTACCCATACCATAGTATGGTAAACATAGTGTCAACATCCGGATTGATCACTCATCGTTCATCCATCCGTCCGTCTCTGTCTGTCTGTAGACACTTTACGCATAATGCGATAACTGAAACATTTTCTGATCGCAACCAAATTTGGTGTGTGAGTTTCTCAGCCCAAAATACAGATCAAGTTCGAATATGGGTTTGATCCGACTATTTTCAACTGAGTTATGGCCCTTTTTCAAAAAAATATATTCACTCTTTTTTTATAGTTTTTAATTAACAAAATTTGAAAAACTAACACCATTATAACTCTGCCAAGGGTACCCCGAGTCACCACACCAAATTTGGTTTAAATCTTGTGTTTTGTACTGGTAAATTTGTTTGGAGCGTCTTTAAACCCAATGCATCAATTCCATCCCATGCCTTTGGACTACTTAGCTATTGATAAGGCTATATTATTTTCTGATGTCCATTATGCCAATGTGCAGATAAAGAAGCTATGGTATCTAATTTAAAAATAAGTTTCAACATTACACATCACATGATATTAACAGTAGACCAGAACATCTGTGCTTTATTGCACAGCTGAGTATATCACTATACAGATGGTCTGAGGTTATTATAAATGTTACTGGTTTAATAGAGATGCCAGACTTCAATATAAACAATGCCTGTAATTTGTTGACAGCTCTGCTGTATAATTGATATTAATGGGTCAGCAGTGAGGTGTCTTTATCTTGATGGGTGTTGTTGGTAGAATTTGATACATTATCATTGTAAACTTAAATTGGACTCTCTTAACCCAAGTATTCCATGTCTAGGTCTCCTTTTTCACATTTAACCCAAGGCTGTGGTGGTGCAGCATTACAGATCCTGTACCAGTGCTTTCTCTTATATAAATGCGAGTGACCCATAAATTCCAATAATTTGTGTTATGTACATTTGTCTATAATAGTACATAACAGTATACTCCATAATTCAACATCAAAACTCTCATTTATGATTCCGATCATAGCAATTTACTATCGCCAAGGGATGGGTTACCATGTGACGATCGTGATCGGCCTCTCGTTTTTTTTTTTATTAAATTGGTCTGCTAAAATTACTTTTACGCAGTTATGTGAATGGTCCAGTGCTGACTCTGCTGTTTGAACCAATGTGTCTTATGTCCGCCGAACACATCCATACAACGCATGCGTTAAACTCATTTATGTGAATACTGCAAGGTGACCCGCTGCTCCTCTAGAGGAAACCCTTCCAAATAACTAAGCCTGCAAATAGTGTGTCTGTCATTTGCAGAACGAGGTCCCCATAGGGTAAGTTTAGTGACGCTATCCCGCTCAGTGGGCTAGCATAGGCATAGGCCTGAATGAGCAGAAGCAGAATGAGGTTCCCAGAGGTTGAATTTACTGATGCTAGCCCGCTCTGTGGGATAGCGTCACTAAATTAACACTCTGGGGACCTCATTCTGCAAATGGCAGACACTAATGGCACCCTTCCTAATAACCATTACTCCTCATGCTGGAACCAATATATCTTTACAGTGAGGGCTCCTCCAGCTCGTAATGGGCGACCTCAATCTAAGAAACCAGATCCACTAGATAAAGTGTATAAAGAAATCGCCATCCTAAAGAAGCTGGACCATCCGAACGTCGTGAAATTAGTGGAGGTGTTAGATGACCCAGAAGAGGATCATTTATATATGGGTAAGTAAATATACCTTATATGGTCATAGCTCATTTCAAAAACAAATCTACATGGAATGAAAAATTCTGCCCATATAGTCACTGATAGAGCACTGAAATCATGCGTTCTCTCTTAATTTGCAGTGTGATTCCCAATTGTTTAGGTCTCTGAAGTTGTAATTTTTATGAAATTAATGAGAGGCATATAGAGTCCTCATAAAAGTATTTCACATATTTATATTTACACTTATACATGCCTTCGCCCTGTGGATCTTGAGTGTTGGATGGTGGTATGGTCACAACTTACAATGTGATTATCATTGGAAATGGGTGCTGGTGTGTTTTAATTTGCCAGTTAAGGTTAAATATAATGAACTAGCTGTAACACGACACCGAATCACCACATTAAATTTGGTTGAAATCGGTCCAGGGGTCTGGATCCAACTGTTTTATACATATATAAATATGTGTTGATTTTGTTGCATTAAGATCCATGGAGTTCAGATGTAAGTTGGTTTGACATTTTATGTGTGTGAAAGTTTTCCACACAAAATGCATTCACCAACTTGCATTCATATTCAAAAGAACGCATCCAAATCAACATCCATTTCTTTACTTGAAAAAAACTTTCTTACAAATAAATGAATGCACACCCTATGTTTTATGACTTTGTATTATCAAGCACTCCTAGATGTACACATGCCTCAAAATATGGTGCTGGACATTTGCAGAATGAGGTCCCAGAGGATGAATTTATTATTCAGGGCACAGTGGGCTAGCATCACTAAATTCACCCTCTGGGACATCAGTTACGGCTTAGGCCTCTTCTCTGGAAAGTATCTTTATTATCAAATTGACAAGTTTTTAATTTTTTTTTAGGAACTTCTTCACAAAATTGTTTTTCTTTTTTAATTTAGTTTCTCTATATCCCCAGATTAGCAGATAACACAATTTATAATTGAGGTGCCCAATGGGTGCACATCATCATTTTCACCATCTGGGAACTTAAATCTGAGTCTAGGTCTCCCCATAGCAAATGAGGCCATGCAGAATGAGTTTCCCAGAGGATGAATTCGGTGATCTTATAAGCACTAAATTCACCCTCTGGTGACCTCAATCTGCAAATGTCCGGGCACAATATTTTGAGGCCTACAGAGACATTATACTGTTGATTTGTGTACATCCGTATTTCCATACAGACATACACTTTCTCATACAATTTTTTTTATCTTTTTAGCATTTGAACTTGTTCCAAAGGGGTAAGTTTTATGAATAATATTTCTATATGAGCTTTATTGGATTCGTCGTAAAATGTTATGATAATTTTTTCGTTCATTCCGTGCCTGCACCATGGTCGATCCTGGCAAGAAAACATGCAAAAATGTATTATTACACAACAATAGCGCATCTATAAAATAATTATAGTGAGTAAGAACGCCACTATAAGCAGTTAATATATTTTAAATATGCTCTGGGACATATGCATAGTGGTATATGAGAGAGAAGCACTTCTCCGTGGGACAAAAATATGGAGAATTAGCACATTTTAGGGAGAAGATATTATGACATCTAGTCACTATAGATGCTCCGAGTGGAGCAGTGACCCTCTATTGTCAGCAGTGAGAAGCATTGCACACATTTCCCTTGATGTACACAATAAGAATGTTGAATCAACAAATTTGGTCCCAAGTAATGCAGATCCAGTACTGGGTATTATGTTCTGCGTTATTGGAAGTATCAATTGTGCTCTAGTTAATAACGCTTTGTTTGCATATGCAATATTGATGGCAAAAGACACAATAAGGAAAAAAAGTATGATGATCTCGGCGAGATGGATCAATGTGCCGATGTCGGGGGGAAAAGAGCCCCTGGTCGCTCAGTCAGTAAAGTGCATTAACACTTTCTTTACTAAATGGATTCCTCCATTCAGTTATAAAAGTATACAGTGGAATGGTCTATTATTCATTTGGAGGGGTGCTCAGGAAAACAGTATGACATCAGTATGACGAAAAGATATACAAGTGCAGAATAATTTTCTTTGGTGGGAAATTATCAGATAATAAGTTCATGGTCGTTTGTTGAATATAATAATTATCTGAACATTTCCGAAGGGAAAAACACATCAATGAGTATTTAGAATATAAAGGGTTATGCTGGTGGGGGCAAAATAATGCCGTTAAGAAATGTACTGTTATTTTTTCTAAAGTTGGCATTTCTGCATTGTTCGGTTAATCCAAGTGAGAAAGAGCCACTGTCTGTATGAAACGTTCATGAACATATTTATTTTTAATCGTGTCTGCTCTAGTGTTTGCAAATGACACGGATAGCCATCTTGATGATGGTCGGTTTACAACAAACAAATGTGTCATTATTAAAATATTTGAGTTACAATAAGTTTGTTGAACTTATTATCTGAACATTTACCAATAATGAATGTGGATAATTCTGCTCTTGTATTATCAGTTTTTATATGTCCATTTTGAGAAAACTGGATGTATTATGTTATTGGTCAGTCTGTCCCGCCAGTCTGTTTGTTTATTTCATTTCCGGATGATAACTTCAGTAAATCTAAACTGAATGGAATGAATATGTGGGTTTACTAGCACAAAATACAGGTCAAGTTTGAATATTTGGGTTCCGCCTGCCAATTTTCCCCAGAGTAATAGCCCTTTTTGTTGGAATTTGCACCTCAATTATAATTTCCCAATGATAAATTTAGTAAATCTGAATTGAATGGAACTTCGAATTTTGGATTCCACTTGCTAATTTTCACCAGAGTTATTGCCCTTTGTTGAAATTACTACAGACATAGTTTGCCATGTCCCAGCAATGCTCTTGTTCTATCTGTAGTCTGTATTTATTACCTGAACACCCCTCTAAATTTATAATAGACCATTTCAATGTATACTTTTGTAACATAATGGAAGAATCAATTTGGTATAGAAAAGGTTAAACTGGTATCTTCCATCATCACGTGTTGTTCGATGACTTTGACTGATTGATATTGAGGTAACTCAATCTAACTATATGTCTGTGTAAACTTGTCATACCTATCTTAACCATATAGTTTTTACCTCCATGTCACATTGCCGAGGGCCAAAAATTAATTCTGAGATGTGCGTGACTGTACTGGTAAACACCATAATTAAGGAAACTAGCTTGATATTCAATGGTGGTGTTTAGTGTTGAGATTGTCCATTGATAGGACCATTATCAACAAATAAGTAGAAATTAAGTTTGATGTCGGCGAAAGCTCCAGGGGATATTTTTTCTATTGTGAATTAACTGTTGAGAATTCTATTAGTAACCCGCGCTTAGCTTGGCTACGTTGATCACCATCAGCAGTCTTGTGTTCATCTGGGCAATTCCGCAACAAATGACTTCTTGAAAATACAGATGTTATTTTATATAGAAAGGGCCCCAGTGACTCAGTTGGTGAGGCGCATTGGTCATTATGCCAACATAAGCTGTCCAGCAATTTGTGATCCACCAAAGGGAAGATAATCTCATTTGTATATCTGGGCAAGTTTGCTTTCTGGGGGCTCATTGGTTTCTATAAAGCCTGAATTTAGTGTGGGCTAGCATCACCAAATTCACCCCATGGGGACCTCAATTTGCTTAGGCCTCATGTTCTAGGAAATATCTATAGTTTCAAATTTACATTGTTTTAGTTATTTTTTCCCCCTTTTGTTCAGTTTTTAATTTGCAGATGATAAATTGCATAATCCAGGTGACTGATGGGTGAATATCACCAACTTCAACTTCAATCTGATCCTAGGTCTCCCATAGCAGTTGAGGCCTAAGCAGAATGAGGTCCCCAGAAGGTGAATTTGGTGATACTAGCCCACTGTGCGGGATAGCTTTGCTAAATTCACCCTCTGGGGACCTCATTCTGCAAATGACAGGCACCTTGTACAGGTTACATAATTAGCCTGGGATAATTAATCTCCTCCAGACTAATCCGAAGCTTAAAGGTTCAAATTTTCAAATGCCCAGATAACATTATGTACACAACATATTCCATATTATATACCATTTGGAAGAGGAACCAAAAATATATATATTCCACCAGAATACGGAACAGCTGTGGCCTAGGATTGTCCACAAAGTGATACAGATTCACCCCAAGACTTCCCCTTTTATTTACCCCAGAGTGTATCATAATTCACAACTAAGAGATGGAGTTATTCCCTTACATTGAGATTAATAAAAATGCAGTACAGACCAGATAAAAATTAAGCACAGAACACACTTTGGTACCTTAATTGACAAAAACAATATGTTCTCAGTTTATTCGACCAGGTAAGTTGATAATACATTGTGTTGGAGCTTCCTCTTTCAAATGGTATATATGGAATTTGTTGTATATAATATGATCTGGTGATTCGCTAATTAAGTGGGCCTTAACCTGGTTTTACTGACCAGTCATCTTCATAATGATTCATCCAGCAAGAAGAATCATGATTTTCTTTCAAAGTTATAAAAATATGTTATACTAGCAGATTAGCCCGCCACTGGCGGGATTGGTCACATGGCTTTGGTCGATCCATTAATTTTTGTTTTTCAAGGTAACCCTGTACGTCGCTGCCACCGCCGATGCCCGAAATATCGCCCAAGGTCATTTGCGGGTACCCGTGTCAAGGTCATGTTGGGTGGACAAAATAACCCGACAAAATTATTTCCTGTCCCAAGTTGACCATATATACATAACAAATTTCACATCGATGTCACCGCTGACTACCAAGATATCACCCAAGGTCATTTGTGGGTACCCGTTTCAAGGTCAAAGTCACCTCGGCCGGACAAACTGATGAAAATCTCCCCTGTCCCTTGGAACCCCTAAGTACAAAATTTCGTCTCGATATCCCCAGTTTCCGAGCGAGACGGTCAAATGCCGTATTTTCACTAAAGTAGATAAACGCTCTTTAATAGCGACGCCTCATATACAAACGCTCATTAATTATCACGCGATTAACCCATCAATTGCCATTACGGTGGCAGTTGAAGGGTGAAGGAGTGCTCGGACGTTGTCAGAAGCAGTGCGATGACACTTCCTGTTGCTTTTTACCCTTAGATAGCAAGTTTGGGCTCATTAATCGGTCGAGCCGTTTTCGAGTTTATAAAGGACATACATATATATATACATATATATATATACGGAAGTCTCAAAATATATAGTAGACTAGCAGGTTAGCCCGCCACTGGCGGCGTTGGTCCGAAACATGACATTTTTTTTTGCTTTTCAATGAGTTAATCGTGCCTTTTTAAGAGAAATTATTGTATCCTCCCTAAAAGAGGTATGATTTAAGGTACATCGGGCGGAAAAAACTGACCCGTTGTTGTTGGCATTCAGGGCTTTGGGTCGTTGTTGTTGGCATCACGGCTCGGGGCTACCTGAAAAATCTTGTATAAGGAAAATAGGATTGCGTGTATTTAGTAATTTTCGTTGTTGTTGATATTTATGGCTTGGGGGCTATTTTCTCGCCAACAATGTCGTTGGCGTTCACGGTTTTGGGCAGTGGAAGTCTCGTCAGATTCGGGACGTATCGCAGTGCCTTGGATTCACTTAAAAAACTGACCCGATGATGTCGTTGTTGTTGTTGGCATTCAGGGCTTCGGGTCGTTGTTGTTGGCATCACGGCTCCCCGAAAAAACTCACATTGCCGAAAAGGGAAAATAGGATTGCGTGTATTTAGAAAAACTGACCCGATGATGTCGTTGTTGTTGGCATTCAGGGCTTCGAGTCGTTGTTGTTGGCATCACGGCTCCCCGAAAAATCTCACATTGCCGAAAACGTGTATTTAGTAATTTTAACTAATTATTTTCTCGCCAACAATGTCATTGTTGTTGATATTTACGGCTTGGGGGCTATTTTCTCGCCAACAATGTCGTTGGCGTTCACGGTTTGGGTCACTGCCATATAGCTGCGTCAGTTACGCCAACAATGTCGTTGTTGTTGATATTTAAGGCTTGGGGGATATTTTCTCACCAACAATGTCGTTGGCGTTCACGGTTTGGGGCACTGCCATATAGCTGCGTCAGTTAGCAGGAATTGTGGTGTGTAAGTTTAGACTTTAAAATCTGAATGTTTCGGAAATAGACTAAGATTTTCAACCGTAACAAAAAATGTATACATCAGAAAATGTAAATGTCGTTGTTGTTGATATTTACGGCTTGGGGGCTATTTTCTCGCCAACAATGTCGTTGGCGTTCACGGTTTGGGGCACTGCCATATAGCTGCGTCAGTTACGCCAACAATGTCGTTGTTGTTGATATTTACGGCTTGGGGGCTATTTTCTCGCCAACAATGTCATTGGCGTTCACGGTTTGGGGCACTGCCATATAGCTGCGTCAGTTAGCAGGAATTGTGGTGTGTAAGTTTAGACTTTAAAATCTGAATGTTTCGGAAATAGACTAAGATTTTCAGCCGTAACAAAAAATGTATACATCAGAAAATGTAAATTCTATATTTTGCGAGCTATTAGCAAGTTTTGGCTCAACGGGTTTAGCAATTTGAAGTGAATATGGATATAAACATATACAGATATAAAAAAATGTAGAGTTACTCCTCTTGGATCGCTAGCGAATATCAATTAACCCCGAAGTGCCGATTGTGGTGATTTTGATGATTGGGAAGGGAGAGACGGTGCTCTGAGCTTCTCCAAAACGCGACCACGGCGGTGTCGGTGGGATTTTATACTTACATACGAAATTTGAGCTCAATCTGTACATGCGTTTTCGATTCCATGAAGTACCCACATATATACACACACACATATATATATATACTAGAAGGTGACCCGACTTCGTCCGGGCATTGACCTTGAATTGACCATTGTGAAGGTCAAGGTCAGGTGGGGTCCAACACCAACACCCCAAAAATGGTGGAAATCGCCCAGCGGATACCGAGATACCCTATGCATCAAATTTCGTCCGTAAAATTCCGCCAGTTTAACCCGATTTGATTTCCACTCAAGTATATAAACGCGCCTCATATACACACACTCATTAATTATCAAGTTTCAACGTAAAGATAAATTATCATCGGTGCCCGAGATATCGCCAAGACGTCTGAAACAGTCAAATGCATCGGCCGGTTAAGCGTTAACGTGATCTAACGTTATGACCTCTAACGACGTCATAGAAGTTACGCATTGTTTTTATCCTGATGGAAGATAGTACCACTTCTTCTTGATAATTGAGGCAGATAACTAAAACGGATACATACGCATTATATATCGTTGAAAAGAGGAAACACGAAAGATTCTCACAGTGTCATTATTATGACTGGCATTTTATTATTCGCGCTGTTTCGAATCGATTTGTAAGCACTGAACTCAAATGAAAGTCCCGTAACACAGCGTAAAACAGATTTGACCTCGGCACGTGAAAAGTTGACCTCGGATCTGAAAATTAATAGGCCATTTTGAGTAATGTGAGACATTGTATTAGAATAAAGTGAGTCTATAGTCATAACTCATCTGTGTCTCATTCCGGTGGTCCAAATAAGTCAAAAGATAATGAAATACTCAAACGGAGATTCTCTGTAAAGATTAAGTGATAGCGAGTAATATTAGCTGTTCTTAACCCTTTGAATCCGAGAGACCGGAATACCGGTCCAATCCTTATATTCCTATATCCCGGGAGACCGGAATACCGGTCCGGAAATCAGACTATATTTGACACGAAATTACAGCTCAATAAACGCACATATCAACTAGAGTTGTACTTCTACTTTGCACACACGTGTCACATGTTTACCCACGTGACCTTGATCGACAAACTGACGACAGAGGGTTTGTTTCTTTGCGCATGCGCAGAGGCCTATTTCGAGAGAAAAAACACGCTTTTTATCGTCGGAAAAGGGGAAGTATTTTGTTAGAAATTTCGCGATCAAAACACAAATTAACTAGAATTCTGCTTCTATACTTTGCGCGAATGACTCACATGTTCATACCTTTGATTTTTGCAGCCAAATTGGAAACAGGGGGTCTGTTTCTTCGCGCAAGCACACAGGTGCATTTTGAGAAATGCCTTCTATTGTAGGCAAAGTGTAAGAATTTTGTTATAAATATATAGCGCGGCCAAAGGAAGCCGCAATATATCTATATACATGTACATATATATTGAACGTGGAATAGACTGTCTCGTTGAAATACATTGTCACATATTTCACCGCACACTTGTTCAGTTAGCATAGTAGATTGCCGTATAGTTGAGCGTGTATACATGTATATACGTCCCAATTAAGAGCTTTATGAGTTACGTCCTCGGAACACTATATAACGTCAGGCGCCTCGGGTTGGGGTCATTTAACGTTCAGGGCATCAGGGTTCAAAGGGTTAAGTTTCAACATGGACGCTTTTTATATTTTACCACATCAAAACAACCAGAAACGCTCCCAATTGTCAGGTACAAAAATGGAATCCCCTTGCACAACAAGTACTTTGACTGCCATACAATATGCCATGGAACACAGCAATTCTAAGTCGCAACATGTGTGCCCAAACCCATTTGTAAATTTTGCAAAACAATTTGGCTTCTGGCAGGCCAGTTGAACAATATTGACAATTTGATTACCCGAACCACGTCAGAGATTAACAAACAAATGAGAATTTGAAAACAGTTCAATAATTACCTTCACAATTGACAATGACCTGTGTGTGTTATATCTAGCGAAGTGACCGAAGAGACATTCTATTGCATTGTGTAGATAGTGTTGATTAGGTATCAAGTGTGCATGAGTATACTGTTCACCCGTGTTTAATCAAGACAAAATTGGGCAGAAAGTTGTTGATTAAATTTGGTAAATAATCATGTTCCTATTGTGTGCTATAAGTAGGTTATATCATGGCGAGAATCGTTTACTCGAAACAGTCACTCGCTAAAGACTCGTCGGTATTTCTTGTATACCATTCTCACCATATGACCTACAGTAATTCCCTAAATAATCGACTCCTTAACCACAACAGAATTATGGGTAATTGTTCAGGATTTAGTCGGAAATATGGCTTGTTGCCATTCATCGGAAAGCTCTCAGTGAGACAAAAATTCCATTTAGTATAGAATAGGTTTTTTTTAAATATCGCTCATGGCAATGTCAACACATAGTAGCTAGTTCCTGCTTGTTTTCTGATTATGGTATGAAACAATATGTATATTCAATAGCGGTTATTCTGTTGAAATTGTGTCGCTCGCGCCAACCGAAGTGGAATAAATAAAATTTCTCTTATTTACTTTAGTTCTCTATACTTTTTACTTCAGTGCTCTGTACTGTATACTTTAGCGTTTTATACTTTCTACTTTAGCGCTCTGTACTTTAAGCAGTTAGCATGGAGTGGTGCTGATGACATGGTGATAAAAAATCAATCCCCACAAATAGATCATGTATTATTTATATCGCCTTAAAGCGATGAACCTATTATTATTATTCAAAGCAGATTCGGTCTTATTGGTCATTATTGTTGCATTTTTACAGTTAATTGGCTGCATATCAATTTGTTGGAGAATTTTTTCGAGCTTTGCAGAACTCATTGTGATTGTTGGATCATAAAATGATTTATTCCCAACTCACTTGCGTGAAACACTTTTATTAAATGGAATCGCGACCATTGAATAGATATTCATGTCTTGCGTACATGTTAAATCCCCAAAAATGTTGTGATTACTGATTACAGGCGATTACTCCAAATTTTGTAATCGATTACTTTGATTACGATTACTGATTACGATTACCCCAACCCTGAATCCAACCAGTCCTTCGATTTTGAGGTTCACAATTGCATGCCATAGCGCACCTTGAATTGAAAGGTATCGCAAAAAACGTTGCGCGCCCCATGATCATTGTAGAAGTCATAGCATCAAAGGTTATACAATGGAGTGTTTTTATACCCCCCGCAACGAAGTTAGGGGGGTATACTGGAGTCGGCTTTTCCGTCCGTCCGTCGTCCGTCCGTGGACACATATTTGTCCGGAGTTTTTCTCAGTCGTTTTTTGATCAATTTCCGTGAAACTTGGCACAGACCTCAACCACCATGGGAACCTGTGCACCTGCGATTATGACGTCTGTCTGACTTTTTTTGCTGGAGTTATCCCCCCTTTTTCGACTTAGAAATTTTTCGCAACATGTATACTTTTGTCCGAGCTTTTATTCCTACATTTTTCGGTCAATTTTTTAAAAACGTGGCACAGATATTTAGTACCATGGGAACTTGTGCACCTGCGATTATGACGTCTGTCCGACATTTTTTGGTGGAGTTATCCCCCTTTTTCGACTTAGAAACTTTTTTTGCAACATGCATAATTTTCTCCGAGCTTTTATTCCTACATTTTTCGGTCAATGTTTTTTAATCTTGGCACTGATATTTAGTACCATGGGAACCTGTGCACCTGCGATTATGACGTCTGTCCGACATATTTTGTGTGGAGTTATTCCCCTTTTTCGACTTAGAATTTTTTCCGCAACATACATAATTTTGTCCAAGCTTTTATTCTTACATTTTTTGGTCAATAGGTTTAAGATTAAGGTTATGGTTGTACACCTGCAATAGGAACTGTTATTTTATTATTTTAACTAAATGTTTACTGACATGTGAAACATCTTAGTATTTTAAAAACAGGGGGGTATCCGTAGTCCCATTGGGACAGTCACACCTCTAGTTTAACCTGTAATGGTCTGTGCTTACTGTTCAATGTGTGTGTGTCGCAGGCAATCAAAGAGATCATCAATAGAATCAAAGAGACAACATTGTCAAAACAATCAAATATATTACGTCATTGCTCAATACTGGTAAGCACGTGGTAATAGTTCCGAGTTACAATTGAATAGACACCAGTCCTACTCCTTAGGAAACAGGAAAGAGTAAAAGGTACGGATTACCAATTCCGCTATCAGCTATGGAATATATTCCCTTGAGTCAGCGGTGTACAAAACAATCACAGGAAGGAACTTTTTTTGTCATAAACCAACAATGAATTTTTTTTTTGAAGATTTGTTTTATGAAAATAGCACAAAGTAATGTTATTTTAGAGTATTATACTATTATATACATGTTTGCCCATGCATCGGTTATAACTTATATTTCCCGTTAGGTGCAGTGAGAGCTTTCCAGTGAGAACTTTCCGATGAATGGCAACAAGCCATATTTCCAACTAAATCCTGAAAAATTGCCCATAATTCTGCTGTGGTTAAGGAGTCGATTATGTTGGGCAATACTGTAGTTGTTCTCGTTCCAAACATGTTATTTTATACACTTATTCACTTTTTGACCAAACAGAAAGAAACAATTAATCCTGGATCCCTGAATACATCTTTAACCCTTCCATGACTGGAGCTTCCTAAAATTTTGCAAAAACCCTGTGCCAATGCATTCTCCCATAGGGAGCCTCGCATATATACGAGAATACATTGGCCTAACAACATTTACCTTGACCTTGTAAGCCAGTGAATTCTCTTATATACGGTAATCCCCAAAATAATCAACTCCTTAACCACAGCAGAATTATGGGTAATTTTCAGGATTTAGTCGGAAATATGGCTTGTTGCCATTCATCGGAAAGCTGAGAACTTTCCGATGAATGGCAACAAGCCATATTTCCGACTAAATCCTGAAAAGTTACCCATAATTCTGCTGTGGTTAAGGAGTCGATAATTTAGGGCATTACTGTATGTGAGGCTTCCTATGGAAGACTCGCATATATAAGAGATTGCACTGGCACAGTATCTTTAATGCTACATCAGTGCATCTCTCGTCATGAAAGGGTTAACCTATATATAAAAGAATGTTCTGGCACATGGACTTTAAATCTTCACCACCGCAGCTCTCGTCATGAATGGGTTAACCCGGCCAAAACCGGCCAAATAAAGCTTCAACAGCCTAAAATATCTTGGGTCTGTCTCAATAAAACCATACAAATATGGATATCATTGGAACCGGCTCCTTGACCACATTGTGATAGTTACAGTTATACCCTGTGCCAATGCATTCTCTTATATATGCGAGTCGACCATAGGTCGCCTCGCATATATAAGAGAATGCATTGGCTTAAAAAAAATCTTTTTTTACCATTTTTTCTTACATTCTTTAACAATTTTATAATTTTTAAAGTGTTAAGCCAATGCATTCTCTTATATATGCGAGGTGACCTATGGTCGACTCGCATATATAAGAGAATGCATTGGCACAGGGCCGTTCTGTTGGGTAAAGGGTTAACTTTTGTATATCAATTTACTTCTTCTCAATATTTGAATATAGACAGATGTGACTGCTCTGAATTTGTAATCTCCAGAATCAGACAGGTTCATGCCTAGGACCATGCACATTGAATCTGCCATAAATTCTTATAAAATGATACAATGGCTAAGCACATGCGCTATGATCATATTTAACATGAAATTAGTAATATCTTTTCTCATTTTTACAGGCAAGTTATAGACATTCCTACGGTTCATCCTATCATGGAGGAGAAGTCGTGGGGTTACTTCCGAGACATTGTATCCGGGATCGAATATCGTAAGTAGATTATGGGAGTACAAGATTTCCGTGATTTAGTATAGTGTCTTTGTGTCCTTTGCCAGTATACATTAACCCTTTCTATACTAAATGGATTCTCCCATTCAATGATAAAAGTATACATTGGAATAGTCTATCATTCATATGGAGGTGTGTTAACAAACAGACATACAAACAGACATACAAAATAATACAAGTTCAGAAGGATTCATATTCACTGGTGGGAAATGTACAGTAAGTTCAACAAATGACCTATTTGAACTTATTATCTGAACATTTCCTAAGGGATAACTACTCATCAATGAGTATACAGTAATGCCTAACGAAAATGAAATATGGCTCGGGGAGAGCTTTCCGATGAATGGCAACAAGCCATATTTCCGACTAAATCCTGAAAAGTTACCCATAATTCTGCTGTGGTTAAGGAGTCGATTACTTAGGGCATTACTGTAGAAAGGGTTACCGGTAACCCTTTCTTAAATAATTATTGATGAGTAGTTCCCTTTATAGGAAATTAACCCTTTCTATAGTAAATACTCATTGATGAGTAGTTATCCCTTTGGAATATGTTCAGATAATAAGTTCAGCAAACGAAAATGTGACTCCTGTACTTGTATTATCTGTCATCTGCTTAATTTTCCTGAAAACCCTGAGGTCCAGATGAATAATAGTCGACCATTCCTTTGTATACTTCTATAACTGAATGGGAGAATCCATTTAGTAAAGAAAGGGTTAACCCTCTGATAGATGATACTCAAGTGGTTATTTGTTTACATACCATTAGTTAATATGGGGAAAATCTATTAGTTGAACTTTATTTCAATAGTGTTTCTCTGTCAGTCATCCTTTTATTATCTGGACAACCCTCCAAATAATAAATTGAGCATTTTAATAATGTATATATACATATAGAATGGGAATGGACGAAGCTATTATTAATACCCCCCCCCCCCCCAAATCCACCCCTACCCCCTCAATCTAGATCTGTTCTCGTGCAAGAAAATATATCTTCTTTGAATTCTGAAAATATTAATGTTTTCCACCATTGTCATACCTCATTTATATATATAAAATAGTAGGATCTTACGGATTTTTTACCCAGACCCCTGAACCGAATTCAACCAAATGTGGTGTGGTGACTCAGGTATCCCAGCAGATGTTATAACAGCATTAGTTTTTCAAAATGTTTATTAACAAAAAATGAGCAAGGAGTTCAATCTAAAAATAAATTATTTAAAAATTGTTTGTCTTTTGAGGCCACTATGACACCGATTAAATGGAGCCTGTTTCAGCTAGTTTTGAATATTGCAATACAAGTTGGGCCCCCCATCCAATCAGAGTGTAGTACAATGCAGGGCTACACCAGTCTAATAATGTTCATCAGCTGGATAAATGAGTAATATGATAACTCCACATCAAATCAGGTGTGCTGAAGTTTATGAGGTGCTAAACGTCTAGTAGGTAATAAGATGGGGGGGTTGCAATTTATGCAGGTAATAAATAAGATGGCGTTTCAGTTTAGGCAGGTAATAAATAAGATGGCGTTTCAGTTTAGGCAGGTAATAGTACTGAATAAGATGGCGTTTCAGTTTAGGCAGGTAATAAGATTGGGCTGCAGTTTAGGCAGGTAATAGACAAGGGTTGCAGTTTAGACAGGTTATAAACACGGGATGTCGGTTATACACACGGGTTGCAGTTTATGGAGGTTATAAACATGGGTTGCAGTTTAGGTAGATTATAAACACTGGGGTTGCAGTTTAGGTTGGTTGCAGGTTATAAAGGTGGGTTCCAGTTTAGGCAGTTTATAAACGCAGTTTTGGCAGGTTATAAACATGGGTTGCGGTTTAGGCAGGTAATAAACAAGGGTTGCAGGTTATAAACACGGGTTGGAAGTTTTAGTTAGCTAATAGGAGCTAGGTGATCTAAAATATAGAGAGTTGGAAATTGGGTGTATAATAGCAGGGGCTGGTGGTTTTGCAGGAATTAGAGTGGAACTTTAGTTATGTAATATCTTGGGGTGGCAGCTTCGGCAGGTAGGAGGAGACCTCATTGTTGATAGGAAGGCCCTCCTGGTTGGACAGTTAGATCGGTTGGAAGACCAGGAGAGCAGCAGTTGAAGTTCACATGTCTCCAGGCTTATAAATAAAGTGTGATGCCATATGACATGCAATGTTCTAGGGACTAATCTGACAATAGCGCAGAATACGAGAATAATCCAAAATTCCTCTGCAGGAATTATTGTGTTAAATGGACGACCTCCTCTATTATTAAAAATTCATTCAGTTGATGGGACACTGGAGGTTTGCCTTGAGCAATCTCGATGTGCATTCTGTCGGATCTAACGCCATCTAGTCTCTTCTGACATGCGTGTTTCACACACAAATAATTGAGTGAGCATAGGTTACTTTATTATGCTGCCGTCTTTAGGCACTAGGTTTGTGGTCTATCTTTGCATATAAATAAATTAACAGTAAAATTATACCTGGTAGAGAAAGAAAATATTTAAGAAAATTAATCTAAATTTCTCAACAATTTTCTCGCAATTTCAACCAACATTCTGCATTCAAGTTCCACAGAGCAAACAAGTAGGATTGTAAATATATTTATAATATTTATACCCCCACTCTCAAAGAGAATGGGGGGGGGGGGGGGGGTATACTGGATTTACCTTGTCCGTCTGGACATTTATCCATCCGTTTTTCCATCCGTCCATCCGGCAGATATCTCAGACAATGGTTGTTGGATTTGAATGAAATTTGGTATGGATGTTCACTACTATGAGAAATATCAATTGTTTTTTCTGTTCTATATATATATATATAGTTATTCATCTTTGTTTATCTGAAATTGTTCGTTTTTTGTCTGTCCGAGCAGATTATATTATCTCCACCACCGGTTTACAAATATCAATGAAATTTTGTATGTATGTTCACTACTATGATAGCAATCAATTGAGTGTTCAATCGTTTTGTTGGTGTTTTCCGTTCTGGAGCTATTTATCTTTGTTTATATGTGAAAATGTTGGGTTTTTTCCCCGCCGTCCAAGCAGATATCTCATCCATACTTCGTTGGTGCAACCTCTTGTTTCAGCAACTTTTGACATAAAAATATTAATTGTATCCCCACTCCCAGAAGACCGGACGTGTTATTCCACTCGCAAGATGTTATTCTACTCTCAACACTGCAGTATGGTGTCATATTTTGGAGTCACTTGGTATATCCTTGCACGTTATTTTAACAGAAAAGTCTGGTGGTGTTGTACTCTAAGAACGTGTCGGGTTTTAACCATGTGTTTCAGTATGTCTGGGTCATAACAAACTGGTGTTTACTTTCATAATTGGAAATAGGGAGATTTGTCCTCAGATATAGGGAGATTTAGCGAAAAATAGGGAGATATTTTGCAATGTCATTGTCATGCATAAAAACTTTGTCATTTAAATATCATATAGCATTTGTAGCATTGGGTTTTGTAAATAATAATAATGGGTCAATTTTATGTTACATATTGTTTGGAGTTTCAATTGACTTTCATGTTGGGTTGTCTTGCTGTGCTTAGTCATGTCATTTTTGCCACCACTCGCAATGTTATATGAGTCCCACAGAAAATGCACCACGCAAATGATGGAAAATGATCACTGGCTTGACCCATGGTATTTCAACTTTCTACGCATCTCAAAAATTTGAAACGGATCTGTTTTTTCATGTTTGGGATTCTTAGTCGGCGTCTCAGATATTTTTATCCAAACAAAAATTATACCTAGATAAAGGAAGGCTTCTTGTTTGATATATTAGAATCCTTGTCTGGACATTGAAGCCCACATTTACTTACTCAACACTGTTAAACAAAAGAGAGTCGATGTTGTGTCAACATTGTGGATGTTGTGTCAACATTGTGTAGCTGTTTGACTCACAGGCAATATAATTCCTAATTGATTTGTAACACTATAGTGTGCATGGCTTATCCCTTGTTACAGCGGTGGGCTTATTTGAATTTTATCTTTTGAATCAGGAGATTTCATTTCCTGATTGGTACCCCAGGAGAAATGACACAAAATCGGGAGACATATAACAAATATAATAAACACAACAATTAACTGTTATCAGTATATTAGCATACAGTTTTTCTTCTCTCATGAGATGCGAGGATTATTTTCACTCAGCTAGCACCTCATAAAAATAATCTTCCGCATCTCTCTCAAGGAGAAAAATCGTACACTACTCAGAACAGTTAAATATTGTCTATATATATTGTATTCTTATATGTTGATATGACTGGTGAATAATTTGAAATTCATAAAAGCATTAAAAACCATTTTTTTCTGTCAGTATAGTTGCCAATAATAGCGCAGAATAAGAGAATAATTTGAATGTCTGCAGGAATTATTGTGTTATTTGCAGGGCCTCCTTTATTATTAAAAACTAATTCAGTTGATGGGACACTGCTAAGGCAAAGAGCACTATCTGTTGTATCACCTTCTAATCTCTCCTGAGACATGTGTTTCTCACAGAAAAAAAGTAATGCCCTAAATAATCGACTCCTTAACCACAGCAGAATTATTGGTAATTTTTCAGGATTTAGTCGGAAATATGGCTTGTTGCCATTCATCGGAAAGCTCTCAGTGAGAGCTTTCTGATGAATGGCAACAAGCCATATTTCCGACTAAATCCTGAAAAGTTACCCATAATATGGCTTGTTGCCATTCATCGGAAAGCTCTCAATGAGAGCTTTCTGATCAATGTCAACAAGCCATATTTCTGACTAAATCCTGAAAAGTTACCCATAATTCTGCTGTGGTTAAGGAGTCGATTATTTAGGGCATTACTGTAATCTGAATCAAGTGCATGAGCAACAGTTGGATTCTTTATCATGTTACTGTCTTCAGGACTAGGTTTGTGTTTTGTTTTTTTTGCACTAAAAGTAAATATGGTACCGGATAGACATAAAATTCTCAAATGATGAAAGTTCCTATTCAAGGAATCAGAAAATGCATAAACATTTTCAAGGATGGCCAATGAATAGAAAGGCAAGGGGCATCTAATCTCTCTGAGCAATGGTTATATACTTTATCACGTTGCTGTCTTCATGAGCTAGGTTTTTCGGTCTTTCTTCAGTGGTTAATTTATTACTTAGTCAGTTGATGGGACACTGCCAAGGCTTGTGGTCTTTCTTTTGCATTAAAAGTAAATATGGTACCGGGTTGAAATAGAGAATATATTTTGAATCACCAAATTCTCAAATAATGAAAGTTTCTTAATTATTCAAGGAATCAAAAGTTGCATAAAATGTTTAAGGGTGGCCAATGAATAGAAAGGCAAGGGGGCTCAGCCCCATGAAGGGCTCTTTTCCCAATGTTAAAATCAACTGGAATATTATGACATGAACCTTTAGGGACTGAGCCCATAATGGTGCAGAATAAGAGAATACTTCAAACGTCCTCATCAGGAAATATTGTGTTAAATGCACGACCTGCTCTATTATTAAAAACTCATTCCGTTGAGGGACACTGCGGAGGTTTGCCTCGAGCACTCTCGCAGTGCATACCATCCAATCTATCGCCATCTAATCTCTCTTGAGACGTGTGTTTCACTCACAAATAATCAAGTGAGCAACGGTTACTTTATCATTTGCCGTCTTCAGGAACTAGGTTTGCGGCCTTTCTTCGGTGATTAATTTATTATTTAGTCAGTTGATGGGATGCTGCCGAGGTTTGCCTCGAGCACTCTCACAGTGCATATTATCGCCATCTCTCTCTTGAGACATGTCTTTCTGTGCTTACATCTTATCTATCGCCATCAACAAGTCTTGAAATAGTGTTGTCTGTCATTTGCAGAATGAGGTCCCCAGAGGGTGAATTTAGTGATGCTAGCCCACACAGCTTAATTTGCTTAAGCCTCAACTGCTATGGGAGACCTAGTATCAGATTAAAGTTGGTGATGTTCACCCATTAGTCACCTCGATTATGCATTTTATCATTACAAATTACAGTGCATTTTATTTTCTGCAAATTAGGGGATATTATGGAAACTGAATAGAAGAGAAAAGGTAACTAAAAAAATGTTAATTTGAGACAAAAGATACATCCCAAAAAATTAGGCCTGAGCAGAATGAGGTCCCCAGAGGGTGAATTTGGTGATGCCAGCCCACACAGTGCGCTAGCATCACTAAATTCACCCTCTGGTGACCTCAGTCTGCTTAGGTCTAATGTTCTGTGATGTATCTATAGTCTCAAATTAACATTGTTTTTAGTTACCTTTTCCTTTCTGTCCAGTTTCCATATCCCCTAATTTGCAGAAAATAAAATGCATAATTGAGGAGACTAATTGGTGAACATCTACCAACTTCAAATCTGATCCTTAAGATTTCCCGCCGTGTGGGGACCTCATTCTAAAAATGTAGTAGAGATTGTCATAGATCAACAAGAAAGTCTAAGCAAAATGTCTTATCAGGGATAAAAAAAAGAAAAAGTTCTGATTAAGCTAGAGGTGTGACATTTTGAAACAAACTGAAGCCCCGGCGGGAGAGTGTTAAATGTGTGTGAAAATCTGATTATGTCCAAAAACCATCTTACGTTTGTTTGACTGTAAGGCAACAATATATAATAGAGTGGCTTCAAAATTGTGCCAACCTCTGCCTAGATACAATCCTCTGAAACAGCTATCAAAGATGTTATCAGGTCTGTGACATTGACTGTCTTCAGCAAGATTAGAGTTAACCATTATTGGATTTTCATCCAGTCCTGACATATTGACAGGTATTCAAAGTGTCTTACAGACAGTTAAACCTACAATGATTCCAATTTAACTTTCTCATAATTCAATAACAGTTACATCCATCAGATTTGACAGATCTCCCTGTCAGCGAAAGCAGTACTTACTACCAAGTGAAGAGCAACCTTGTTATAGTCTTAAGTCTTAACCCATTCTTTACTGAATGGATTCTCCCATTCAGTAGTAAATGTATACATTGGAATGGTCTATTATTCAGCTGGAGGGATGTTCAAGAAATATAAGCTGACGACTGACTGATAAGCATACAGTAATGCCCTAATTAATCGACTGCTTAACCACAGCAGAATTATGGGTAACTTTTCAGGATTTAGTTGGAAATATGGCTTGTTGCCATTCATCGGAAAGCTCTCCACGAGAGCTTTCCGATGAATGGCAACAAGCCATATTTCCTACTAAATCCTGAAAAGTTACCCATAATTCTGCTGTGGTTAAGCAGTCGATTAATTAGGGCATTACTGTATAATACAAGTGAACGAGGATTCCTTTTAATTGTTGGGGAAATATTCCGATAACCCTTTACCCAACAAACCGGCCAAAACCGGCCAAATAAAGCTTCAACAGCCTAAAATATCTTCGGTCTGTCTCAATAGAACCATACAAATATGGATATCATTGGAACCGGCTCCTTGACCACATTGTGATAGTTACAGTTATACCCTGTGCCAATGCATTCTCTTATATATGCGAGTCGACCATAGGTCGCCTCGCATATATAAGAGAATGCATTGGCCTAAAAAAAATCTTTTTTTTAACACTTTTTACCATTTTTTCTTACATTCTTTAACAATTTTATAATTTTTAATGTGTTAAGCCAATGCATTCTCTTATATATGCGAGGCGACCTATGGTCGACTCGCATATATAAGAGAATGCATTGGCACAGGGCCCTTCTGTTGGGTAAAGGGTTAAACCAACTTCCTTCTTAAGACCATTTGTTGAACTTTAATACCATTTGAACATTTCCTAAGGGGACTACTTGTCAATGACTATATAATAATCAAATGCTGAAATTTTCTTTACCATGGCAGCACCGTAGTAATTAGTATTTATACTGCACCACACCATTTAACCCTTTCTATACTAAATGGATTCTCCCAGTCAGTTAAAAAGTGCACATTGGAATGGTCTATTATTGAATTGTAGGGATATTAAGGTGATAAAAGCAGACGACAGATAGGTAAATGTGCAGAAGGAGCCCCATTTATTGAGGGAAATGTTTAGATAATAAGTTCAACAAACATTTGTTGAACTTATTTATCTGAACATTTCCTGTGGGATAACTACTCATCAATGTTGCTTTAGTGTAAAAAGGGTTAAATTACTACTGTCTTCTGATTTCTGCACTGAATGTTAAATATGTTCTCCTCTTCTTCTCTATCTGTATTTTCTTGGGAACTTCATATGGATTATACTGCTCTGAACATGCACATGGGTGGAAGCTCCTTCTCCCTATCCTGAGCAAAATTTTTAAGTTATAAACTTCTTTCCTGAAACAACAAGAGTTTATAATGGAAATCGAAGAATTTTTAGATTAGTTTTTGTAACAAAATTGACCATATCATTCATGGCTTTTAATCATGAATATCGTGGATGATTGAGTTCAAATATTAGGCTTGCCCAGATTTTATTTCAAGAGTTATGCCTCCTAGAATGTTTTCCGGCATCCATTTCGTGATGAAAGCATGATTATGTATAGCCATACAAGTCTGTTCTGATGGTTGCAAAAAATATGTAGGATACACCTTAAAGGCACAGATGGCCTTGGCTGTAGGTTATAATTAAGAAATGAAAGTTACCAAATTAAGAAAATTTCCTCAAGAATATACTAATAATATAGTATAACGATTATCCACAAAACAAACTTGTGCGAGCCAAGCGTTTGTCTATATACAGCACATAAAGAGTTTGCGATAAGCAAAGCACTCAACACCGTGGTAATTTGTTTTTTTGGGAGATTCACTGTGACCTAATCAACACCAAAATATTTAGTGATGAGGCAGTCATCACTAAATATTTAGTGGTCGGCAGTCAATGTGTTAACGGCTGGTTCTGATAACTGTCAAATACTTCACAATCAGGTTCCACATTGCCAAATTTGCCAATGGGGAAAAATAATTCACATTTGGAAGAAAAAAAATTCATTTCAATCAACACCATTCATTTCAAGAAACTCTTACAATATAATTGTATTAATGGTGTTTTATCAGGTTTAGTAGAATGCAGTTAATCTGATTGTATTAGTATCAATGGTTGGATGGATTACTAGTGTTTATTGCTGTGGTGTTTACATATAAGCAAATCCAAATCCTAATAAGATATAAGCTAATTTGCCTTTCTTTTGAAGCAACCCTTCTAAAATGTTATTGGTTTTTTGTTGGGTGATGAACCACAATAGAGAGTTGAGCAAGCATAATTAATAAAAACTGCTTTGCTATCGATAACAAAAGTCGTTCAAACAGCGATTGTCAACTCAATGCAGAAACTGATGGCATTTGGCTATTTCTAAAATAATTTGGCAAAAAATATTTTCATTTGGCATAAGTAAATTTTGGGCCAGCGTGGACCCTGTTTATACCCCAATGCAACACTGTCACCATTTCTTTGGCAGCATGGTAATAAATCAGACAGGGTGAAGAAAAATACACATCATTAGCAGGGACGTCGTAAGCACCAAAGGGCAAGGAGGGGCAAACCAATCAGGTGGGCACTTTTCGGGTCCCACTGGTCTCCCCTGGGCCAGGGCAAGGGGTGGGGGGGGGGGGGGGGGGGGGGGGGCAAGTGCCCCCACATGCCCCTCTTCTCCGATGTCCCTGATCATTAGAGTTTCATCCAGTTGTGCAAGTCAAAGTTAATAAAGTATTCTGACATGTGAATAGATTACCAGATTTCGGTTGATACAACTTATCAGTTAGCAGTCGAATTTCACAATAAACCAGTTAAAGGCTGTAACCTGAGCCGTTGAAAGTGAAAGAGGAACACCGATAATTCGATCAATTTGATTGGTCAGTTTTCTTTGACTGGGGACATCATTTAAGCCCTGTAGTGGAGTGATGTTTGGATAAATATCTCTGAGAATACTCCACTCATTGATTGCTTGTACTCCAGTATCAGATGTCTGGGATCCACTGCTATTAAAACACTGTGGAGTCAAATCAATGTTTGTGATATCTTCAATATAACTTCTATCCTCATTTATCAACATGTCATCAAAGGCTACAGTAATGCCCGAAGTATATGACCCTTTAACCACAGCAGAATTATGGGATATTTTTCAGGATTTAGTCGGAAATATGGCTTGTTGCCATTCATCGGAGAGCTTTTCAATGAATAGTAGCAAGCCATATTTCCGACTATATCCTGAAAAATTTCCCATAATTCTGCTGTGGTTTAGGGGTTGATTATTTAGGACATTATGTACATGGAATTGCCATGGTTCATTATTGGCTACTTTTCCCGACTTTCATGCGATTGTAAAACAAAATTGCCAGATCTGGCTGTAATTGATCCGGATGATTCTGATGCTCACCCACCGAGTTTTAGTTATTAACATTTTAATAATGGTAGCTGCGCTGGTACAGCATTAAAGATCCTGTGCCAGTGCATTCTCTTATATATGTGAGTCTCCATAAGGAGCCACACATATATAAGAGAACGCACTGGCTTACAAGGCCAAGGTAAATTTTGTTAGGCCAATGCATTTTCTTATATACGAGGCTCCCTGTGGGTAATTCGCATATATAAAAGAATGCATTGGCACAGGGTTTTCACAAAATTTCTGGAAGCTCCAGTCATGGACGGATTAAACCTGAATATCACAGGTGACGAGAGTTCATTGTATTCCTCATCATGATCAGGGATCACGCTGTACATTATAGGCCAAATTGGATGAATCCTTTGTCTGCCATAAGGCTAAATGGTAGTTGGTGGGCAGTGGTATATTCGTAGTGGTCTAGACATGGTTATTTGAAGGTATGGACTTAATTATATAGAACAAGCTGATGTGCCCGACTTCGTCCGGGCTATTTAGGGATTTCTTTGTGATCGCCTCTTGTCTGGGCAGAATATACAGCATCTGGACAAACTATTGTTCGATCGGTCCAGAAACATGCCTATATGAGCCTATATTAGCGAGGTCAAGGGCACAGTCACATGTGAAATTGGACCCACCCATATTGTTCCCGGGATCAAAGTAGGCCTACATACCAAATTTGAGTCGGATCAGTAGAGGTCCAGAAACATGCCTTTGTGAGAGTATATGAGCGAGGTCATGGTCAAGGTCAAACATGAAATTGGACCCACCCATATTGTTCCCGGAATCAAAGTAGGCCTACATACCAAATTTGAGTCGGATCGGTCAATCAGTTTTCGAGTCTGATAACACACACACACACACACATACATCCCGGCAGAAGTTCTAAAATATATAATAGATGTTTAATTTATGTCAAATAAAATAGAAATATTCATTAATTGTGAGACCAGAAAATGAAGATTTAATTTGGCCAAATTATTTTTTAATTTGGCCAAAAAAAATTCAAAATTGGCCAAACATTTTTTTGCCCAGCATGAACTCTGTTCATGATATGTTCCCAACATCTGGTTGTTGAAGGGAAGATACAAGGTAACCCAGAAGGGAGTCCCAGGTGGATGAGTAAGTAATATGCATGGCACATCAGGCATTAATAAGCCATCCAGCGATGGCAAAGCTGGTTCCACTCCTGATATGTGTGGAACTATGATCCACTCATAATGAAGGTAACCTGATTCATCCATGTTTGTGAGTTGCTTATCGGTAGTCGGGTTTCTATGTGTAGTTGAGTGATAGCAGCCTTTAAATTCACCTAAATTTGAGCAGATGAAGATATATTCTTCCTTCGTTTATTGGAATTTGAATGTAAACATCAAAAGTTTTCATACCCCTGTAATGAAATTATGGGAGGGGGGTATACTGGAGACTGGAGTTTCCTTGTCCATCCGTCTGTTCAGCTGTCCGTGGACACAACTTTGCCCAAGCTTGTATTGCTAGTAAAAAAAAATTCAGTCATATGCCTGTTTGAAAAATCGGTCGTATTATGTAATCAGTCCGTCGGTCTGTCATTCCCGTTCATTAAAATTTTTGTTTTCTGCCGATAATTCCAGTTTGAACTATTTTATCAGAACCAAAGTTGGTATGTGTATTTCCCTGCTAAAAATACAGGCCAAGTCGAATGTTGGTTCCGTCCAATTATTTTTACATGAGATACAGCCCTTTTTCAACTTGGAATTGACGATTTCATAACATTTCTGTTTCCGACCGATAACTCCTGTTTGGGTTATTTGATCTGAACCAAAGCTGGTATATTGTGTGTTCCAAGTTTAAAATACAGGCCAAATTCAATTATAGGTTCTGTCCTATTACTTTCACATGAGTTACGGCCCTTTTTCGACTTATAATTATTATTAATTTGACCACATTTTGGCATTGAAATTAGGGGCATATCCGATATTCTTTGTAAGCTCAAATTTTTATTGTATTTTGCTGTAGTACAATTCAAAATGGCTAACAGGGTATTTTGCCATGCTCTAGCAATGCTCATGTTGTATACTTGGTACAGATATTTAGTACCATTGGAAACTGCACCTGCGATTATGAGTTCCATCCCACTTTTTTTATTGGAGTTAATTGTACCAATTTTTTACTTAGAAATTTGTCAGACACACTACATGTACTTCAAGGCTTGGCAGTCTATCCTCAACCGATAACACTGATGTTATGATATGGTCAAGCGACTGAAATGACAATAAATCCCAACCAACCAGACAGACAAACATTTTATTGATCGCTAATAACTCTTATAACCCATAGAAATGGCTGCTGATATATCTTCATCGGAACTTGGGTGATCAGTTGATATCAACATTGTGAAGTTGGCAATCATCATAATTTCATATTTGTTCCATGAATATAGTCTAGTCTTGTAATGCTACCTTGATGCCTAAAGGCTGTCCGATCTCAATCTTGAGTATAGATATTGTTGAATGCTAATGTTTTGTTTTTTTTGCTTTAAATACTCTAGAAGTAGCATTATCGATCACATGAAAATATAGATTTTCATCCATCTTTATCGACGACAGATCTTATTCAATGAAATGTAAGTGCAGCTGGGTCTTCAGCCCTCCCATTTTGCCCTCGACTGATGTCTGTAAAAATTCATAATATACAGTATAATGCCCTAAATAATCGACTCCTTAAACACAGCAGAATTATGGGTAATTTTTCAGGATTTATTCGGAAATATGGCTTGTTGCCATTCATTGGAATGCTCTCACTGAGAGCTTTCCGATGAATGGCAGCAAGCCATATTTCCAACTAAATCCTGAAAAATTACCCATAATTCTGCTGTGGTTAAGGAGTCGATAATTTAGGGCATTACTGTACATTGGGAAAAGTGCCCTGTCCTTCAGAATGTTGGGCCCCCCCCCCCCCTGCCCTTCACAAGACTGGAAAAATTCACCCTCTGCGGACCTCATTCTGCTTAGACCTCATCTTCTTGGAAAGATCTAATCTCAAATTAGCATTGTTTTCAGTTACTTTTTCCTTTCTGTTCAGTTTCTATATCCCCTAATTTGCAGAAGATAAAATGCATAATCGAGGTGAATAATGAGTGAACATCACCAATTTCAACTGGGGAACTTCTATCTGATCCTAGGTCTACCATAGCAATTTAGGCCTAAGCAGAATGAGGATCCCAGAGGGTGAATTTGGTGATGCTAGCCCACCATGAGGGATAGCGTCACTAAATTCACCCTCTGGGGACCTCATTGTGCAAATGTCAGACACACTATTTCCAGGCTGGCCCTTTGTTGCTTCCGCCACCCTAACAACATAATTTAGCATTGGTTTCGATTTCTAGTTGGTGCATGCTTCTCTCACAGAATACAGATTTTTAAATTGATAAAAATCAATAGAATTGGAAAGGGAAGATGCCTTAATCATGAGAGTGGTGCAAGAAAACAATAAATAATGTAAAGCAGTTTTAAAGCGCCTTATCCCATGAGGACCAAAGCGCTCAATGATACAACAAATGACAGAGCTCCTACACATTCATGCAAACACATGCGCATGTACCCTGTACACACAAACAATAACTACAGTGAAATAAGTCAAACAATTCATATAAAAATCAGGATGAAGGCTGAGTATATTGTATAACAAAATGCAGGAAAGATGTGGTTAGCTTTGGGCGTGGTATTGCCATAGTGAAGTTTTTATACGTTTTGAGTTCTGTTTTTGAAAGATTCCAAAGCAGCAAAATTAAGCAATGTTATCACTTACAGTAATGCCCTAAATAATCGACTCCTTAACCACAGCAGAATTATGGGTAATTTTTCAGGATTTAGTCGGAAATATGGCTTGTTGCCATTTAACAGAAAGCTCTGTGAGAGCTTTCTGATGAATGGCAACAAGCCATATTTCCGACTAAATCATGAAAAATTACCCATAATTCTGCTGTGGTTAAGGAGTCGATTATTTAGGGTATTACCGTATGTGTATCAGTTTACCTTGACCCAGAAAGATGTCCACTGTAAGGTGGTTTTTACTCTTTCATCCCTGAAATATATATATACAGATATAGACATCACCGAACCCTGGATTTACAGCTTGCCTAAGTAAAATTATGTGTTCCTGATGTATTGAATCAATACTACCTGTAGAGTGATGTGGGATATGGCAATAAACTGTGTGTTCTATTATCGTTAGTAAGTGTCCTTCAATTTGTGTTATATACCAGATGTGTACAGGTGAGAACTGAGAAGGGACATTAATTGAACCCCAATATACACTATTATAGTTGTATCACTTGTATCTTGGATATCAACTTCGCATAACAAGTGTCCCACAACTACATACATATAATGTAATAATTCTTTGCAAGTGTCTCGTTTATATACATGGTTGTGCTGGCACCCTGCATAGTTTCAAATATTTTACCAATCATTTCAATCTCACCTAGTTACTTTATCAAATGTGGGAACAGACCCGTACTAACCTAGTATGCCCAAAAAGACATTATTTGACCGAAATAGACATATTTTCCCACATTTTGCAATTTTAGGCCAATAATTATGCATTTACTTGTGATAATGCTGATGAATTATGAATAACTTTCTAACTAAGACAACTGCCAATAATGTCCTGATAGAGTTTATAAAATGTTTATGAATATCGATGTCATGTTTATAACATGCAGGTGCAACTATTATTATTGAAGTTGCACCGTTGCGGTACAGTGATTTTCATAACATTACAAAAGAGGAGACGGACACCACAAATAAAACGCCATTAGAAAAGTCAACATAATCTTCTTTATTTCATAAACTTAATAATAATGTTATCAGTATATGTGTCAGTCTCTTTAAAAAGCCGACGAACATTTTACAATATTTACGTCTCTTGAAATCTCAATCGTAATCAGTTACTGAATTAATTAGATTCCCTCCATTTCTTTGGAGAGTGGCAAAGCATGCGTGTGATTTCACTGGTTTATGTCATAATGGATCACGTTGCAGATCAGAGGTCAATGACGTGTTGAAAAGTTTCCCATGCATTGTCAAACTCAACTATTGTTGAAAAACTGAAGACAGGCGATATATCCATAACTCATTTTACTCATCGCAATATAGGAGACATCATCTTCGAGTTTTTATCAGTCAGCGATATTCTTTCGAATCTTGTTGTATTTATAACTATTTCTAAATATTATGATTCTCACAAACATTTACTATGCTAGGAATGCACTCCATATTTGGAAATGGTTTATTACTTCATGTTGGGAATGCCGCGTCGTTGTAGAAATTTTATTTATTGGACACTTCTAGAGACGTACATCCGTTTTAATAGTATTATCATCATCTTTTTAAAGAGACTGTATATGTGTTTGTGATAAACAATAGTAAACAAAATCGGAATGTGACTCAAAACATGACACCTGTCTGCAGTTTTGCGTCAACAAATTTTAGTAAACCCCAAAATAGTAAACTTGACGTCATACAGGTGCTGTCTATATTTAGGCTCGGAAAACCTCTTGATGGTGGTACATGTTAGGTATGCTCATGCACCAAGCAATTAGTATTGATACCGAATATCACCCAAAGGATATACAAGTCACTAACCAATAAAATCATGAGTATATGCCTGGAAATATTGTAATAGTCCGGACAATTGTGCTCTGCCTGCTAAAGTGGGATGAAAGTATTTTTGTTTTTGTCTACCCACCTGTTTCTTGGTATCTTCTACCCACCTGTTTCTTGGTATCATCTACCCACCTGTTTCTTGTCTGCCCACCTGTTTTTTGTTTACCCACCTGTTTCTTGGTATCGACGACTTTCAAAAGAACTTAAAGATCATGCATGATGAGTTTTATTTTTTTGTACTTCCTGTTTTCAAGTTAACCCTTTACCCAACAAAACGGCCAAAAACGCCCAAATAAAGCTTCAACAGCCTAAAATATCTTAGGTCTGTCTCAATAACACCATACAAATATGGATATCATTGGAACCGGTTCATTGACCACATTGTGATGGTTACAGTTATGCCCTGTGCCAATGCATTCTCTTATATATGCGAGTCGACCATAGGTCGCCTCACATATATAAGAGAATGCATTGGCCTCAAAACATTATTTTTTAACACTTTTTACCATTTTTTCTTTCATTCTTTAACAATTTTATAATTTTTTCTTACATTTTTTAACAATTTGTATAATATTTTTCTACATTCTTTGACAATTTTATCATTTTTATGTGTACCCATACCATGTATGGTACACATAATGCCGACGTCCGGATCAACCATCCGTCGTTCGTCCGTCCGTCCGTCCGTCTGTCCGTCCGTCCGTCTGTCCGTCTGTCCGTCTGTCCGTCTGTCCGTCTGTCCGTAGACACTTGCTATCCGATTCATTTACTTGAATATTTTTTATCGGATCTTGTTAAAATTTTATGTGCATGTTTATGATGACACACTCCTCACCTGTATAGTTTTTGGTATCGATCGGTTGATCGGTTTAGAAATTATTAACCCTTTGCATCCGCACATAGGCATGAGCTATCCGATGCTATAACCAAAGTATTTTTTGTCCGATTGTTTTCATATTTGATATGTAGGTTTATAATGACACACCCCTCACCTGTATAGTTTTTGGTATCGATTGGTTGATTGGTTTAGAAAATAATTAACCCTGCACACAAATGCTATCTGATGCATCTAAGTCAAACTGTTTTCTTCTGATATGCCTCATATTTCTTACCTAGGTGTTTCTTAGCACGTTTTTCATCTTTATGGTTTTTGGTATCGTTTAGTTAACCCTTTCTGCTCTTGTTTTTAAATAGAATTCATCCAAGCTGTGTTGACTTAAATATTTTTCATCTGATCAGCACCAAATTTGGTACATATGGTCCTCACCCCGAAATACAGATCAGGTTCAAATTTGAGTTTGATCTGGTGTATTTTAACAGAGTTATGGCCATTTAAAATTCAAGTAGCTGATAATCTAATTAATGCCTGCAGGCTCTGTTAGCTTAGAAGAGGAGATCTTATTACACAGCCAGTGTCTTATTGGAAATGAGTGCATGGTTCTCTCCTGTATGGACCAGAACACCTGATCAAACAAATCTCTCAACACTAATAAAATTTCTCTCCTGACTCCCAGACTCTATCACACACAGTGTGCTAGCATCTCTAAAAAATTGACAAGACCATGATTGATGAATCTCTGGTCCATTCTGTGTTCTGTACAAAATTAATTTAACCCCTCTGTTGAAACAGGTTCATGACATTAGAGACTGACTTATTGTATGGGTTTCTAAATCCAATGACATGCTTTTTATAGACTTTTTGTGTTTATCAGTTATTTATTTTGGGTAAGATTAACCCCATTCTATCCGATTTTATGACTCAAATATTTCCATTGATTATGTTTATAGTTCTTGGCATAGTTTATGATAACACACACCTAACCTGCACAGTGAGGGTCATTTAGTTTATTTGCTCAAAAATATTAACATCCTCCACCAATCCTGTTGACACAATGTGATAACTAAATATTTTTCACTTGATCACTATATAAATAATTGCATCCATGTTAATGATGAAACATGCATTCTTCACCTGTATAAATTTTGGTATCGATTGAATGATTTTGATAATATATTAACAGTAACTTCAATTATATTTCCGCTGTTAGGTACATTATATCTTTCCAATGATCAGCTTAGAAGAAAATTAACCCACCCCATTCCATAGTCATACACTATGCTATTCAATGTAATGAATCTAATATTTTCAATCTGACCAATCTCATATCCTACCTCTAGCTATCTGAAAATTCTGCATAAAATCATTTTATATCCAATCATTATCAATCATTTTATATCCAGGTCTATACATCCCTCACTTGTATAGTTGGTCAGGTATTGATTAGTTTTTGAATCGGGAACTATTAACTCTTTTGTCCCATCTAAATGATCCCAAGAATTTTTAATATGCAGCTAACACAAAACATAATAAAAAAAATAACAATATTAAAAAAATCATATGTTATGTCTCACATTCCAGTGTAATAAGCAAATAACTAACTATTTTGTCTTTAACTGCTATGGTGCTTCTCTCTGACTATGGATTGAGCTTAATTAGCTTTATCACTCTATAAGACATATCTGTGTTGAAGTGACTTGATATGTTAATGAAATGGAATGCCACATCCGTGTTCCTATTCTGTTTATGTGAGCAAGGTGCCCAATAAGTCTGATTCCACTTGTGACCTTAATAGTAAGGTGTCAATTATTGAAACTTTTGCACTCGTGAAAAGGTTGGTGTAAGGATTTATTAAAATAGCTAATCGGTATCGCCAAGGTATGGGTTAAACATCTGCCGATCGTGATCGGCCTCTCGTTAATATGTGTTAAGCCAATGCATTCTCTTATATATGTGAGGCGACCTATGGTCGATTCGCATATATAAGAGAATGCATTGGCATAGGGCCGTTCTGTTGGGTAAAGGGTTAAAGCTCTTTGTTCTTCTGGAAATGTTCATTTTTGTCTATCTAACAATGATTACTCAGTCATGACTTGTGAGATCTCAATGAAACTTCCAATGGAGATTATCTGCATGTATGAGGAACAGATTTCTATTCATGACTATTTTCATTGATATTTTTTTTTTCATTTCCGTAATAATTATTATATCCTCTTTGTCAGCTAGCTTAATTTGTTGGAAATTTTTTATCTTTTGTTTATGTATCTTGTTTATCCTCCGCAAACTAAAGTTTTGCGTGGGATATAGAAAAGGATTCCGTGCATCCGTCTATTACAACTTTGAGATATCTCTCTCTAGTCATCATAGGTTTAATCCTTCCATGAATGAACCTTCCTGAATTTTCGACTATCCTGTGCCAATGCATTCTCTTATATATGCGAATCTCCCATAGGCGGCCTTGCAAATATAAGAGAGTACATTTGCCTAACAACATTTACATTGACATTGTAAGCCAGTGCACTCTCTAATATACATGTATGTGAAGCTCCCTATGGGAGACTCGCATATATAAGAGAATGCACTGGCACAGGACCTTTAATGCTGCACCAGCGTAGCTCCCATCATGAAAGGGTTAGATGATTTATGGTCCAGTTATGAAGCACCATGGGAGGGATATCCACATAGAATGGGTTTTGACCATTTATTTAGCTTATATGGCTTTTAGAGTGAAAATGTGTCTGCCAATTTTTGGATCTCTGTATCTCCCAAGTTTACACCAGAGTGGCAGGTGGTCCAGTTTAACCCTTTCTATTCTAAATACTCATTGATGTGTTGTTATCCCGTGAGAAATATATTCATATAATAAGTTAGGTCTTTTGTTGAACTTAGTTGAAAATTTATCTTTAGTACGGTAATGCTCTAAATAATCAACTAGGAGTCAATTATTTAGGGCATTACTGTATCTGTATTGTACAGTGCCTGAGCCTTAATTGCGGCTGTGACCTGCGATATCTGTCATATTTAGTATGACCAGATATGATAGTAAGTAATCAGTTTTGCCAGCATATCCTGAAAATTGATTTCAATGAAACTTTTGCACCAGCCTTTAACCCTTTCATGACACAGCATTAAAGATCCTGTGCCAGTGCATTCTCTTTTACATGTAAGTCTCCCATATGGAGCCTCACATATATAAGAGAATGCACTGGCATACAAGGTCAAGGTAAATATTGTTAGGCCAATGCATTCTCTTACATATGCGAGGCTCTCTATGGGAGACTCACATATATAAGAGAATGCACTGGCACAGGGTTTTTGCTAAATTTTGGAATCTCCAGTCACGAAATGGTTAAGAAATGTTCAGATAATAAGTTTAATAAGGTTGTTTGTTGAACTTATAATCTGAACATTTCCCTCCAATAAATAGGATTACTTCTGTATTATCTGTCATCCAGTGTCATCTGCTTATTTTTCCTGAAAACCCCTCCAGATGAATTATAGACCATTCCAATATATACTTTTATCACTGGGTG
>CP136064.1:78341548-78388821 GCA_032622095.1 Siphonodentalium dalli
CCTTGACCTACCTTGATATACCCGGTACATGTACCTGTAATATTAAAATTATTTTACAGTGGTTGCAGCATTTCTGCTGATTAAAATTATATTATGCTTCTGTCTACTTCCATAACTATTATTTGGCACCATCACTTTTATTAATTTCAACCAAAAATGTGCACCATCACTATTATTTGTTAGAGTACAGGTAGGACCACAGATAGACATGATTTGGGTATCAAATTAAAACAAATTTCTATTTCTAAAGAAAGGATGGTGAGATGTGGTAAACTGTAAACACATACAGGTAAACTGCCCTACGGGTGTTGGAGAAAATGGGCATACATGGACTCCAGCTGTTGACTCTTAACACATGCATTTCTGAATGTTATGCCCCCCCCCCCCCCCACATGCCTCTACCACCTATGCACTGCCTCTCCATCCTTCATGTTGCTAAATGTACATGTAGCAGAACTTGGAGTTGACAATCAGTTTATTCATCATTAGATAAAAGCATACAATTGCATGATGTAACCCTAACCCCTCTCCTTGTTGAACACTACTCGCATATTTTCCTACATGTACGGTACTTTTGGTCAACTGAAAGAGCTATCAGTTGGAATTTTTCCAACCTTGGGGGGGGGGGGGGGGGGGGGGGGGGGGTGGGGGGTGCCAGGCTGGAAATTTCCAACAGTTGGAAATCTTGATGTATCAATTCCAACTCAAGGTGGGGGGGGGGGTGCAAGCAAATGAAATTTTGCTAACTTGGAACTATGGTTTTAATAAAAAGGGGGTGGGGTGGGGGTTTGGGTGCAGTTTGAAATTTCAAGGTGGACCCCTCCCCAATGCAGACCCTCTAGCCACGTTTCTGCTATGGGTAATTCCAGTTTATCAGGGTTTACTTGGTTTATTCAGCATGAGATAATAGAGGCTCTAACCTGAGTCACATAAAGAAATTAAATGTGTGAAGTTCTCCCCATGCATTCCTGCATCCATTGATGAGTTTCTGATATTGGCTAAACACCTCTCTGGGTTTAATCATTCACACATGCTCCTTATATTAGCTGTTTATTAAATCTCCTCTTTTTATTTGTTTCAAATGAATCTCTAGTATTTTTGCCCAAAAAACTAGGTCATGAATGCCCTAGGGATTTAGACACTTTGATAATTGAAAAGGTAGTTTTGATTTGCCTCAAGCTAAATTCTTAGTATACTAATATTGTTCCACCAACAAGGTTGTAGAATTTTTATTGGTCATTTTAGTTAAATTGGAGTTATTTGAGGTAAACATTTTGGTATGTACGCTTAAAATATTATCATATGAATTTTTAATGATAAGTAATTGCCATTATTAGGCATTGAATTCTACTTTCTAACTATGGCACATACCCAAGTCTGGATATAGTGTGTCTAACATTTGCAGAATGATGTCCCCAGAGGGTGCATTTAGTGATGCATCCCACACAGACGGGCTGGCACCACCAAATTCACCATGTGGGGACCTCATTCTGCTTAGGGCCTCATCTTCTGGGAAGTACAACAGTGTCTATAGGCTCAAATTAACATTGTTTTTTAGTTACCTGTACTTCTCCCCCTTCTGTTCAATTGCTATACCCTCTAATTTGCAGAAGATAAATTGCATAATCGAGGGGACTTATGGGTGAACATCACCAACTTAAACTGGGGAACTTCAATCTGATCTAGATGAACTATTTCATGTACATGTAGGTCTCCCATAGTAGTTGAGGCCTAAGTAGAATGAGGTTCCCAGGGGGGTGAATTTGGTGATGCTTGCCCGCCGTATCATATATCCAGGCTTGTACATACCGGTACATGTACCGTAGATGTTGAGAAAAAATAAAATTAACATCTATATACCGGTATATTACAGGTTTTATTGTTTGTCATCCTATGTATTAATGACTGCATATGTATGTTTTCATATGTTTACCATATTTGGGACACTATTAAATGTAATCAGCTATTTTCTTTTAAAGTTCTGATGTTGTATTTTCTTAATCAGTGCAGTTGGTATTTTCAGTAATATTAGCTGAATACTACATTGTACTAGTATACTCACCTGGGTACTCACTTACATGTTCCTGTTTAACTCACTGAAATAAGTACACAAAATATCTAAATTAAGGGCTCCACATGTACATGTATGTTGATATAACAAAACACTAACATTGTGTGGACATTTAACCTGCTGTTATTAATAATGTACAAAGTTAATATTTACCTGAGCTTCACACACACACACATACTGTACATGTAAATAGTTGCTTTTGTACTACTTTAGTGTCAGCTGGATCCCCTGCATGCCCCCACCCTACCCCCTGTCACCACCCCTGTTAACACAGCTACATATAATATCAAATATGACATCTACATTTACTAAAAAAATTGGGTCTGCTGCATTGTGGAATATCGTAGCATGCAGAAATGGCAACATTTGTTATAAAGAGTTAGGCATAATGATTTTATCCTGATAAACAATGTTTTAGTCATGCATGAGTGATAATCGCTTCATCTTGTTCTGTGCTGTGTGTTCTACTGTTCAATATCAATTATAGATGTCTCTGCATGACATCACAAAGGCAACTGTAAGTCAATACTAGGGTATATAGTAGGCTGAGCTGTGGACATGCCAATATATTAATCATACTCCTTTGCTGATGAAATGATAATGTTGGCTAGATTTAGGCCAAGATATAAAAAGCGACTGTTTTTGTTACTTTATTTGTAACTCGACCAACCAGCTACATGTATATGCACGGTACAACCCTCTGACTTCAATTGATGTTATTCATTATCCAAGTCGGCAACTCATGATCACTTGTGACTGCTCCATTCAGATCATAAATTCATACAAGCATAAATAATACTCATTGTTAAATATAGGGCCTAGTAGTTGCCTACCATGTACATGTATGGATAGTAGATATATATACATGTACATGTACCTGAAAACCCAAATATAAAGTCAGAATGATACAAATGTAGTAGAACTAGGGAAATCTGGAGAAAAAAATGGAATACAAATTTTATTTGCCAACCTCCAATTTTACTTCTCTTGATGAAATTCACAAAAAAAAAATATACGCTAATTTGATTAACATGTGTGTAAATATACTAGTACCAATTTATTCACACCTTCATACCAAGTTACCAGTTTTGTGTTCCACTGTTCAATATCAATTATAGATGGCTCTGCATGACATCACAAAGGCCCCAGTAAGTCAATATAACAGAACAGACTACTCTGTTTTGTGGACATACCAATATATAAATCATACTTGCTTGAGGCTTGAAGTGATAATGGTGTTGGCTGGATTTCGGCCAAAAAAAAAAAAAAAAGCCTCTATTTTAGTCAGGCCTCAAAATATGGTGCTGGACATTTGCAGAATGAGGTCCCCAGAGGGTGAATTTAGTAATGCTACCCTACACAGCCGGCTAACATCACTAAACGCACCCTCTGGGAACTTCATTCTGCTTAGGCCTCATCTTCTCTGGAAAGCATCTTTATTATCAAATTAAGAAGTTTATTTAGTTTCTTTAGAAACTTCTTTAGAAAGATTCTTTTTCTGTTTTAGTTTAGTTTCTCTATATCCCCAAATTTGCAGATGGCAATGCATAATCAATGTACCCAATGGGTGCCAGCCCTCTTAATTCAGATTGTTTGGCTTCGGCAATCCGCTACGGCAACAGTATGCCGTGGCCCAGTTTGCTTCAGCAAATTGCTTCGGCAATGCTGATTGCCGTAGCCAATTATGAAGGCTGGGGTGCACACACCATCTACACCATCTGGGAACTAAAAGCTGTGTCTGCATGTAGGTCTCCCATACTGGACCCATAGTAGATGAGGCCATGCAGAATGAGGTCCGCTGTGCGGTGGTATCATCACTAAATTCACCCTTTGTTGGCCTCATTCTGCAAATTTCCAGCACCTTAAAGTATTTTGACAAACCTCTTAATACACAACACCCCTGACTTATATTCATATTATTAATTTTGCAAGTCGGCAACTCATATTTACTTGTGATTACTTTAGATCATAAATTCATATGAGTATAAATAATGCATGTTGTAATATGTAGGTACTAGTATGTAGATACATAGCATACCGGGGTACATGTATATATAAACCAAATACAAAGTCAGAATGTTGTACCAGTAGTGGAACACCCAATAACTAAAGAAAATCAAATAAATTGAAATGCGAAACGCCAACCAGGTATTTTATTTGATCTTATACATTTTTCAAGATATATTATGTAATGTGTATATATACTATTGACTCTATTCTTGGCGAAATTGACAAAGAAAATACCACAATAATTTGATCAACCTGTGTATTCTATTACCAATATCTTTGCACCTGGGTGCGAAAAATGCCTAATTTGTGAATCCAAAACCATATCTGCAATAATGTGACCTGTGGCCAAATTAAATTTTATCAGTAATTAACAACATTACATGTACTGGTATGTTGTTTTGTGGCTGAGTGGTGACTATCAAAGTGTATGACCTCCTATCACTCACACAGGTTATATTATGATTCATGCTGGACGCCCATTGTAAGCTACCCTGTATAACACTATACATACCGGTAGTAATTCTGTGTTAATGGCCAATTTTATCTTTCAAAAGGAAAATTAAGCGTTTTGATTATGACTCAATTATTGTTTGTAAAGTTAATAGCATAGGGGTATACTAGGCAGTAACAATATAAAATAGGGCATTTAAAGCTATAAGTCCATTCATGTACATGTAGCTCACTGTGTACCGATTATAAGCAGTGATTTGCTTTCATTCACACCACCGCATTAAGACATTGGCCGTAAAACTTTCAACCAGCACTTACTGTATATTAAACGCATAATTGTCATTTTCAGATGATGATTTTCTGTACGGTATCCTATAAAGATTTCCTTATTTTCTATAGGGCATATTTTGAACGCATCAATTACCACTTTTTATGTTTACCCATACCATAGTATGGTAAACATGGTGTCGTTGTCCGGATTGACCACTCGTTGTTCGTTCGTCTGTCCGTAGACACTTTACGCATAATGCTATAACTGAAACATTTTCTATCTGATCGGAACCAAATTTGGTATGTGAGTTTCTCGGCCCAAAATACAGATCGAGTTTGAATATGGGTTTGATCCGAGTTTTTTTTTACAGAGTTATGGCCCTTTTTCGACTTAGAATTCACGGATTCTATGATAACTAAAAAAAAAATTATCTAAATTTGTCTTTTTCGACTTAGAATTCACGGATTCTATGATAACTAAAAAAAAAAATTATCTAAAAGTGAATGGGGACATAGTTATGAGATTTAAAACTATTCCTCCCCATCCCAAATACTTTAACCGCTTCTTAAGACAAATTATTGGAGCTTTTGATTTCAAGTTGGGTGCTGATATATGGATTCCTGTGATCATACCTTTGATAAATTATCAGTTATAAATAATCGCTATCGCCAAGGTATGGGTTAAACATCTGAGTTTCAATGAAATTTGATATGGTGGTACAGTATCATACATGTACAGTATCATACATGTACATGTATGTCATCAAGTGTAAATTGTACTTTCAAAGAGTTTCCAAAGACATTGCTCACATTATTACTCTTGAGTCATCCTTCTTTTTTATCTTCTTGCACAGCTTTGTGACATTGCCACCTTCTATATTGTGTGTACAGTAAAAGTCGCATCTCACTTGTGTAATAAATCGGTGAATATGAATTGGGGGAGGGGGGTATTTGATTTACTTGAAGTTGATCAAAAGCTGCATGTACATGTATGTTCAATAGAAGAATATAACTTAGAACCACATACATGTACACAGTCGGTGATTGGAGCTACTCATATTTACAAAAAACATTTATATCCTGACACGTGCACTTGAATTGCTGAAAATTCAGAAACGCTTTATAAGCCCCGAATAACCTGGGGATTACCCCCAATTTTGCATGTTTCGATCGTGTAATCAATTACTAAACATTAACAAAATCATCAAGTGGAATGCATTCAAGCTTAGTCAATCAAGAAGTGCACGGAAACTGACCTCATTTCTCTTATTGTCAGACCTGTCACTATGTGACGCATGTGAGTCCCATGAAATGATTTACTTCCGTAAACATGACGAGTGTTTTATTTATGTTTGTGCAGTATGCTATATTTATTGTTCTTGACACCATTGATTGAGAGTTTGAAGACATTTGTAAACATTTAGCTACCATACATACATGTACATGTAGTAATGGATTGTCTCCACATCAAGTGGTAATCACATACAGTAATGCCCTAAATAATCGACTCCTTAACCACAGCAGAATTATGGGGAATTTTTCAGGATTTAGTCGGAGATATGGCTTGTTGCCATTCAATGGAAAGCTCTCACCGAGAGATTTCCGATGAATAGCAACAAGTCATATTTCTGACTAAATCCTGAAAAATTACCCATAATTCTGCTGTGGTTAAGAAGTCAATTATTTAAGGTATTACTATAGTTTAAGGCATTACTATAGTAATGGATTGTCTCCACATCATCCAGTGGGATGCTGCTAGTGACTATGATGGAGTTGTTAAACCCTTCCATGACTGGAATTTCCTGAAATTTTTCTAAAACCTGTGCCAATGCATTTTCTTACTATATACATGTATATGAGAGTCTCCCATAGGGAGCCTCACATATATAAGAGAATACATTGGCCTAACAATATTTACCTTGACCTTGTAAGCAAGTGCATTCTATTATATATGCGAGACTCCCTATGGGAGACTCATATATAAGAGAATGCACTGGCACAGGATATTTAATGCTACTCCAGGGCAACTTCCATCATGAAAGGGTTAACTACTGGTAACTCTATTAATAAAACAAAGCCCCATGTGGACAACATGGGTTCCATTTATGTACATGTGCATGTATACTGTACATCGACATGTACAATTACAGTAATGCTCTAATTAATCGACTTCTTAACCACAGCAGAATTATGGGTAACTTTTCAGGATTTAGTCGGAAATATGGCTTGTTGCCATTCATCAGAAAGCTCGAGCTTATTGGTGCTTTTCTCCACCCTGATGTTAAAATTTTGTTCCAACATTACCGATATCTTTTGACATTAACACACAAACCTCATTATGAACTTGAGATCTCAGGGTCGTTGACAGCATTGATTAATGTCACTTCATATGGAAAAAAAATATAACCTGCCATTAAATGAATCAATGATTAGTGTGTATTCACTGCATGGTGTTAAGTCGTGTAACACTCATAACTGTACTTGGAGACCTTAAGCATCTCGACTGTGACTCATTGAATAGATAGTGATGTTACTCGAGACATCACAGTAGGAAGGGTGATACATTGACTTGTGACGGTATTGATTTTATCAAGTGAAAAAAACATCTCCTGTTGTTTGTGACACCGCTATTCATCAAGCATAGTCGTTGTTTGAATTTTGAAGAGGTTGGGTAGGAATGATGGGTAGGGAGTTGCCTGCACCTTAACCCTATCTATACTAAATGGATTCTCACAGCCAGATAAAAAGGGTTTATCGGAATGGTCTAATATTGATTTGGAGGGATGTTAAGGTGATTAACCAGACGACAGATAAATAAAAGTACTGAAGGAGCATTATTTATTGAGAGAAATGTTTAGATAATAAGTTCGACAATGTTTGTTAAACTTATTATCTGAACATTTCCTGTGGTATACATGTACATGTAACTACTCATCAACAATGCTTTAGTATAGAAAGGGTCATGTCCTGCAGTTAAATTCGAGTGTTTGATATTGATATTTCATTACATGTAATCAACCAGTACGTTGTATGTGTCAGCTTGAAGAATGTAACACTCAACTATCATTTATTTACTATAGTTCAACCATGTACCTACGGGTATACATGTTCCTTTCAGAAAACACTGATCACATCTCAACTCAGCAAAAATTAAAACTTAAACTGAACACGAGTTACATGTATTTCGTATAATTTAACCCTTTCTATACTAAATACTCATTGAAGAGTAATTCCCTTAGGAACTGTTCAGATAATTCAACAAACGACCATACATGTACTTGTAGGTCATTTGTTGAACTTATTATCTGAACATTTCCCTCCTATGAATATGAATTCCTCTGCACTTGTATTATCTTTTTGTCCATATGTCGTCTGATTTCATTACCTGGACACCCCTCTGCAAATGAATAATAGACTGTTCCAATGTATACTTTTATAACTGAATGGGAGATTCAATTTAGAATAGAAAGGGTTAACCCCGGTATTGGTAAAAATGTCTAGACCTGAAGTATTTTGACTGTGAATCATTGAATACATGTAGACAGTGACATTACTTCATTCATTACAGAAAGCGGAATACATTGACTTGTTACGATATTGATTTTATTGACATTGTATAGGATTGAAGGGCAGGTTGTGGCCTCTACATATGGTACATGTTCATTGAAGTTCCAGAAAATGGCACTTTTTTAATCATTGGCAAATGTATTTCAAGGCATAAATACTGAAAAGGCAACATTTTGGTAATCATACAGCATTTTGATGCTATTTCAAGGATAAAACACATATTAGGCTAAATGTATTAGTACTTCTAATACATGTACATTGTAGAATGGTTATAATTAAACTTAGGACAGTACATACATGTACTAGTACATGTACATGTATGTAACAATGCTGCTTCATAGCTGATTTGAGGTATTTCTCGTCAATCTATGAAGAATGAAAGAGAATGTTTCATCCCCCCCCCTTGGAGTGTGGGCTCTGGTCCAATGTGCCTGAGTCATAGTCCATGTGCCCCCCCCCCCACTCTTAGTTGCTACCAGTCAGAAAACCCATCATGACCCTCACTTGTCATGGTACCAATCTATCTAAAGTCTGGTCTGGGGCACTAACAGCTTGTAATTAACTATAATCGGATCATAGATAAGATTAGAGATGCAGTCAATGCTTCCCAGGGAAAATATAATTATCTTGCATGGGATGGAAAATGCAGAAGTAAAGACCTGATCATTGGCATGCTACATGGCATCATGTTTATTTACCCTTCATAATAACAAGGTGCAACGGATGGAAAAAGTTCATTACATAAGAATTGTATTAACCCATTCTATAGTATATTGATTCTCCCACTCAGTTGTAAAAGTAATCATGTAGATTGGAATGGTACAGTAATGCCCTAAATAATCGACCCCTTAACCAAGCGGAATTATGGGTAACTTTTCAGGATTTAGTCGGAAATAGGGCTTGTTGCCATTCATAGGAAAGCTCTCAGTTTCCGGTGAATGGCAACAAGCCATATATCCGACTAAATCCTGAAAAGTTACCAATAATTCTGCTGTGGTTAAGGAGTCGATTATTTAGGGCATTACTGTATACATGTATTATGTGGCTGCAACGTATCAACAGGTCTATATCTATATGTACATGTACAGTAATGCTCTAATTAATTGACCTTTTAACCACAGCAGAATTATGGGTAACTTCTCAGGATTTAGTCGGAAATATGGCTTGTTGCCATTCATCGGAAAGCTCTCACTGAGAGCTTTCCTATGAATGGCAACAAGCCATATTTCCGACTAAATCCTGAAAAGTTACCCATAATTCCGCTTGGTTAAGGGGTCGATTATTTAGGGCATTACTGTACCATTCCAATCTACATCTTTTACAACTGAGTGGGAGAACAAGCCATATTTCCGACTAAATCCTGAAAATTTACCCATAATTCTGCTGTGGTTAAGAGGTCGATTAATTAGAGCATTACTGTATATAAAAGAAAAGGATCTGTCTGTCTGTCCGGATTTTTCTCCCAGACTGATGGTACGATTTTAACCAAATTTGGTGTGGAGACTCAGGGCACCCTGGTTGAGGTTATGACGGCGTTAGTTTAAAAAAAATTTAATTTTTTTTTTATTAAATAGATTTTTAAAAAACACACCAAAATAATTAAATAAGTTCACTATGGGCCTATTTTGTTCTTAAGAAATATATTACCTCTATTGTTTTATCAATGTTATAAACTTCCCTGTGCAAAAATCAAAAGGTTTTCAGGTTTTGAACTTATGGAATATGGAGTATGATCTATACATGTTATCGCTGCAGTGAATTGATCTGGGCGAAGTATCACGTCGAGTTGAAGAGGTCAGATCGCTGGATCAAACGAGCTGCCGCAGGTGTCGAGTTTGATCCAGCGATCTGACCCCTTCAACGAGACGTGATGCGAAGCCCAGATCAATTCATTGCAGCGATAACAGGTTTATTATATGACCTGATTTTTTTTTTAAAAGCACAATTAATTGTGAAATGAAACCACATGTAGGCCACTAGTAACAAGAATAAAGAAGGAACCATTTTTGTATAATAAATCGTCCGGCTTTTTAACGGACATGCGCAGTATGCGAGATAGAGAAGGGTGGTATAACATCGGATCAGGAAACAGGAAATCAGGAACATCCGATGGTCACGAAATGATCGCTATACAATAGCGGTATTGGGGAAAGAAAACGAGTCATATAATAAAATATGAGCATAGAGATTCATGACATGATCTACCACTCCCCAAACATGTTAATCTCCAAAAATGTTACTAGGCCCCCTGAATCCAGAATTTTAGCAACACCACTGCATAAAACCTCTATCATATACTATAGGGTTAACTTAACTCAGTAAAATATTAATCCTTCCACCACCAGACCAGCACCTTTTAATTAAGGGATCCAGTACATTTGATTTCAATATGCCTGGGTAATAATTTTTTTTCCATTTGACCTGGGTTGTGGAGGAGAGTGGTGCACATCTCAGCCTATCTTATCTCCAATCAGATAATGAGAGCAGAGGTTCCTCTACACACATTCATATTAGTGTGGATTGAGTTGTGATTATCTTAACTAATCTCTATGATAAAAGGTTTCTCTCAGACTGGCATGGCAATCTTCAGGCCCCACAGACGGATACAGTCCTGATCAGAATAAATTATCAGTATTAGTGTACATGTAGGCTGACTGGAAGTCACCCCCTCCCCAGTTGATAAAATGTTTCTCTCAGACCCACATGGCAATCTTCAGGCCCCACAGACGGATACAGTCCTGATCAGAATAAATTGTCGGTATTAGTGTACATGTAGGCATACTGGAAGTAACCCCCTCCCCAGTTGATAAAAGGTTTCTCTCAGACCCACATGGCAATCTTCAGGCCCCACAGACGGATACAGTCCTGATCAGAATAAATTGTCAGTATGGGTGTACATGTAGGCAGACTGGAAGTCACCCCCTCCCCAGTTGATAAAAGGTTTCTCTCAGACCCACATGGCAATCTTCAGGCCCCACAGATGGATACAGTCCTGATCAGAATAAATTATCAGTATTAGTGTACATGTAGGCAGACTGGAAGTAACCCCCTCCCCAGTTGATAAAAGGTTTATCTCAGACCCACATGGCAATCTTCAGGCCCCACAGACGGATACAGTCCTGATCAGAATAAATTATCAGTATTAGTGTACATGTAGGCATACTGGAAGTCACCCCCTCCCCAGTTGATAAAAGGTTTCTCTCAGACCCACATGGCAATCTTCAGGCCCCACAGATGGATACAGTCCTGATCAGAATAAATTGTCAGTATGGGTGTACATGTAGGCAGACTGGAAGTCACCACCTCCCCAGTTGATAAAAGGTTTCTCTCAGACCCACATGGCAATCTTCAGGCCCCACAGATGGATACAGTCCTGATCAGAATAAATTATCAGTATTAGTGTACATGTAGGCTGACTGGAAGTCACCCCCTCCCCAGTTGATAAAATGTTTCTCTCAGACCCACATGGCAATCTTCAGGCCCCACAGACGGATACAGTCCTGATCAGAATAAATGGTCAGTATGAGTACATGTATACATGTAGGCGGACTGGAAGTCACCCCCTCCCCAGTTGATAAAAGGTTTCTGTCAGACACGCATGACAATCTTCAGGCCCCACAGATGGATACAGTCCTGATCAGAATAAATTGTCAATATGGGTGTACATGTAGGCTGACTCTGAAAGACATCCCCCTATCCCAAGTTGATAAAAGGTTTCTCTCAGACCCACATGGCTTTATAACATAATCTTAACCCCCCCAGATGGGTACAGTTATGATCATAATAAATTGTCAGTAACAGTGTATATGTAATTGTTTTGTGTGTATTGGTATCTCATTCAGGGGGCAACAAAGCAGGACAAATGCAGGGGTTCCAGCCCTCTTGCATTTGGTTGAGGCCTGTACAAGTTAAGGATTATTTACTTTGAGGAAAGTGCTCTTCTGAAGGCTGTTGCCTTCAGTACTTTCGCCATGCCTGAGTTCAAAGCCTGGATATATTGTGTCTGACATTTGAAGAATGAGGTCCCCTGAGGGTGAATTTTGTGATCAAATTAACCCTCTGGAACCTCATTCTGCTTAGGCCTCAACTGCTATTGTAGACCATGCTAACGCCCTTTAGAGATCATATTCCACCAGTACAAAACCTTGGAACTTTTTAAATTTTTGACAGGGAACCTTATAAAGTCGAAAAAATAATGCAGAGAATATATTTCTTAGTTATTATCTGTTCCTTAATAATGTACTTCACTGTAGGTGAAGTTCCCAACTCAAAATTTCACAATTTAAGTGAATTTGTGAGCGATTTTGCTATGCGTCGCTTACAATAATGGAATTTCTCCTGGGTAATTAATTCAATGTTTGTTGCGATATCGGCTCACAAAAACCAGAGAAAGCATGCAATTTTGAGTTGGGACATTCACCTACAGTGAAGTACATTATAAATGAAAAGATAATAACTAAGAAATATATTCCCCGTTTTATTTTTTCAAATTTATAAGTTTCCCTGTCAAAACTTCAAAAAGTTCCAAGGTTTTGTACTGGTGGAATATGATCTCTACTGGCGTTAGCCAGAGTAGAGACTCATGGCATGATCTACTGCTATGGGAGACCTAGGATCAGATTGAAGTTCCCTAGTTGAAGTGGGTGATGTTCACCCATTAGTCACCTCGATTATGCATTTAATCTTCAGCAAATTAGGGGATATAGAAACTGAACAGAAGGTAAAAAGTAACTAAAAATATAATTCCCAGAAGTGAAGCCTATGCAGAATAAGGTCCACAGAGGGTGATTTGGTGATGCTAGTCCACTGCATTATTATTCAGCTGGAGGGGTGTTCTTGTAATAAAAGCAGATGACAGACAGACAAAAAGATATACAATTACAGATAGATTTTGGTGGGAAATGTTCAGATAATTATGGTCATTTGTTGAATTTATTACATGTATCTGAACATACAGTAATGCCCCAAATAATCAACTCCGTAACCACAGCAGAATTAGGGGTAATTTTTCAGGATTTAGTTGGAAATATGGCTTGTTGCCATTCATTGGAAAGCTCTCACTTTCAGGATTTAGTCGGAAATATGGCTTGTTGCCATTCATCGGAAAGCTCTCACTGAGAGCTTTCTGATGAATGGCTACAAGCCATATTTCCAACTAAATCCTGAAAAATTACCCATAATTCTTCTGTGGTTACGGAGTCTATTAATTAGGGCATTACTGTATCCTGAGGGTTAAATGACTGTGCATTGGAGTCTCAGTTGAATGTTTATCAAATGCAGTTGGACAGCAGTCACCCCACATGGTACACAAATTTAGAGCTGATGAAAGGTTTCTCTCAGACCCACATGGCTTTTTAACATAACAATCTTCAGACCCCACAGAAGGGTACAGATCTGATCAGAATAAATTGAGTGATGGATGTGGGCAGTTTTGTTGTCTGTGGTCGCATTTCTGTATACATGTAAATGTCTGCAAATTGAAGCTGAAGTTAAAAGTGATTGATTGATGTTTTAACCCTTCCAAGACTGGAGCTTCCTCAAATTTTTCTAAAACCCTGTGCCAATGCATTCTCATATATATGCGAGTCTCCAATAGGGAGCCTCGCATATATAAGAGAATACATTCTCTTATATATGCAATGCTCCCTATGGGGGACTCGCATGTATGTATACGAGAATGCACTGACACAGGATCTTTAATGCTGCACCAGCGCAGCGCCCTATCATGAACCCCATGCTCCCGTCATGAAAGGGTTAAACAGTGAAACATGGTGACAGTTCACAATCGCATGTCAATAGACTATACCATAGCAATATTTAGGAAGCACAGGAACAGTTCCGATCAGAATAAATGTTAAGTACCGGCAGTAATGTGTGTAGGTTGTTTTATGTAACATGTAGCTAACAGTATCTCAGTTTAAATGTTTATACAATGGAGCCCCAGTTGAAAGTTTTATTAAATGTGTATGGAAATCATTGACTCCCATATGTACACCCATTTAGAGCTGATGAAAGATGAACAGATTTTCTCAAACCCACATGGTTCTATGCAGTAATAATAAGGCCAAAAAAAATATAGCTGTGTTTCTGGTGACATGCTTGAAAGAAACGGGTGGAGGGGGGGGGTTGCCTTTTCATTTTATTTTATGTTTTCATTTTATTTTCAACTTTGCTTCAAATAAATATGAATAGCCCCCAGACTGCTTCTCCTTGTTTGTAATAGATTATAATAAAATAAAAAAATAAAAAATATAGTGTAATTTATTGTTTTATTAAAGGTGAGGATGGACTTCGCGGTTGGTATGTGTTAAAATAGTCACACATTAAAACTGCCATATCCAGAAAGAATATCAAAATATAGACATACATTTATTTTGTTCGTATGCAAATTATAAATATCGCATAAATAGTATGTTATTGTCGAGTTTGTATGCTTTATGTAAACAAAAGCCAGGTTCTGTAACATATTTTGCTTTTGTTTACATAATAAAGCATACAAACTTGACAATAACATGCTACATGTATTCACGCGATATTTATGATTGGTGTAAGAAGTTAAGAACAAAGTCTGTCTACCGGTATATTTACCATTGATTGTAAGAACAATATAGCGTATGGGCAAAACTTAAAATTACTTCCATCATATACGGAGTGTCCGTTTAAAAACCACCACTGCACCAGGGAACATTTTTAAGTTCCCTGACACCACAAACAATACCAAAAGTTTGATTTGACTGTGACCTAATTGAAGTGTGGTATAATTTCCGGTTTAACACCACATGCGATGTTTCCGTTTTACATGGAAATGGATCGGTTTACATGGAAAATAAAATGGGAAGTGTACTAATTTCGCAAAATCAATAAAATGAAAATGGTCTGGGCCTCCGGAATAGGGGTGGGTGGGTCACCAGAAATACAGGTCTTTTGTTATTGGCCTAAGAGTAGATCTATGACAAATAACTCTTTCAAAAATGTTTTGGGGACAATATAACGCTAATGGGGTAAATTTACCTTACAGTATTAGATTGTTGGGTCTGAGTCTTACTGGGCCAATAGGTTTTGAGAACAAATTCACTGATTTAATAAAAAAACTTTCTCAAACATAAAAATTCCTTAGTTATGCCAATTAATCTGTACCCTGACATTAATCGAAAAGAGATACAGCACTGACCAAAAATAATCGCTAGAATCAAAAGGTCAATGTGAAATTAAAAAATATGTCAGAACATGATTGATGTTATTGGTTTCCAATATTTCTTTTATGAGCCACTATGTTTATCTGACTTTGGGGGGGATAGAGTTGTTTTTATGCTTTCTCTATTGGAAGGTACCATGTAATGGCATGTATGTCAACCATAAGGTTGTAGACTTTAATTCAGGGTTGTAGACTTTGTACCCACACAATTAAAGGTAGCTACAGCCAAAAACAATGCCATAGAAAAATCTGTAGAAGCCAATATAGAATTTCAGGTGATTCTAAAGCAATGACATAGAAGAAAAATTTAAATTTCAAGGGCAAGTCACTTACTTTCGCTCAGAATATAAAAAAAAAATATTTCTAAAGCAGGAGGCTTGAAGGTCTTAATGGTAGAAAGAAGCATGAAGGTGTTAGAAATGTTTCAGAATAATTTTTCACTGGCGCATGATACAAATTTATTAATTTTTGAGTCAATTCTATGAAAATATTCTTTTATTAATTCAAATTTTATACATTGAATGGAGATCAATGCTTAAATCATATCTTTTACTCTAGTATTAGTGCCAGAGCCAACTGATCCTGAAATAATCAAGTCAAAATACATGTAATTGAATAACAAGTGATTAGAAAGTGTGATTTTGAATAGATAAACATGCACAGATTATAGTGGAACAGTGTAATGTTCTAAAAATAGTAACATTTGAAGTCCCAGTCTTAGTCAAGTTAGTGTATGTGCTTGGGGCCAAAACAAATGAAAGAGAAATATATCTTTTGTGACAGCTTCTGACGACTGGTATCTCTGACAGAAAACTATTATTAAAAAAATTATTATATTATTATTATTATTATGTTGGTTTTCTTTTTATATTACCCTTTTAATACATTTAGTGGGACCAGTATATGAGCACTCCCATGTAGGGCTATCTGTTGTGCTTCGTATGGCGTATGGTGATGTTTTGCTGGGGATGCTCTCTATGTGTTTTTTTTAATGTGTTTCTGATCAGACTTAGAGCTCTGATGATCACGGGGATAATGTTGGTTTTCATCCTCCACCTGCTGCTGATATTATTATAATTACCTCATTAGTTTATGAAAAGTGAATGTGTATATGAAAAAAGGCCACATCTTTAGGTGTGTCATTTGATGATTTGTGTGTATTAATACTTGATATGCCATATTTCTATATTTGTTTTCACGTGCTAAATTTAAATTTGTCATATTCACGTGTTCTTTCTGGGTTTATGCATCATTAACTTATCATATTAGAGTTGCAGATATGAGGAGTACATCTTGTGGTGAACCATAAAATCTCACAGCTCTTACGTTCCTTCCTGTTTACAAGTATGCATGTCCTCATAACTGAATAATGTGTGTTTATCGCCAGTCACAACAAACCAACCACTTGTTTGTGTAACATGGAATTTAAAGGTGGGACGAAATAACTTTGTCACGGTCTCAATATCAAGATTTCTGTCAAATTGATATTCTGTTGGAATGTTATTCTGCTTTTCGGGAAATATTTCTCTCTCATTACATGAATATCTCTATTACTGGACGCTTACCTTCTGTGTTCCTTCTTGAGGGATTATTTTATTCATTCATTCCTCGGTTGTTTTGTGTTTGGTAATTTTTTTGTCTATTTACAGAATGATGTGTACCCGTTTTTTAACACTTTCTTTACTAAATGAATTCTCGCATTAGTTATAAAATTATACATTGGAATGGTCTATTATTCATCTGGAAGGCTGTTCAGGAAATAGAAGCAGACAACATAATGTATACAATAGAAAGTTCAGACAGATTGGTGTAAACATATTTATTTCTCTAAATCATGCACGGGAATTTACAAAATTGTATAATATATAAAGACAATTATTTTAGAGAATGGGATTTGGCAGAAATAATGAGGCTTATATTAGCCATTTCCCAGACATTTAGCCATTTGCAGACAGATTCCTATTCATTGGTGGGAATTGTTCAGATAATAAATTAAACCTATGGTTGTTCGTTGAAATTATTATCTGAACATTTCCTAAGGATAACTACTCGTCAATGAGTATTTAGTATAGGAAGGGCTAGTCCAAGTCTTCTTGTACTAAAACCAGCTAAGATATTGGGATGGCGATGCTGGCGTTTAGTCCAAGCCCGCTTGCATACCAATCCTACCACATGAGTTACGCCCACGATCTGTGGCGGGAATTTGTGGTGTATTTTACTCGATTTACCTAGCAAATCAATACATGATGCTATATACATCGGAAAGGCTTACATCTAATGGTCATAATGGTGTATAATAATCTAACTTTAATGTTAAATTACACATAGAATATTCCGGTTGATTGCCACAAACATCGTTTTGTTTCTCTGTTTGTTTACGTTTTAACCGAGAGCCGAAGTGGTCCGAATAAGTTCGGCATAATCCGCTGTTTGTTCTGGGAATTCTACTTTCCGTTTCTATATATAGCGCGGGTTTTCCGAACAAAAATGGCGAAAACCGATCGCCCGAAAGTCCAGTTTTCTATGTGCTTTCAGAACAATTCCCGCACTAAAAACTTAATGACATAATGGAGAATCAGAACGGTAGTTTTGTTGACAATTATCGCAAGCAACTTGTCAAAATTGGAGCAAATTAGATCTCTTGTGTCTGACTTGCCATGCGTGTGGTGTGCATTTTGACATCTGTGTTGATAAAATAATCGGAGAACCGAATCACACAGTTTCGAAATATAGTTCTTCCGTTTTAGTGGGACTTTTCAAACTTAAGGTTCATTTATTTAGTGTATTACATTTATATCTCCAATGTTTAATTAATCTATTTATTATTTTATTTATTGACACACATAATTACGATTACAATGGAGAATTCATCGTAATTTGCGTTGTTGTCCAAAATCTACGGAATATTTTCAACGGAAAATGCCGAACACAGTTCGCGAGGTCAACCGAGTTCGCATACTTAAAAAAAATTGTAAACATTGAGGTAAATGTCTCTTTTCGCATTAAATTACCGTTTTAAATTCACAACTGATGTGGGTTTCAGATAAAATAGCATGTCTTCTGCAGAAAATATCCGTTTATTGTCGCAATTGTGTTACTTTATTTCATATAATTGTGGTTTTATTTGAGCGGGTCACTAACGCTTAAGCCGTGTCATAAGCGAGCATATAGGGCGGTCTTGGACTAAACGCCAGCATCGCCATCCCAATATCTTAGCTGGTTTTTGTACAAGAAGACTTGGACTAAGGAAGGGCTAAATGTTGTTGTGTCTTTCTCGTGAAGCAAGACGCTGTGTGCTTACTTGATTCTTGAGATGTTGATGTGACATTTGGATAATAATTGGCAAGTCTATCCACCTTTACTATTCTTATGCACCACACAGCTATTAAATCTTAAACTTGATTTCTATGGGTATTTTAAAGACCTGCACAAGTTAATTGGGAAAACAAACTTTGTGTTATCTATTTTTGTCCGTTTCATGCAGGTACTTTAGATGTTGGGAGCAGGTTGTGTCACTGATTGCCATTTCCTGTGTATATACCTTTGGTATATACATGTACCTCATACCATCCTGATAAACCTGAATATGTTCTCAGATTTAACACGGAACCACGCGTTTGGGGTGTTTTATTTACAGCATTGGCATTTCCACAAAAACTTTGCGCTGGTGATTATTTTTGTGTCACGGTTACATATTATCCGCATGGTAGACAATGTTACAGTGTCTCCAGTTGTCTGGTATAGCATGGTACCAGGCTCGGAGGGACCAATACCACCCTTCACTTCACGTCGGGTGGTATTGGCCACCTCCCCTGGTACCACGATATACCAGACAACTGGAGACACTGTAACTTATAATATTATTCAGCATAAGGTGTCTAACCTGTTCATGCCCTCTGGATATATTGTCCTTAGTAGGGAATATCCAGTTATATTCTATGTTTCGGGGATGTCTAGTGTTGGTCTCGATGTCTGGGTCAGTATCTAAGACTTGTATGACATGGTACATGTACATGTATGAGAGGTCACCAATGTTGTGGTCTGCTTCTTTTCTTGTGGCCTTATATAAAAGTAAATTGTCTTGGGGCAGATTGGCCTTCACCTGTGGAAGTTTTTCATGTCTGGGCGGGAACGGTTTAGTCGTCATTGTTTTACGTTCCTAAACTCCGTATTTGTGTTAGGTTCACCTCTGTCAGATTGCTCGAGTTCTGTATCTTAGGTGAGCCATACATCGCTGGAGGATGATGTGGGTGTAATGTATGTAGTCATATACTAAGTAGTTGGGGGTAATTAATTACAAGATTATAGGTTAGCAAGGGAAGCCTCTGTCTTCGTAAAGCATAGGTCGGTATGAATTGTCATAAGTTGCTTGTTAAGTATGATAACTTAGGTAATTAGGTATTCGGTGTACCAATACTTTTTGTATTAAAATATAGTGTAACTGATTTCGCTTGGGTTAAGCTCTTCTGGTGATTTGTCACGATTAGCAATCAGATCAGAAATGGGACGAGGACTTGTACTCTCTCGTTTATATAGAGAATTCTGGATGTCCCAGGTGGTGACCTGAGGTCAGTGACTATTGTTGATAGTTTAGTAGGATACAACATTGACCTAGTTTTGTATGGTACATGTTTATACAGTAGGTAACCATACCGGTAGGTTATATGTACTTTTGTGGGAAGTTCATTGTTAACTTAGTTCACAACAACTGGGCTGTAGGTATAGTCACCAGTGTTGTCACTAATATTTATGATAGTATGCCAGTATATAAAGGTTAAAAACCTTTATTGTATATGTTTAATTATGTAAATGTACTTATATTAAGATAAATATTATACATGTAAGCTTTGAGAAAGCCATGTGCATTTAAATATTATTATACCCCCTTCAACGAAGTTGTGTTAAACTTGGCACAGATATTTAGTACCATGAGAACCTTATTATGACGTCTGTCTGACTTTTTTTGTGTGGAGTTAAATATTCCCCTTTTTTTCAACTTGGAACATTTTCGTAACATTCATAATTTTGTCCCAGCTTTTATTCCTACATTTTTTGGTCAATAGGTTTAGGATTAGGGTTAGGAGTTAGGGTTGTGCACCTGCAATGTGAATCTGTTATTTTATTATTTTAATTAAATGTTGTACAGACATGTGAAACATATCTTTGTGTTTTAAAAACATTGGGGGGGAGGTATCCTTAGTCCCATTGGGACAGTTACACCTCTAGTTGTTTTTGGTTCAAAGATGCCTGTTATGCCTTATTAACAATACATGGTGTTTACTACCGGTAGGTAATTTTTTTTTTTTTTTTTTGGTGAAAGATTATATTCTGTATTTATATTAATTGGGGCCTTAAGTGTTCTAGGAGAAGAAGAGAAGTGTTCGCTCTGTACTTCAATGATACCTCTGGGAGCTAATGTGGCTTTGGTGAACAAACACAGACACTATAGGAATGTGCAAGCCTTACAAATAGAGACTGAACTTAATCTAATTAAAGCTTTCAACAAACAGCCGTTTTAAAGAACAATAGTTGTTGGTGTGGTGTGAAGTAGGAAGCAGGCTATTTGTGGGATGTGCAGGGAGACTCCTCTCCCATGAATCCATCATTTAAACATTCTGTCAGTGTTTATCGTATGGCTTGGTGTGGAATATTAAAACTCACAATGAAGAAACGAAAAGAAAATTACAAAGAAATCTGGGAATGGACAATTAGATTAAGTGGAACATGCATGGATATGTATGTATCTAGAGAGGTTTGGTTGAGCAGGCAAGAGTCGAGAATATGTGCAGCTTGTAAAGTCATTGGACCCCCCCCCCCCCTCCTTCCACCCCTGCACACTTCTTGTCATTCAGTCAATTTCAGTGATTAATCCAGCTAGGCATGAAGATAAAAAAAATGACATGTACCAGTAACTGGCCAGCATTGAATCTGTTATTTTCTGTGCGAACAGTATATTCAGTTGAGGGGGGCCGATGGCTCACTCATAAGCCATTAAGCAATGAGTTCCGATGAGCTTGTATCTGGGCAAGTTTGTCAGTTGATTATATCAGGGGTTGGTGGTGTCTATTGTACATGAAATGGAGGGACTTAATTCCCAGTGATATGTGTGCCTTCTTTCCTCCACCTTGTGTCATGATATGGCTTAGAAGCTGAAATGATCATAAATACAAAAACAAAACTATATGCAGTTGTGTGTGCATAGTATGAAAATAACATATCTAAGATGAGGATGCCTTGCAGGCATGAACGTGACACCATACCCAGATGTTATATGGTTGGTTTTACCCTTTCTATACTAAATGGATTATCCCATTCAGTTATAAAAGTATGCATTGAAACAGTCTATTATTCATCTGGAGGGATAATCAGGTAATAAAAGCTTACGACAAACAGACAAAAAAATAATACAAGTGCAGAAGAATTCATATTCTTTGGTGCAAAATGTTCAGATATTAATTTCAATAAATGACCTACACACTGTATGGTTGTTGGTTGAAATTATTATCTGAACATTTCCTAAGGGAACTACTCATCAGTGAGTACTTAGTATAGAAAGGGTTAACTTTTTGTTTTTTAGTCTAACAGTATCTTCAAAATTTCATGTTTTTAGTGATGTTTTTTTTTCAAACAAAAAATTGCCAAAAATAGTAAACAAGTTATTTGTTAATGTACCACTGACCAAGTCCCCCCAGTGAAATTGGCAGGAATCACCCCATCACGAAGCATGAGTTGTGGAGTCAATACACAATTAGTGAAATGAATAGAGTGGAATGATCCCCTATTGTAGACAGTTCTTTGAGCTTCCACAGTACTGGACATAGAACCGGTAATTACCAGGCAGCCATATAGAATGTCTGACCAAAGCAGATAATAGTGTACACTTGTAAATTGATGTCCCGAGAGATTGTCAGTTAAGGCTGTGCTCACATGAGTCACGTCACCGCTTTTCCAGCTGTGCAGAAAACTCAATTCCACATCACCGACGATCAGAAAGTTTTATAATTTTACTCATTATCAGAAGAACCAAATCTGGTTGTTTGGGGGGGGGTGCAGGGTGGTGTGAATGGGGTGGTAGGGGCACATGGCCTTATGTGCTTCATAGGATGACAAGAAATGTAGTACCTTATAATTTTATTGATCAACAGAAACAGAATAGTTATAATGTCCTGATAGGACTCTATACTCTACTGGTACAGTAATGCTCTAAGTAATCGACTTCTTAACCACAGCAGAATTATGGGTAACTTTTCAGGATTTAGTCGAAAATATGGCTTGTTGCCAATCATCGGAAAGCTCTCAACAAGCCATATTTTCGACTAAATCCTGAAAAGTTACCCATAATTCTGCTGTGGTTAAGAAGTCGATTACTTAGAGCATTACTGTATCAATATACACTCTACTGGTATCAATAATGTCCTGATAGGACTCTATACTCTACTGGTATTAATTATGAAAGCAAAATATGTTTCCTAAAAAAAAATTTGAGTGGCAAAATGTTTTCTGTTCGACATTTATACTAACGCTTGACTAAAAAGAGCAAAAAAGACCAAAATCAATAGATATTACATGTATTTATATGAAAGTAAATATCTTTGATACGTTCAAGCGAAGCTGTTGCTAGTAAGTACATGTACATGTAATCTCTTGAATCAAGCTTTTTTTTTTGGCAGTCAAGAATAAATCATTTTTATAAGAATTTCTTCTTCCTTTTATAAAACCATGATTACACTCTCCATAATTGCCTGCTATTGACCTATTGTACCACTACACATGTATACCAGTTTCTATATGTATATGACCACAGGATCACTGAATTGGAAATTACTGTTTGTCGATCTCTTTTGAATTGTTGCCCCTTAGAGATATGGTATACATTTGTTGAATGGTTAAACTGGGAGTTTTTATATCTTGCCTCTTGTAACCAGTGTATATTATACCACTGGGCATATCATCATGAATTGGAATCTAATAATGAAGCCTCGTGAGGGATACTCTGTCTTATTGGAAATTGAGTGGGTTATACTATAGTAATAAACCTGATGATTGTATTGCTGTATATGGGTATCGTTAAATGGTCGAGACCAATACTGAGTCATACTTTAGCACTGAATTAAGACTTTATTCAAGCTGCCGGTTTAAAAAAATACTTAATATCTATAGACACTACATGTATTTACCTATGATAATGGATTCATGCCCTGAGAAAATATATAAATACTCTTTAATGTATCCTGTATGTACCAGTACATTCAAGTGAATAAAAACTTAAGAGCAAATTCAGATTAGCCATTTCAAATTGCCATGTTTTTAAAATAAAACTGTACTTGCATATCTCCATATCTTTATTAATTCCACTTGATTAAGCCCTTATCCGAATAGTCTATTGTAATATCAGTGACTCAGGCCAAAACAAAAAACTTCTCTGTTTCCGATAACATTTCGAAATTTTCCAGACAGGCAGGGTTTTTTTTTTTGCAATTAAAAAAAAAAAACCTTTCTGCCATAAGCGATATAATAGGTGGTCACGGTGCCATGGAATATGGTAGATCCATGTGTATTGAAAATAAGCCAAGTATGAAGCATTGAATAAAAGCCTGTTGTCCCTTGAATTCATTTATTCTGCAGTAAGATCTCAACCAACATTGAGCTTAATAAACCCACTTATTTTTGCTTTTGGGATTGGGAAAACGATAAATATTCACATTGACACTCTACGGGTAACTACATGTACATAGACTAGCTTTCTGGAGAAATTAAAAAAAAAAAATAGGCAGGTAAGAAAATCTCAGCCAGGCAGGGTATCGGAAACAGAGATTTTTGTTTTGGCCTCATCATTGTTGAAATGGAATCATCTGATTGGGAATCTAAATATTGTATTGCTAATAATGAGGCCTCAAGAGGGACACTCAGTCCTGTTGGAAGTTGAGTACTGTAGGTTATAATATACCGGTAGTGATTCTGAGTCCTACAGTTATTCTCAGAATAAGTGACCTTCTCCACTGTGTTGAGACCGACTTATGAAAACATTTAATATCAACCTTCAACCTTGTGTTATTGCAACAAATTGATTCATCGTGGTTCTAACGTTCCTCAATGTTGAGATAAGGTGTGAAATGACCATCAATGTTATAGATAACGTCTACATTCAATGCAGTTTTCAAATCTTGGCTTTCTCAACCATGTTGTAAATGTCTAAAACTGCATTAAAATGGGATAATTATTTTGAGAATATCTGTAAGCACTGACTAAGATTATATTTTTACTACCAGTTGAAAATTCTAACACATCTTTGTACCACAATAGATTTATACCTTGAAATAATAATTACCGGTATATGGTGTCTCAGATAAGCATTATATGGTAATAATTTAATCATAAGCTGTCAATCCACGGAATACTGTGAAAAAAAGGCTGCCACACACTTTGCCATTTAGGTGTTTTCTCGATAACCTAAATTTCTTGATTACGTTTCCGCCACAGAAATGACAGCAGCGCCGAGTGACCACTGCTATACCGCGTGCCTAAAAAAATTTCATGGAAAATGTTTGATGCTTCCTACCGTTAACATCATGCTGCATCATAATTCCTTCCGGTATGACTGTATTGACAATAACCGTACTAGATGCTAATAATCAGTGCACAAGTAACCAGACAAATCAACAAGATGGAACTTTTACAAGGAAATTAAATCTAACAAGGGTTTGTGTCACCGTGGTCGAATATCAATCCCACATACCACTGCAGCTGTATGGTGCCTTGTGATGCATGATCGGTTGCGACAAGCCAATCAAAAATGCTGAAATGCTGATGCAACGTGATCAACGATAAGCACATGTTTTGAGTGACAGGTGTCTCTTTCAACTTCATGTGTCTTTTTCGTCGGAAATAGTCTCAATGTTTTATGCTCATAACTTTTATTTTCGCGGTTCTCTTGTGAAATGATGAATTAAATTATAAGAAATAATTCTTGTTTCAATTAAGGTTATGAGTTATAACCGAAAAGTTTGAAGATAAATTTTCTATAACTGCGCTATGCTTGTTATAAAATTTTATCTTTAAAATATGAGTCTTTATTTTGTTTATACTGCGCCTATAACATAAGTTTTATTTTATAATCTTCAGGTGACATCACACAGCAGGGTTATGACAAGAAGAAATCAAAACTACTGGGTCCATTTGTGAAACAGCTTCCCCAAAGAAACCAGAACCAGCCACTGCCACAACTACCAAAACAAGAAGCTAACCGTCAACCACATCAACACCAGTTCTCTCATCAAAAGCAAAATCATCAACAACCTCAACCACCCCCTCCTCCACAAAACCCACCTCCTTCTCATCCACCACCAAATGCAGGAGGCGGAGGAGGGGTGCCAAGCCCAAACACAGCCGCTCAACGAAGAGCTCAGAAACGACTGACCAGGGAGGATAAGAGATACCACTCCGGTATGTGCAGAATCGTGTTTAACAATAAGAAATACAAATATTTTGACATTTCTATGAATGTAATGTCAAAATGCCATATTGGTGAAGTCAGTATCTAGTCTAGTTACTCAAATACTTATAAAAATGGATTGAGCAATATATATTGCATAATACAAATACAATCATGTTCATATACATTGTATGTATACATTATATATACTAGTTTACTCAAATATCTTCTGCAAATTATGGGATATAGAAACAGAAGGGAAAAAGTCACTAAAAACAATATTAATTTGAGACCATAGATACTTCCCAGAAGATCAGGATTAAGCAGAATGAGGTCCCTAGAGGGTGAATTTAGTGATGCTACCCTGCACAATTGTCTAGCGTCACCAAATTCACCCTCTGGTGACCTCTTTCTGAAAATGTCTGACACAATATATCCCGGCCTGTTAGATAGATGTCTAGTTTTATTTTCTGTTTATTCTTTCTGCAGAAATACGAACCGAGGCTGTAATGCAGGCTTTAGCACAGAATAACCGGAAGGTTCCCGTGGTGCCGCTGCCATCTAAAAGGACGTCGGCTTATCAGGGTCAACAACCACAACAACAAAGAAGAGAACATAGAGGTACTGTGCATATTGTTCACATTTGAGAAATTTCCAGTCTTCTAAGTTTTGTCCGGGTTGATTATTTTTGGTGAAAAATGGATTTGTTTTTGAGTTGTCTCAAAAGGATAAGAAATTGATAATAATACTGGTTGATTTCAAGTCCTCAAATCCTGATATCACCCTTTAGAAAATTTGTGATATGACTTTCAATGAAAAAGATTGAAATTTCAAGCTCAAAAGTTGAATGTCTTTTACAATACTGTCATTTGAAAATGCCAATTTTGTTTAAGAATGTCTTTTACAATACTGTCATTTGAAAATGCCAATTTTGTTTAATATCTGTCATAACTTGAACAAATGTCAATGGATTTCAAAGATTTTTGGTATACGAGTTCACCTGACCATTACCTAGAGTGAGTTCGCAAGCCAGGTATGGCCAGATATTTTCAGCAGCGTTATTGGACTTTGGTGCAAATGGACAACGTCACATGGCTAATTTTCACAAATGTCAGTACCTAAAATGATTTCACAAGCCAGGCTTTTTGACAAAATCCCGCCTCTTGTTTAGCACATACTGAGAACGCAAACATCATTGAGCATGCACTTCCCCAACTGCACAATTCGGCGGGGGATACCGCCATCTGCGACTGCTTGTATCTTATTTTATCTATCAATTTATTTTACCAGATTTTGAAGACTTGCACTGTCAAAGAAATGGGTCAACATTATGCATAACTTAAATCACTAAGTTTTTATGTGTACCCATACCATTGTATGGTACACATAGTGTCGACGACCGGATTGACCACTCGTCGTTCGTCCGCCCGTCTGTCTGTCTTCTGTCTGTCCGTCTGTCTGTCCATAGACACTTTATGCATAATGCGATAACTCAAACATTTTCTATCTGATCGGAACCAAATGTTGTATGTGGGTTTCTCAGACCAAAATACAGATCGAGTTCAAATATGGTTTTGATCCAAGCTTCTTTTTTTTTACAGAGTTTGAGTATGGGTTTGATCCGATTTATTTTAAAGTAGTTATGACCCTTTTTCCAAAAACAAATTTGTTTGAGTTTTATACCATTAATTAGGTGTGATGTCCTGTTTTGAAAATAGGAACATTTTATTGCAATAGTTGCATGTAATATAATGATATCAATAAATTACCATGTGAACATCCAATATCCAGAGTATATGAGAGTTTGTTTAATAGATAGATAGAACCGCATGAGTGTCTGGATTTTGACGAAATTATCGCACGAGATTTGTTGGCGGAGCGATACCTCGAGTGCGGGACGCAGTCCCACACGAGAGGTATCGCGTTCCGCCAACAAATCGAGTGCGATAATTCGTCAAAATCCAGACACTCATGCGGTTCTATTTTTATTACATATCTCAGTATCATAGTAAGTTGACCGGTACAGAAAATGTGAATTTAACGGCATTTTAGGGTTAACGCCACAATCAAACAGGGAGCCCATCTATCCACGATTGAACTTGACCCATCTTGACCCGCGCAAAGGTGTTAATTGGGTTTTCCCAGATTTTCCAAAAATATAACCCAATCAGCTAGTTGCGATTTCGACAAGTGGGTTGTCGCCCTTGCGTTGAAAAGTTGAAAAAGTCAAAATAGTAATGGCGAGAGCCAGTCTAACAACACTGAATGAAATAGTTCCGTCGACAGATTGCACTAGTGCGATTCTGAGAATTATCACACGCCTGGAACGTCGTGCGATCATGCGAATTACGTTGATAGATATGTAATAAATGTCATTCCAAGTGAAATCTGTTATTAATTGCAGAGGTGCTTAAAGTCATTAAAAGTGCTTGAATTTGATTTTCTATTTTCAAGGCCCTTAAAACTGCTTAAATTCTCACCCTAATACCACTCAGGTCATTAAAAGTGCTTAAATTCTGGTATAAGACCGGGCCTGGGGAATAAACAACAATGCATGGGCGGTCTTATACCTAGAAAACTGTTAACAACGCCGATATGATCGTAAAAATTGAACAGAACATTGCGGCGGAAGTGAGGGAGACATCGCGTAATCGCGTAATTTTTCAATAGTACGAAACTGTGCTCTCCGCAAAGCATATGTAAGCTTCGCTCTGATTGGAGGGAAAATTTACACCAGCCAATCATGTAAGTTAATAGAAAATTTAACCGGCTGAACAAATAAATATGCCGGGAAAGTACAAGTTCAATGTCGAATGGTGTTAACAAAGTATAAGCAGTGGTTGTCGCCCGATCAAGACATTCATTCGGCAATATGCGCGAAAAAAACATTCACAATAGCCGGTATGGGCGAGGCGGCCCTGAAAAGCAACATTTTGTCGAAAAGACACATCGACCGGAGTCAAAAGTCGAATGACATTTCGGTGTTTATGAACAATGCGACGAATGCCACGCCCACAACGTCCACAAACTCCACTTCGACATCAGTTTCATCCACATCCAGAGGCCCAACAGTGACACCATTTGTGAGAACAGAGGAAGTGGTCACCTTATACATATTATTTATGTGGGCAATAGCAGTATTATTGGGGCGCCTGTGGCGCATAAGACACTATGGGTGGCAGGCCACCTTATACATATTATTTATGTGGGCAGTAGCAGTAGTATTTGGGTGCCTGCGGCGCATAAGAAACTATGGTGGGCGGGCCATCTTATACATATTATTTATGTGGGCAATAGCAGTATTATTGGGGCGCCTGCGGCGCATAAGATACTATGGGTGGCGGGATGGTGGTGGGTGGGCCACCTTATACATATTATTTAGATGGGCAGTAGCAGTAGTATTGGGGCGCCTGCGGCGCATAAGAAACTATGGGTGCATGGCGGGATGGGGTGGTGGGCGGGCCACCTTATACATATTATTTATGTGGGCAATAGCAGTATTATTGGGGCGCCTGCGGCGCATAAGATATTATGGGTGGCGAGATGGGGCGGTGGGCGGGCCAACTTATACATATTATTTATGTGGGCAGTAGCCGTAGTATTGGGGCGCCTGCGGCGCATAAGAAACTATGGGTGGTGGGCGGGCCACCTTAAGTAATATACATATTATTTATGTGAGCAGTAGTATTGGGGCGCCTGCGGCGCGTAAGAAACTATGGGTGGCGGGATGGGGTGGTGGGCGGGCCACCTTATACATATTAAATTCAATCACTATATATACACCATGTCTTAGAATTTAAACTGATTTAATTAGTAAATTAATGGAGCCTGCAAATGTACATGTATGTGAAGTTATCATAATCAACAAACAATATTTAACATTTTGTTTTGCCCGTGATAGTGTTAAAAGGGTGCTTGAAAAGTCATTAAAAGGTCATTAAAACGGTGCTTAAAAGTGCTTAAATTTAGTTTTTGGGAACCTGTATGAACCCTGTAATTGGGTGATGACATATGGTTCAGAGCTCTAGGGGTGGTTAGATGAAGGTAAAGGTAACAACAGCTCACTGGCTGGCAAATTGTTTAAACTATCTGTTAAATTGATTAATGGCAGTATGAGACTCTTGTTTCTCCTATTCTTGAAATTTCATTACATGGTGTGATAAGGGACCCCTCACCTGTATAAGTGTCTTCGAAAATAATTAACCCTTACCAAGGTTCCCATATACACATGCTATAATGTACATGGACTCTTCCTCATATCTCTTTTCTATGGTTATCTTTGCCCACTATTCACTTCTATCGATTTTGGTATTGACTGACTGATTAATTTATTTTTGAAAAATATATTAACCCTTCAGACACATGCTTTCAATTTGAAATTAAAATAATGACTGATAGCCAATATGATTTATCTATGCAATAGGTAACAGGCAGATAAATCTACATGACTATTGTAGGTGATGCCTTGTTTTAAAAATCAAGATGGTAGATGTTGTTAATATTTCAAGGAACATTATTTTCCCATTTGTTCATATTGTTATGGTTGATTGAATTTTAGGGGCCACAGAGTGCTTAGAAGATTAACATTGAAGGTTATGGATTTTAGTGTCCAAGCTACTTGTAAAACATTGTAATGTGTGAAACCATTTGATTGAGAGCTACTTACTTTCTTTTTATGAACTATGGTAATCTGTTTCGATTCAGGGGTCATATGGGCCAGCATCCTCATCATATTATGTCTGTATAACATTATATAGATAACACTTTTGTATTGTATATACTACATATATTTTTGAAAACCATACACCCCTGTTATGAATCACTTAATCTTGCATGTACCTAACAATATAAGCATTTCTTATTACACAGGTCAGATATGATCCTATCTGTCCATGTTTGATAATCAAATAACTGGGGAGAATGGGGGTGGGGGACGGGGTAGTAATTAAAGTACAATTTAAATATGAGATGGAAACCCATACATGTATGTTGCTCTAAGCAATCTGGCTTGTCAACAAATTATAATTTCTCTTTAGAAGTGAATGAATTTTGAATATCTGGCATGTCAGTGGCACAGTTTAATCACTAAACCATTGGATCTCACAGTGAGAGGTCTTTGGGTGCATAGGGACAGAGTTATGAGATTTAAAACTTATCCTCCCCCACCCCAAATACTTTAACCCCTTCGTAAGACAAGTTATTTGAGCTTTTGATTTCAAGTTGGGTACTGATATATGGATTCCTGTGATCATGTCTTTGAAAATTTATCAGTTATAGCTAATCGATATCGCCAAGGTATGGGTTAAACATCTGCCGATCATGATCGGCCTCTCGTTATTCATAGGTGGAGGTTACATGTTATATATATACATATATTGGCATACTTTTCAAATTAAATTTCCCATTAGACTCTTTCTCAGCCAATGAAACGCTGATTATCTGTGAAGGATATGTTTTTTTTCTTCACCCAAATATAGAAAGAAAAACATATATAAAGCCATGTAAAGTTAATTTCCCATTTATCTGGCCAATAAAATTTGAAAAGCATAGGCGTGTCTAATATATATATATTTTTTATTTCTGAGGCGCACAACAACAAAGCATTCCTCCTCAGGTATCAGCTAATCTCTGGGTTAAATTTCAGTTGTCTGTGGCCAATATTTCCCAAACATAGTGGGCTAGCATCAATAAATTCACCCTCTGGGAACCTCATTCTGCATGGCTCCATCTGTACGGGAGACATAGACTCAGATTGGAGTTCCCAAATGGTGAATATTGTCCTGCTCCATAAAATTTATATTGATAGCTTCTGTGTTATTTATTTTGTCCAGTGAGCTAGCATCACTAAATTCACCCACTGGGGACCTCATTCTGCTTAGGTCTCATTTTCTGGGAAATACCTATAGTCTCAAATTAAAATTGTTTTTAGTTAATTTTTCCCTTCTGTTCAGCTTCTATATCCCCTAATTTGCAGAAGATAAAATGCATAATAGAGGTGACTAATGGGTGATAATCACCAACCTCAACTGGGGAACTTCAATCTGATCCCAGGTCTCCCATTGCAGTTGAGGCTTTAGCAGAATGATGTTCCTAGAGGTTGAATTTGGTGATGCTAGCCTGCTGTGCAGGTTAGCATCACTAAATTCACCGTCTGGGGACCTAATTCTGCAAATGTCAGTCAAACTATATCCAGACTTGATATCTTTCTTACAGGTGATTCATCCTCCGATGATGACAGCGTCTTTGATGAAGATTATTCTCGAGGCTTCCATCGTGGTGGGCGGGAACGCGACAGTGGTGCTAGCTCCTCCTCCCTGTCAGAAACTGGTGCTTCACCATATCGTGAGCAGCAACCTCAACAACGACCGAGTAGCGCAGCCTTCTCACAATATAACATACCTGGAAACACGTCACGGCACGCCTTAGCTGATGTCATGCACAACTCAAGACAATGTGAGTCATATACAGACTAACATGAACTGTGTGGCATTTACAACCCTTCGATACTACCGTTAAACCCAGAATTTGTATTTTCTGTTTCAGAATTGCATATATTCTCAAAATAAGTTCCCCCTTTAACACAATTTTCAGATATTAACAATTAGAACTGCAACGTCATCTATATTGTTGACTGTCATCTTCACAAAGTTAGCACCATGTTGATCCAATGTGTTACAGTAATGCCGAACCAAGTTGATGGTTGGATGTTCAGCACCACGCTGGTCATACTATAAACCGTCCTGCGGGCACGTAAACCGGCCTGCAGGCGCTAGTAAACCACAACTTGGACTATTTACAACAATTAGAGTTTTCCGTACCAGGGCTAGTCTTGTTAGTTAAAAGTGGTCAATTTAGAAGTAATATCAACCAATGGAAGACGTGTATGTTGGGCAATGCCTATTTATGCTGTGACAGTAGCAAGCCTTGAAATAGGGTGTCTGTCATTTGCAGAATGACCCAGAGGGTGAATTTAGTGATGCTACCCCGCATAGCGGGCTAGCATCACCAAATTCACCCTCTGGGGACCTCATTCTGCTTACATCTCAGCAGAATGAGGTTCCCAGAGGGTGAATTTGGTGATGCTAGCCTGCTGTGCGGGATAGCATAACTAAATTCACCCTCTGGGAACCTCATTCTGTAAATGACAGACACACTATTTCAAGGCTTGACAGTAGTTCAGAGATAATTAGATATCATTTCCCGAGAAAAACACATTCTTAGCTGAGCGCATTTCCGTATTTCATTCATCAAATTTTCACTAATCTAGAAATGGTTTGAAAACCTGGAGCTATTTGTATGGGACAATCAACCATTGATATATTTTAATAGTAAGCACCCCAAATCCCTATCCAGTAACTTGAAAAAGACATCATTCAATACATCGTATAATGATCAAGTAAAACGTAATGTGGACAGCTGTAAACCACGGGTTAACATCGCACCCATTGCAGGGTTTACTCAGACACCTTTCAGTGGCACATGAAATGATCAATATTTTTCTACTAAATTGCAGCAAATTTTGTTGTAAAGGGAGACTTAGCATCTTAAAATATCTATATCATTGGAACGTTGACAACATTGTCCAAAATCATAACCACGCACTCAACTTTGAACAGAAACACATTATTAAAACATGGAAGCTTATTCTCACAATGCGTTGAGCATTTTGTCACTTTTTGGAGCATTTTTCATCCAACTGTTGATATTTGGTTGAAGCTGGGTTTATCAATCACCTTGTGGATTGGATTTGTGCCCGAAGAAAAAAAAATTAATAACAAGATTTCGCTCAAAACTCACCTGTGTTCACCACCCGTGCCTGAAAAATGGTTTAATCAATTTTTGCCTGCAGGGCTGCTTATAGGATGACCGGTGTGAACACATTCAGACATTAGTCTCAACGCGGTCAAGAATATCTGTTCTATGTAATTGGTGCTATTGCAAGTCAAATTCATTGGTAATAGAAAAAATCCCGTGATTGAGAAGAAACATATTTATGGTTGGTAAATAGATTAAAACAACTGCAATATTTTATCTCAACTGTTGCGCTTTCTATGAGCTAATAATGGAACTGGCACTAAAACTAACCCAAATTTTTTTAAAGGTTAAAGTTTATCAGGCATCGTTACTATAAATGCTCGCATACGCATCTCTGAATTACAGTAATGCCCTAAATAATCGACTCCTTAACCACAGCAGAATTATGGGTCATTTTTCAGGATTTAGTTGGAATATGGCTTGTTGCCATTCATCGGAAACCTCTCACAGAGCTTTCCGACGAATGGCAACAAGCCATATTTCTGACTAAATCCTGAAAAGTTACCCATAATTCTACTGTGGTTAAGGAGTCGAATATTTAGGGCATTACTGTATGATCTATGGTCTTTGTTTTTTTATTCGCTGCTGTGTGAAATGAATTTTTTTTTTTTTTTAGCAGCTCACATATCACAACCACCAGATGTCACTAACAATGCAAAGAGTTCCCGTCAGGCAGATAGAGTTGGAATTTACGCTCAACCAAAGCCAATTACAGACGCTAACGGCAGAGATGAGAATAGTAAGTTCCTCACACATCAGTTTCATAGATGACGGGGTGTCTTTTCATTTGGTCATTGTGTTCTATTTTTGTTAGTTCTTTTGTTAAATTATTTTTAAAAATTTGCCTTTTCTGCAAATGAAACTAACAATGTGTAGGGTTAGTCCGTAGCCGAAAATTTGGGAATTTCAGACAAGTGTTTTTTTTGTAATATAGAAATTAATTGTGTTTTAACTGAAGAATGACAAGATATTTGCTGACAAATAGTTCAATTGTTTTAGGTTCAGACAATCAGTTCAATGAATAACCTTATTTGACTTATTATCTCTTATGACCAAACAAAATTAACAAGCAGCATCTTAAATGCACAACCCTTGTTTAGTTTGGCATCCTAGGGCCATTATGTAGGCACTTCCAGATTTAGCATCACGGTTTAATCTGGTTTGTTTCAGATGATAGCTATGGCAAAGTTTCCAAGAAGATCCAACAGCTTCTCAACACACTCAAGGTATGTGTTATCAAATGCACTGATTAGTATCTGATTTCACTATTATTAAATGGGTTATCAGTTAAATCCACATGGCTATTTGCACTCCAAAATAACGCAAAAATATTTGCCTTTGAATTTTTTCTGGCATTGAAAATAGGTCTATAAATTCCTGAAGTAACTTTCTATAAGCATATCATCCAGAGAGATGCATTGAAGACATAAAAAATACCATTTTGAACACAATGTTTGGATACGAACCAGGGTTGGGGTAATCGTAATCAGTAATCGTAATCAAATCAATTACATAATTTGGAGTAATCGCCTGTAATCAGTAAAAAAATTTATTACAAGTAATCATCGTAATCGAATACTATCAAATGTACCTGTTATCATGATTACATTTTGATTACTTTTTTATCACTTTTACTATATACTTGGATGCTCATAGTCCCAAACTGAAAACTGTGCACACATACAAACCAAAAACATATCAGTGTTATATTATATTTCTCCATGTGCTATGTATATATGTTAGTGGTGCATTGTGAAGTGATATGTCTTGATGTAACACAAATGCTCTAATTGTCAGTTGTTTGTTTTATTCGAATAACAGGCCTAGACCTAATAACATTTATGTTTTCGCTTTGAAATCATTGTTATTCAAACCGTGTTTTCATTGAGTGTGGAACAAGATCAGTAAACTATCACTCTGTGAAGCCACATCAATGTATTTTCAGATGTTACAATGTCTAGATAAACAAAACACAAGTCACCTATATAAATCCCAAAACATTTGCATCTCCATTTCCACCTGGTACTACTCTGAAAGCATATAAGGATAACGGTCCCTGCAAGTTATGCATTGGAGATTACCATTGCGTTATCAAGCATATTATAATTGATTGTTCACACCTACATGTATCTAACTTCAGGAACCAGATCTGGTATGATATCCTTAACACATTCCAGATAGAATCATTCATTTTTCTCGATTCTTTGACTAACTCACAACAACTTGCCATTTTCTTGGGAAACATGCCGGCAGAATTAATAGAAATTGGAAATTGTTCCTGTCATTTTGCTGCACGATTTTTCACCAAGGCTAGCCTTAGTTTGTGGTACTTTTATAAAATTTAATTGAATAATTTGAATTCCCAATAGCCTTACACATGCTACATTAACCAATAAGGCGTCGTGATCTGCAAATAATAATGTTTGTATGTCCGTCTGTATATGTCTATCCTACTGATCTACTGTCTGTATGCCTGTCTTCTCTGTCTGTATTGTGTGTATGAGTGCCTGAATGTGTGGCTGTCTGTGTGTCTGCATGTTTGTCTATCGTCTTAATCTTTGTGTGTCTGCCTGTATGCATACCTACACGAACGGCTGTATGCCTGTCCCTGCTGATATCTCCATCAATGGCACTCCTCTCTCGCGTGCTCTCTCTCCTGCCTACCTGTCACACTATTTGTATGTGTGAGTGTCTATATAACTAAATAGAGAATACCTGAAGTTTTTGTTTGAATACCGAAATATCTCATGAGTGTCTGGAAAGAAATATAGAATTTTTATGAGCTACAAGCAGCGAGCGAAAATTCTATATTTCTTTCCAGACACGAATAAGATGTTTCAGGTATTCAAACAAAAAAACTGCAGATATTTTTTTTATAATATGCGGCTTATTTAGGCTCAAAGTTGCTAAGTTAAGTTTTAATTAATTAAATCATTAACTGTACTTAATTAAAGAGTGCACGTGTCAGTATTTACGCACAGGAAAGAGCCATTGAAATTGACATGCTGTGATTCAGACATAGAATTATCGATTGACCACGTTCTTTCATAAATTTGTCTCTTTTGATTGGCTAGTGGACAGTGTGAATGCAATGATCACTCAATCAACATTGGCCATGTGTGTTGTAGTTTCAACCCTACAGTGAAATATCGAAACCTACAGCGAAATAACAAAACACAATTTCACTGTAGCTCCGAAGAGATAGATACAGCGATTTACGTTTCGCTAATTTTCTGCTATTTTATGGGCAAGCATATAATAAGTGCTTTTACATGTATTTGTCATCTCACTTATATTTGTCATCTCGCTCTGTCACTCAATAAACGAGCCTGAATGGAGTGTGTTTCAGTTATAGTATATATAGTAATAAAGTAATGTGTTGATTTTGTTGCGTTCCATATGTGCATTCATATACGTGGGGAAGGGAGGGGGTAGAAAATACAGTTTTTAGAGAAATAAAGTATTCCCAGTGACAAAAAAAAGAAAAGAATGACTATTCAATTGCTATTATTATATAAATCAGAACTTGTTCATGACTGTGGACACCAGAAAGTGACAGGTAATCCCCTAGAACCGATGTATATAATTATAACTAGGCACTGTTACTCTGTGTTGAATGGTTTTATTGTTTGCTTGTTTTATTTGTTCAATCGTTCTTTATTTGCATGTTATAAAGTGCTGTTTTTATTCAATAACATTTCATTATATATTCCTATGGATCTAAATGGTTGGAAATGAAATATTGCAATCACAATTAATCAGTTACATTTTATTAATGTATTTGTGATCGTAATTGATTACATTTGAAAACAATTTATCAGTAATTTCAATCGTAATCATGTAAATCAAAAGTAATTGTAATCGTCATTGGTATGTAGTCACCCCAACATTCGTTTACACCATTTGTATTCATGGAAGTTCCGGAGTCGGAAACAGAATAATGCACGACTGGCTGGATGACGTATATTACGTTATCTTAATTGGAAACTATTTTAACTTCACTCACTCCTTAATTCTCACAGTTATGTAGTAAGGTACCATAAAAGATGAACAGCGACAACAGCTCTAGATTTTCCTACCATGGTCTACACGACTACTACGACCGCTGATTAAGAAATTTTAACCGACATAAAAAAAATTTATTCCAAATGTAAGAAACAAAAAACTTTTTATTCAATGTTATATTGACAAGTTTGTTCAGAAATCTTCGGCGTTTGTATGTTTTGAGATACTTCTTACCAAATTATATAACTGGAGCGATGTATGGCTCACCTCAGAAACATAAGTCGAACAATCCGACACAGCTAGGTGAACCTAACATAAATACGTAGTTTAGAAACGCCAAAAAATGACAACTAACCGTTCCCGCCCAGACACACGATAAACTTCCACACGTGAATGTCAATATTCCCCAACACAAATAAGGCTACCTTTATACAAAGCCACCATAAATGAAGGAGAACACAATATCTGTGACCTCTGATACCGTGTCCTACAAGTCTCACGTACAGATACTGACCCATATATCGAGACAAACACTCAACACCAGCGAAACACCGAATATAACGGGATGTTCCTACTAAGGAAGAAGACTTCATATAAGCCCTCGGGCTTGTTGTCTGATCGTCATTTCCATACACTAACTCTTCTATTTTGTATATATGTGTCAACTATATTATGTTTGGATTTGGAAATAAAAATATGTTTACACTAAGACATTATATCCAGAGGACACGAACAGGTCAGACACCTTATGGTGAATAATATTAATCTCATATTTATTTAATAGTTAAATAAAAGCTCTATATGTTGCCGTTCGCATCGACGATCTTTGATGAGCAAAAAAACGATGATTTGCTGCAACAAACAATAGCTATGTGTATTGAATATTAATTTGCAAAATGAGGCTGTTTCGTCTTTGATATACAGTAATATGAATTCATTGATTATTGATTGCATAAATTTTCCATTTTCAGAGACCAAAACGGAAACCACTCCGAGAATATTTTGTGGATGAAGATGAGGCTCTAGAAGGTGATTATAACCTGAGTCATGATTCTTATGTGAATGGGTTTATGGTAGCTCAATAATTGCTCATCAGTTGCATAATATAGCTTTCAATTTATTATTATATGTCTGATTTTATAAATATTGATGTGCAATTCAAAAATGGACTTTAAACATCCAGATTTCAAAAAATAAATTAGCATATATTCAAAAACTCAAATAGAAAATAGGAAGCTGCTCAAAAAGTGTAGTTTCAAATGAGCCATGTCCGTTTAGATTTGAGATTTTGCCTAATTTCATAAATCGATGACTGAAATCAGATTAGCATCATATACAGCAACTCACTTTTAATTAGAATGCTGCTTTAACCCTTTCATGATGGGAGCTGCGCTGGTCAGCATTAAAGATCCTGTGCCAGTCCATTCTCTTATATATGTGAGTCTCCCATAGAGAGCCTCACATATATAAGAGAATGCGCTGAATTATAAGGTCAAGATAAATATTTTACTCCAATGCATTCTCTTATTCTTATATTAGAGAATGAATTGGCATGGGAAGCTCCGTACTCATTTTGTGTTCTCTTTTTCTCCAGCTCCACCTTCTGACCCAAATGCTCCTAACCCAGAGGGCGCCATTCTGACTCCATTCGCTGGAGAACATTTACAGGTATTCATCGTTATTTCCTAATATGGCACCCAATGTATTTGGTTTGTCTTCTGAATTTTACATATAGCAGTTTGCATTTGATGTTTTTTGCCTGACTAAATCAACAGTTAGTAGTTAAATAAGTAACAATCCTTCATTTATTGTGATGGTAGTGTGAACAGAGTATCAAAAAGCTCAATAAACAATGAAATCAAAGGTACACAATCCAATTCGATGGTCCCCATATCATCAGATTCCAACAGCAACAACATTTCTTCAAAAGTCACTTTAGTTATCAGAATTGAATAATTACCAAAAAATAATGCTAACCACTGTCAAATCTGGTATAAAATTTTCCAAAATGTGTTATATATATCAACATTTTGTTTGACAGAATTTGGTATCGAGAGTATGTCGATCGGCTCGTCAAATATTTGCTGGGCTGCCAAATATTCCATGTGGTGAAAAATGCGCACATAGAGATCATATTCCACCAGTACAAAACATTGGGAAGTTTTGACAGCGAAACTTATAAAGTCGAAAAAATAAGGCAGGGAATATATTTCTTTGTTATGATCTGTTCCTTAATAATGTACTTCACTGTAGGTGAATGTCCCAACTCAAAATTTCACCATATAAGGGACTGTGTGAGCGATTTTGCTTCGGGTCATGTACAATTATGGAATTTCTCCTGGGTAATTAATTCAATGTTTATTGCGATATCTGCTCGCAAAAGTCACTGAAAAACATTCAATTTTGAGTTGGGACTTTCACCTGAAGTGAAGTATATTATTAAGGAACAGATAATAAGGCCAAACAAAAAAAGAGTTTTGGTTCTCGGGCAATTTTTTTTCAAATCAATGAGGGAGGGAGGGTTTAATTTTATTTTTTATTTTTATTTTTTTCTGCACATAGTAAGCATGGACAAAGATACCTTCCTCTGCCTAGTAACAACCAGAAATGTAGAGGGAATTGTTATGCATATAAACTCATTTAATCTTATATAAAAATGACACTGTACTACCAGTGTATGACTGGGATTACCTAACATTATATAATGCCCCTGTTATTATTGTCTAAAAACTGATACCTCCCCATTCTAATATGTGATCCTGAATTTAGTCCTGTGCCTTTCAATTGTATGGAGTTACAATTAGTGTCAGTTAGTTCACAATTACTAATTGTAAGAAGAGCATGAGGATCAGCTAATCATTTTCTTAATTGTAGTCATCTACTTCATGTTATAAGCCTGCAAGTAACTTTTTAACACATTACATGTTAGAGCTCAATGCACACTAATATTCAACACATATCTACTATGGACATGTTTTTAAAATGAGGTTTTTTTGTCATAACATCAGGCAGGGTGGCAGGGCCTGAGAACCATAACCTTTTTTTTGGCCTAACTAAGAAAATAGTGTGTCTGTCATTTGCAGAATGATGTCCCCCAGTGGGGTGAATTTATTCCGCACAGTGGGCCAGTGTCACCAAATTCTCCCCCTGAGAACCACATTCTGCTTAGGCCTCAATTACTATGGGAGGCCTAGAATCAGATTGAAATTCCCCAGTTGAAGTTGGTGATGTTCACCCATTAGTCACCTCGATTATGCATTTTATCTTCTGCAAATTAGGGAATATAGTAACCTCCCAGAAGGAAAAAAGTTACTAAAACAATGTTAATTTGAGACTATAGATACTTCCCAGAAGATGAGGCCAAAGTAGAATGAGGCCCCAGAGGGTGAATTTGGTGATGCTAGCCCTCTGTAGGATAGCATCACTAAATTCACCCTCTGGGGACCTCATTCTGCAAATGACAGACACACCATTTGCAGGCTTGAATCAGTTGATCTCCTGTGTAACTTTGCATGCTCTAATTTCTGCTTTAGATTCCATCTGGTCTTCCACGTAATTTAGAGTCAGCCATTCAACGCTATGGTTCATCGACATTCAAGGCTAATGCTGTCAGTGTTCTCGATCAGAATGGGAAACCAACACATAATATAACATATGGTAAGTGAATCATTAGTGTATAATTCGAGGCTTGAGAAAGTTTATTTTACAGGGCAGGCTTAGTTTGAAAGTCAAAATGGGTCCAACCTGGTTACCTTGCGCTTATACTTTATTTTGTTTGGGTTTATTACTTTATTAGGAATAAATTATATGTAACCATATCCTCAGGACAATAAGTAAATGTTTGCATGATGGTAAGATCATATTGATTGTACATCTTTATTACATGATCCTACCATTATTCCATTCAATAAAAGCATTCTATAAATTGTGATATTAAACGTTCGTTTAATAACAGGAAATAGTGCCAGATGACCTGTTTACATTACTCATGCTACATCTCAAAATACTATGGCTTCCAATATTTTACCAACAAACTCTGATGAATGAAGAATTTGAAAAGTTGTTTAATTAATTATACGTCATTAAATACGATACAGAGTCTTTATTTATCTGGGACTATTTCTTTAATCAGGCAAAAATGCACAGTTACGTGAAACGTCATCGCATGCATTATAGAAGCCAATGTTAGTTTCACGTCCCATTTGTTGATTTCAGTATGTTTTATCAAGGTTTTGGATCATGCAATAAATAGAATCTTGTAGATCCCATATTTATTACACCACACTTGGCCATGATTTATAAGGATTTCTTGTGGTTTTAATGATTACGTGAGGCTCACCTCTTGAATTATTTCATGTAATCATCGAAACTTATTTATTACTCTCTATATATTTTTGTTATAAATCAATTTTCATGTTGTTTTTTTTATTGTAAAATTAGACTCAGGGAAAATATAATTATCGTGCATGCGATGGTAAATGCAGAAGTAAAGACCTGATCATTGGCATGCTACATGGCATCATGTTTATTTACCCTTCACAATAACAAGGTGCAACAATAAATTTGGGGGTTTGGACAGCCTGTGGTGACAATATACCTGACAGCTATCATTGCCTATGGTCTTTTGTTGAATATTGTATTTAGCTCCTTTTTAATATTTGAAACATACTAATTTCTGTGTGACAGTTTCCTATTTTTGTGTTACCGGTTTACAACTACGGTGAAATCTAAAATCAAAATAAAATGGTCCAATGCGGGCCATTTTTTTTCGATGTGGCGATTCCTGAGAAACAAAACCCTTTTCTTTTTTGGCCTTAGTGTACTTAGATGCTCAAATAGTTTGTGTGGGTTTATGTATGATGTTTAAGTTTGGTACTCTCTTGCAGGTAAACTATGGAATAGGACACAGAAGATTGCCTATAGTTTATTAAATAAGTTGGGACATAAGGGTGATGGCTATGTGATAAAACCAGGAGATCGGGTGAGTTTACTTCGTGTGATTCAGGAATTGTTGCTTCAATTAGGGGAGTGGAATGACGATGTTATTATTTATTCTATTCAATCTGACCAATTATTTCTACATAAAGTATCTGCATAGGGACTAAAATTTAATTTTGTTTTCTGTATTTTTATAAGGGACACTCATCGGGACAATGGAATTGTGCATTGTGCCTATAATTAATAAAATTTATTATTATTTTCTGTCAAAAAAAGAAATGCTGAGAGTGACGCTAAACATAAAATTATATTAACCTTGGCCTTAACATCCCTCTAAAACGAATAATAGACCATTCCAATGTAGACTGTTGCAACTGGGTGGGAGAATCCATTTAGTAAAGAAAGTGTTAAAATCATGTATGTGTTCTTTCTGTTCTTTTCAGGTAGCATTGGTGTTTCCAAACAATGACCCCATATCATTTATTTGTGCTTTCTATGGCTGTGTTATGGCGGGTGTTGTAGCTGTACCCGTGGAAGTTCCGGTTAACAAACGGGTTTGTATTTCATATATAAAAATCTCCCTTAAATATTAAGTTTGTAGCCAAAGGTAACATGTATATTTTCAGCAATACAGAACATCAAAATTTACTCATATTAATATTTAAGTTTTTTTAGCCAAAATGTGTGATTTTTTTGGTTGTTCGTTTGAGATTTGTCAACAACTCTCCTATGGTTTGACAATGGATTGGAAGAAAATGTCATTGAATTACCTGCATTCAATGGAATCCAGTTTTTGCCAAATTTTTTACTCAAACAGGAAATGTCATTCATGACTTTGAAAACAATTTACTCAAGTTTTGTTTCCCGAATAATATCGTCACGGAGAATTTGAACTTAATTTTTAGCTCAACTTGATGAAGTGAAGTTTGAGCTATTGCAATGGGTTGGCGTTCGTCATACATCCATCTGCTTGTGTGTGTCTGTGAACAATTTCCTTCAGCACATCACAGGCCTTAAAATCCATCAAATTTTATGAGAATCAAAACAAAGCGTTTCTACAGGGAATCAAGACTTTTTATGAGAATCAAAATGAGAATATGATTCTAATTCTCGTCTGATTTAAGGCCTGCATCCTAGATGCCACATCCCTCTTCCCATCACCAAACTTCATTTGGATCTTCAGGGTGACCTCTGGATGGAAGCCATCAAATGTTTTTTTTTTGTTTGTTAAAAAACGTAATTTTCACATCTGAATCCATCGCACACCCTGCAGCCTACATGCATTTTATCACCTCTAGATGGGAGCTATCAAATTGAAATGTTTTTCGATCAAAAACATGGCTGCCATCATCTGATCATAACCAAACTTCATATGGATCTTCGGGGTAACCTTTAGATGGGTGGGGGTATTGAATTTTCCTAATTATGTTGGAAACAACTGTGGCTGCCAGCAGCCATATTGGATTTCACATTTGAATCCATCAACACACACCCTACAGTCCACATTTATTGCAGAGATGTTTGAAATGAAAACAGTATCATCTACACAATACAATCCTAATACAATCCCTTTACTAAACCATTTTGACTTTCCTTATTCTTTATCATTTTCTTGACTGATCAGCATAACATTAACTCCTCTCCAAGTTGAGCTAATGTGACATTGACACTTTCATTTAGTTAAAATTTTCGAGTTTGTTACTGCGAAGATTTAAACAAACTTTCATTCATCTCTTATATGTGCATTCTTTTGATATATAATTTATTTTATCAGGATGCTGGTGGACAGGGTATTGGATTCCTACTCGGCAGTTTGAATGTTATTTGGGCGCTCACTTCAGAGGCCTGCTATAAAACGTTACCAAAATTACCAAGTGGAGAAGTCACAACTTTCAAAGGTTAGTTAGGTCACTATAAAAACAACGCTCAATTTACATCCCCTCCTGGCTCTATATATAGTCCTCTGCTCAATTTTGTTTTTATTTAGATAATTTTTATGTAAACTTTTTTCTCATGCCTTACCGTCAATGACCCATTTTAATCAGTCTATTTTGATAACATTGGACAATTTAAATCACCTTGTATTATATAAGATAGGATACTGCTTATATATTTAGAACTGAACTTAAATATTTAAGTAAGGAAGAATAAATTATAAAAAAATTTATCATATGACTCAATCATTATTTACGTTGGAAAGTATGTCATAAATCATTTTCATATGAACTACTAGTTCATATCACCTTCCGATAATTTGATTGGTTTGTTGACAAAAAAGTGATTTCTGATTGGCTGAATGGCAGCCTGGGCCGAGCCGCATCTCTAACTAAATGCAGGTCAAATTCGTGCGCGTCAATCAACGCGATGCCGAAATTCTCGCAATTATAATCTTGAAATATATAGTTTTGGACATTGTTATACGATAAATAGAATATGTAATTCGTATTTATCTAATAAACATACGATATAATGTCACAAACTGAGAACAGAATAGCGCACTATATCTTCACGTGCATATTATTTCTGCTAGTTCACCAGGTGTAATTGGGCTTCCGGTGCAATGAAGTGACGTCACATTAACCTTTTGCTGCCGATGTCATATAGCTATTTAGTTATTTGTGTGCGTTTTGGACATAATCAATTTATAGGTGTCATATGATAAATAGAATATGTAATTCGTGTTTCTCTCATATGATATTTATGAAACTCGTCACGAATTTTCAGTTTTCTCTCACCGGAGGCTCGAGAAAACTGAAAATTCTTAGACTCGTTTCATAAATATCATATGAGAGAAACACTCATTTCATATCCTCTATATATTCGCTCTCATCGTTCTGAAAATGTTGAATGTTAATCTAGCAGTTTATTTATATTGACCTTATCCTTATAAACCCAGCTCTCTTTCTGTATCTCTCTCTCTCTCTCTCTCTCTCTCTTTCTCTTAACTCTACTCTCTCTTCTATATGCAGCTCTCCCCTATAATCTTAACCCTCTTTTATTAACCCATCCTTGTCAAAATTCAGCCCTCTCTTCCTACATTTCTTATGTGTTGGACAATTGTAAACAGATTTGTGTGTTAGTTTTCCGATGAGACATACATGCTCTATACATGCTTTACTATATCTTTAGTAAATAACTGTATATCTCAATATCCTGTATATGCAATTAACGTTGTATATTTAATCAATTATCACTTTTCAAAATGAAGTCACCTGTGGTGTGATTAACCCTTTCTATACTAAATACTCATTGACGCAGACGTGTCAGGCATTTTTTTCCACCGCCCCCTGATTGATGAGTAGTTTCTTTAGGAAATGTTCAGATAATAAGTTCAACAAGTTATTATCAGAAAAATATTTGCCACAAATGAATAGGATTCCTTCTACACTTTCTGTCATCTGTCGTCAGATCATACCGGTATTTCATTAACATCCCTTGAGATGAATAATAGACCCTTCCAATGTATACTTTTATGACTGAGTGGGAGAATCCATTTGGTATAGAAAGGGTTTTTATAGCCTGGAGGTAAAATAATTTGAATGTACCTTATGGAATTTAATATGGATTCTCCCATTCAGTCATAAAAGTATTCACCGGTGGAAGATTTTCAGATAATAAGTTCATCAAACGACCTATGGTAAGTTGTTGAACTTATTATCTGAACATTTGCAGAGGGATAACTACTCATCAATGAGTATTTAGTATAGAAAGGGTTAACTGAGTCAGGTATTTTTTCAGGTTGGCCAAAGATGAGCTGGTTTGTGGTAGAAAACCTCAATAAGGCACCAAAAGATTGGCAGCCCCCTCCTAAAGTGTCGGAGGAGGTTCCTGCTTATATAGAGGTGAGTAATCCATGTACGATCTTTCAGTCTGTAGGTGATTAGTTTTCGCCAAGAAAAAAGATTTGATTTTAAGATTGAAAGATGGACTACCTTTCTCTGATAATCGCTGTACATGTTAGGTATGCGTGTGCACCAATCAATTGGTATTGATAGTTTAATACCAAATATCACCCAAAGGACATACAAGTCGCTAACCAGTAAAATCATTTGTATATCCCTGGAAATATTCTATTATTCCCAAAAATTGCGCTCTTCCCTCTAAAGAGCTGGGGATGGAGTTAAATTAATTATTAGTGCCCTTTTAAGACATCTGACTTTAACAGCACCTATACCATGACACACCTGGGTCAATTGACCCATGTGTACAAATGTTCAGCTCTGAGGGCCCAGCCGTTTAGTCGCCATAGCCAGACAGTTTAAATATTTAGTTAAAGTAATTAATAGTGTGCCCTTTTAAGACATCTGAGGTCAACGGGACAATCTAATAAGATTCCCTGGGTCAAATTACCCATATGTACAAATTTTCAGCTCTGATGGTATAGCTGGACGAACGAACAAAATTGAGTTTCATTTGTATAGATTATCTATCAATAGCTTGAATTTATTTATTTATTTTACTTTTTGTCATGATTAGTATGCGACAGCCAGAGATGGGAGTACAGTCGGTGTGACGGTGTC
>CP136064.1:78388921-78483999 GCA_032622095.1 Siphonodentalium dalli
ATTCCCCCTCCATTGAAAATAATACACTTTGCACTGTAAAACAGATGAAACTTGAGCACAAAAACGTGTTGGTAACTCAACAAAAATAACATGTTCACAGTTTTTTACACCGGATAAGTAGATAATACAATGTTTTGGAGATTCCTCTTTCAAATGGTATATAATATGGCATATATTTTATATATGTGATCTAAGGGGTTCAAAAATTAAGTGGGCCGTTAGCGCTGAACGTCTACTGAATTATATGTCACTAATCACAATTATGCAGACAAGGGGGGATCAGGGTGGTAGGGTTAACGAATACATGACTACAGGGTGCGGGGTAAACAAAGTCATGTTGGAATGATGGAGTGATTATCCTGTTATCACCCATGGACCATGCGGCTTACAGTCACTAATGAACACCAGACGTCCACTGAACTATCTCACTTATCACTATCACAGTAAGACATTCAGAGTGACATGATTAATAAGCAAGACACTAAAGTCAATTGATCATCGTCAACGTGTCGAGGTCTGACTGGGAATATTGGAGCGATATACAATTAGTGAGTAAGCTTTGCAATCACGGCAGACATTGTCTTTTGATTCTTTATATAGGCAAACAATAGAGAAGTGGAGCTATATATGGGCGAGATTTACAGGCAGTCCTGATGGCATTATTGGAGAAAGGTTAGCTAGAGCTGATGGTGCGGATCTAATCTGTGATAAGCATAGAACTGAATACGCCCTACCAATCAATGCCGGGAAATATACTCAGATACGAAAAACAAAGAAGTTGATTAAAACATTCACCTTGATCAAGTTTCATCACTGACGGAAACCTAGTACATCAAAACGGTAGGAATTTCTCATACACTTAAAGCAGGGTTTCCGCCAGGAAAATAAATGAGTCCGTATTCAGCGGTATTGGGTAAACAAATAACGCGACAGGGCGAACATGGTATTTTGGTGTATTTGACTGAAAGGTAGTCATTTCCTTGCACCTGAGATACTCACAAAGCAATCCAAAGCTACTAATATTACGCAAGTTGATCATTTCCATGGGTGCATTAATTCTGTTGATGGTACCCAGAGCATTAATTATGTAATGAAATTTAATTGAGTTTTGTCGGGAAATGTGAACACGTGGGTCGTTGTTTATGTGCTTGTGCTTGGGGGCCCAGGTGGGATAACGAAACTATTATTGACCATACTTTGATCTCCGAGCGTGAGTAGTCATCCAAGGAAATCCTGTGCACAAAATATTCGCATACTCAGCAGTCCGGCATTCTTTGATGTTACGACATTTTCATATGTGTATTACGCTGTATACAACCTCACTATTTGACGTTGTAGTTTTTGGTGCTTTTATTTCAAAGGGTTAACTGTACCGGCAACATAATGTGCTCAATTGACCCGCTCTTTCACTAGTATTCTGTTTAACCCTCGAACACCCGATGCAGTCCGATTTTTGTTAATGATAGATTGCTATTAACTTCAGATACATGTATGTCTCAAACAGATAATCAGTGAGGGGAATGAGGCCGTTCCACGGACGCTGAGCCATAGTAACGGAAACCCTGCTTAAAGGTACACAGTCCGATTTGATGGTCCCAGAATCATTAGATTCCAACAACCACAACAACATTTATTCAAAAGACGCTTCAGTTATCAAAATCAATTGATCACCAAAAAATAATGCTAACCACTGTCAACTCTAGTATAAAATTTCCAAACCATGTTATATATCAACATTTTGATCCAATGAAATTTGGTATTGCGAGTATCTCGGTCGGCTCATTGAATATTTTCTAGCCCACCAAATATTCCAGGTGGTGAAAAATAACAGATTAAAAAAATTTATATCTGTTAACTCTGAGCTGTGATGGGTGGGTTCCTCGACTCGAATCAAATATTTTTTATCCCCGAAGCCAAAGATATAGTAATTAAGGAGAGGTAATTCGGATATGTATCTTTAAGTCACCAAATAAACAATATTTTAAGGATAAATTTGTCACTTTACATAAGTCTTTATATTTAGCAGGGTGTCAGTTTTATGGGTGTAGGAAAAATCATGCAGAAGATTAGTTTCACCGGGAAATTAATTTACTACACGTAGAAACCACCAAAGTTTTGGGCCATTCATTTCTCAGTAATGGACACCTAAGTAAAATTTTCTCTTAAGGACAATTTTCTTGAATGTTGGTGATAAAAGTTATAATTTTTGTTTACTCTTTACGACTTTTGTGATTCTCCGTTATCGATATTTAACTGGCGTTTACGATTCATGTTCAGAGTTATGACCACCAAATCGCAGGATTTCTATAATAGAGCTTAGTGTAAATTATATACATCTCGCATTTATTAAACACAATATGCGTTTGATTTGTTCACAAATGGACAAAGACATCACACCTTTGAAATCATAGAAACCCACATGCAACCAGCAAATATCCAAGCGAGCGTGCAAGGTCTTTGTTGCTAGTTAGGACAGGTACAGTAATGCCCTAAGTAATCGACTCCTTAAACACAGCAGAATTATGGGTAACTTTTCAGGATTTAGTCGGAAATATGGCTTGTTGCCATTCATCGGAAAGCTCTCAGTGAGTTGATTACTTAGGGCATTACTGTACTGTTTATATTGACTGCCCGGCTGCTATGCAGGTCTCGATAGCATGATGGGAGATAGTTTCCTAACTTTGTTAAAGGCACACAATCCAATCAGACGGTCCCCCATATCATCAAGATACAACAAGATTTCTTTAAAATACGCTTTAGTTATCAGAATCGATTAATTGCAACAAAATTAATAAATGCTAACCACTGTTGACTATGGTATCAAATTTCCCAAAAGGTGTCATTTTTTTTACATTTTGTTCAATGAAATATGGCCGTATTATCACTTGAGTATCACAAAATTTGGCAATATTACCACTTGATTTTAGAGTTATCCATCTTCATCCGCAATTTTGTCCGAGACTGTTGGTTTGACAACTGTTTTCTGGGCCACAAATAATTGCACATCTCGAGAAATAACAAACTCCAAAAATCGATATCTGATCACTCTGAGCTTTGATGGGTGGGTTCCTCGACTCGATTCAAATATTTTTTACCCCCGAAGCCAAAGAAATAGTAATTTGGGATCGTTAATTCGGATAATGCATCTTTAAAGGTGACATGCAACGGTTTTCATCATTTGTCTAAAACTGAACTTAGTTGGTCGCCAGTTTGTTCAGCAAGCATATCCCGAAAATGCGATATTTTACCGATGCGCCTATCTGCTAATATGCGCCATCAGTGTTTCAGCATTTTGAGATAGGTTTCCCCGTTTTCAGTGAAAACATCATGACTATCTGCCCATAGTTTGTGATGACACGGATTGACAAGAGAAAGTGGTGTTTATGGCCTGTCTTAATTTTTTTTTACAAAATTCGATAATGTGTACCCCAAAAACAATGCTAACGCATTGCTCGAACATTGTATGTCCCAGATTCAAGTATACATATTATATCTCTCATCGGTCTCAAAACAAAAGATTTAAAAGACATACTGCGACTCAACTAATTTATTATTAAAAAGCACGATGTCATAGGTCTTTGATTAGCATATGCATGCAGCCCATTTGCATAACGAGCATTGGAAAAATGGTGATGGAATCCCGAATGAGAAACTTTGTTCGCCTAGTGAAATTGAGTTAATTAAGACTGAAGTTTAATAATCTGTGTTTCCACATAGGCCTATACAGTCCTCAGTAAAATGCATGCTGTTTGCAATGGAACCAACGTACCAAGTTGAATTATATACATGTCTGCCGGAAATGTTTTTATAAAACGAAAATAAATAATAAAAGTTATAGCCAATTTGATCTGATCTTTGTTTTCTGCAACAAACAACCATGTTGTATTATAATATCATATATATATATATATACACACATATATATATTCCTGCACGAAACCTAATTTGCACAAAACGTGTTTCAAATAATTGACCGCTGATTTCTCACTGGGAGGGTAAACCCCTAATGCCAAAATAAGGAATAGTTATGTTTGTTTAATGTTGTGGCTATGCTCGGCCTATTGTGCCATCAATGTGAATATGCCGAGTGTGTGAAATCAAATTTCTTGAACTATCGTTATATTATATTCTATAGGATGGATTCTCATCTCTCTTAGAAGTTTCATAGTTATGCTCGTCTACAACATAACATACATGTATTTAACCCCATGGCATCTGGCCAGAAACTAATGGTGTAGTGTAACACAGGGCGCTCATTTCTGGACGCCATTACTGTTACATCAATTAGTGATGTCACAATTCATGGGAGATAAGTCAGGACGTTTCGTCTTTGCATTAACTTCGGGAAGTTGGGGTAATGGCGATTTCTCGGCTTCCCGGCTGTCAAGAGACTTCGCGTTTCCACTTGTTGGGATCAGGGCCGACCATGGCACATTGATATGAGGGGCATAGACCAATCTAAAAACTGTTGCATGTCACCTTTAACAGAAAATTACTTTGGGCCATTTGATCGACCATTGGCAAAATATTTTGGGCCATTTCATATTTTTTCAAGCAAATTATCCAAATGGCCGGCCCCCGGCCACATGAACAAAGTGTCAATGACTGGCACAAATCACAGGGCACATATTTTCTTGTGTTGATCATTTGTACTGTTAAGACTCATAAATTATTTGTGCATAACAAAATTGCCATGGTCTACTGCTTAAAGTGACCCACAACATTATAACCATTCTTTGAAACAAATCATCAAAGGATGTTCTCCAAGAATACAATATTTAATACTAACCATTCTTGGAATAAATCATTAAGCGCCTTCTCAAAGAATGCTCGGTCAGGTTACTACGTTGCGGATATCAGTTCAAATGTGTCAAGGAACAGTGTATTAACTCATTTTTTCCGAACCATCCAGCTGAACCATCACAGAATTAATAATGTACAATGTTCAACTCAAAGTCTGTACAAATCCTTAGTTCATAAATATTAAAGACATATTATGGACTTGTTCGGGCGCGTGAAACTGATAAGTTAGTATTCAGGTGCTATATGCCAACTGGAGGAATGTAGAATTCTACTAACATCGCCGAAAATCTGAAGCAAATCGACTGTACTACTACACAGAAGACATCGTCTGAACTATGTTCAATTGTAAATATTTACTACTCAATTCGGGATGCATATATCGGCGATAAACTAATGAAAACTATTTCGCCATCGACAGTCGCTGCATTTAATTAATATAAAAGGATGACAGTGTGTGTTGTCAATTTACATATAATATTTGTAAAATAACTACTTTAAGCAAGGTTATTCTCCATTTCTATTTGACAACCCTACCGGATGGTTTTAACATCACTTTAAAGCAATTTCATTCTTGATCATGCGTTGAAAATAATTAATAAAAACCAAATTAAATCCTTCCACCCTGTCCCCACCAATGATAATCTGGGCAGTTATTATTTATGGCCTCAAGTTTGATGAACTTGTTATTTGAACATTTACTATGGGAAACTACTCATGAGTATTTAGCAAAGAAAAGGTCACAAAATTACAACATGATGTCAACCTGGCAGACCCAGTAGTTGCTACACTTGTGAGAAAGAACTATTTCATCTTGTTTATCTGAATCAAATTTTGATTGGTCAGAATGTGGCAACTTGGCATTTGGCAACTGTTAAAAGAATAGGTAAAATTTATTTTCATTTGGCAAAAGTAAATTTTGGGATAGTGCAGGACCTGGCCCTAGTCGTTCTTTCAAACAAAATTTATTTTCATTTGGCAAAAGTAAATTTCTGGACAGCACAGGACCTGGCCCTAGTCGTTCTTTCAAACACAAACGAAATGTTCAGAAAATAAGATTTTTTAACCTATTATCTGAACATTTCCCTCCAATGAATAGAACTCCTTCTGCACTTAATTGTATTATCTTTAAGTCAGTCTATCGTGAGCTCCTTTTTTAAGAACACCCCTCTGAAAAATAATACAACCATTCCAATGTATACTTTTATAATTGGTTGGGAGGAATCCATTTAGTAATTAAAGGGTTAATAAAAAAAACAAAACATTTTAATAAAAATAAAAATATTCTAAAACTCACTGTTGAGTCCTGGTGCGAGCACCTAAGTTCCGGTTCATCTCGTAGAACTAACATCCAATAATGATCGAGAGCGACAATTAGAATATATATGACAAATTAGCTTCTCAATCAGTGAGCCATCCACCCTCCAATAATCGCAGAAATAGATAATTTAAATCCACGCTGGAATACGTGCTACCATAAATTTTTTAATACACCAATACATTTCCCCTTGTGTCTGTGAGGCATACTGTTCAAAACATTTCCCAACTAAAGTTCCATTAAGTCTTCGCGGGTTTGGTGCCACATTAGGTGCCAAACTCCATGCAGCGCCCTCTACTTTATCACTGCGATATAGCACTGCCACAAGGATGGTACTTTGTATCTATTTTTACATATCGTCGGAACTATATTTAGTCACCTATTATCTTATTTTGACCACCAAAAGTTTGCAATAATGGTAATTCTTTCGGTATTGTTACGAACAATATAAACTGAGCCAGACATAGACAATTTTAATCCTAAAACATAAGAACTAAGAACACGTAAGAAATTCTTACCAAATGTCCTTATGGCAGTGGTATCTCAGCAGAGCGATGGGAGATAACTCTAGAATGGGACATAAATTATTTGACAATCCTTATACAGCATGCACCCATGATGTTGAATTTCAGAGGCAAAATTTCACTTACTGAGATATCAGCAAAGAACGACAGACAGACACACACTGTCTAACAGATGAGGTCATTCTAGGCCATATTTTGATTAAAGATGCATAAAATCATTAAGTGACACTCAGTTACTATTTATTTGGTTTCGGGGGTAAAAAAATATTTGATTCGAGTTGAGGAACCCACCTATCAAAGCTCAGAGTTATTAGATATCTTGAAATCTATTATTTTTCACCATCAAGACTTATTAGTGGGCCACTGAAAAGTTGACGAGCCAACAGTCTCGGACCAAATTGCGAATGAAGATGGATAACTCTAAAATCAAGAAGCTTTATGTTGATAATAAGGCCAAATTTCGTTGAACAACATGTTGATAAATAACACGTTTCATACTATACAGTGGTTAGCATTATTTTTGGGCAATTAATCGATTCTGATAACTGAAGCGGCATTTCTAAAAATGTTGTTGGAGTTTGATTATATGGGGACCATTCAATCAGATGAGTACCTTTAAAGTGAGAATATGAAAAACAGTCTGAAACAGTAGGATAAATAAATGCCATACACAATAATAAAAACACAAAATTAAATATAATGCTAGTATCACCAAAAAAATATATATATTCTAAACTCACTGTTGAGTCTGGCTGCGGACACTTAAGTTCTTATCCATCCCGTAAAACTAACATCCAATGACGATCGATGTGATGATGAGAGTATATGTCACAAATTAGCCCTTCAATCAATGAGCCATCCACCTTTCAATAATAAACCATCTCATAATCGCCGAAACAGGTAATATAAATCCCCGAGCTAGAATATCTGCTGTCGTTATTTTAATACACCAATACATTTCCCCATTGCGTCTGCGAGGCTTATAAAATGTGTTTATAGAAATGCTTCAGAGACCTCTTCTAAACATTTCCCAACTAAAGTTCCATTCATTCGTCACAAGCTTTTCACTGGGTTTGGTGTCACGTTAGGCACAAGTTGATATGGAAATAACCATTTCTATCTAATCTTGTGAATGGGGACATATAAATATTATTAGACAATATTTATAAAGCACCCCTGATGAATTTCATGGCCAAACTTCACTGACTGAGATATGACCACAGAAAGACAGACAGGCCCACTGTCTAACAGATAAAGTCATTCTCGGCCACATTTTGATTAAAGTGAGAATATGAAATTGTAAAACAAAAAAATTAAACAATAGGATAAAAGCAGTACATGTACAAAATAATAAAAAAAATTTAAATTAAAAAAATATATTCTAAAACTTACTGTTGAGTGCGGCTTCGGACACTTAAGTTCTGGTCCATCGCATAGAACTAACATCCAAAGATGATTGAAGCAATGATTAGAGAGTTTATGTCACAAATTAGCGCCTCAATCAGTGAGCCATCTACCCTTCAATAATTCACCGTCCAATGATCGCAGAAACATGTATTTAAATACGAGTTGGAATACGTGCTACCATTAATTTTTAATACACCAATACATTTCCCCATTGCGTCTGCGAGGCATACAGAATGTGTTTAAAGAAATACTTCAGAGACCTCTTCTAAAGATTTCTCAACTAAAGTTCCATTCATTCTTCACAAGCTTTTCACGGGTTTGGTGCCCCATTAGGCGCAAGTCGATAAGAAAACTGCCTGTTGTGAGAGTGACCTGTTTTGTCTGTATTCAGTCAGACCTACCGACAATAATTGATTACAGATACTGGACACAATGATAGTGACAGACTTGACAACTTCACGGATGTATCACAATACAAAAGAAATGCATGACTAAGCAGCACCCTGTGCACTAACCCTTACATACCACTAACCCTTACATACCACTAACCCTTACATACCACTAACCCTTACATACCACTAACCCTTACATACCCAAGTCACAATTCAGCTGTCTATAGGTCTCTAGATGACTGCACAGATACCCTGACACAAAATTAGTCACAACATTTAAAGTTCCTATATATCATCAGTGAACTTCTAAAATGTCGTACATGGTGTTTTGGTGTGAAAGTACAGTAATGCCCTAAATAAACGACTCCTTAACCACAGCAGAATTATGGGTAATTTTTCAGGATTTAGTCGGAAATATGGCTGAGAGCAGTATGATGAATGACAACAAGCCATATTTCCGACTAAATCCAGAAAAATTACCCATAATTCTGCTGTGGTTAAGGAGTCGATTATTTAGGGCATTACTGTACTTTTTGCATATTTAGAAACTACAAGTTTGATTACATAAGTTCATCTGATAACTTGTCAATATTTCAAGTACATTACTTGCATTAAAATTCACGCAGTACTATTTTTCGCTCAGTTTTTTAATTCCCGCACATTGAATTTGCCAACCCTGCTGATAAAACTGACAAAAATGTTTTCATAAAAGTCTTGTATCTGATTACAGTTTCAGTTCTTAACCCTTTCATGTTGGGAGCTGCACTGGTGCAGCATTAAAGGTCATGTGCAAGTGCATTCTCTTATATATAGGAGTCTCTCACAGGGAGCGTCGCATATATAAGAGAATGCACTGGCAAAGGTTTATGACTATCAAGATGTTCTTTTCGTGCACTGTCAGCCTGGAATACGTGTATTTCAACATGAAGATCTAAACATCATTGATCGCTTTTCACGTACAATGAATAATTGCATTAATAACGGTTGCCAATTACATGTATCTATCTGAAATATCCCTCTTATTTTTCCTGTTGTTTGGTGTAAACTATATTTTGCAGTTTTAAATACGCGAAAAGTAGTACTGCACAAATTTAAATATGAGTACATGTATTAAGGTATCAAACTGTTCCTGGTATGATAACACAAATTTCTTACCTAAATTCTCTCTCATTGAGTGAATTATTTAACGTAATTCTCGGAACTAATTGATTACTCTATTTATTACACTTCTGCATCAATTTAGCAGATTTGGACACAATTCCAAATTTTATGAATAAATTATACTCACCTGACATAATTCATACAGAATTAGATTTATCTTAGCCTCCGCAAACCGCCACTCAAAAACCGGAAACATGAAACGTTTCGTTTCATTTGTTCCGTTTCCCAGTTAAAGTTTTTAGTTATTCCGAGCATGCGCATTGCGCATACCTGTATACTCAGTTTGATCCCATGGCGCCACATAGCAGGCTAGCATCACCAAATTCACCCTCTGGGAACCTCATTCTGCTGAGGTGTAAGCAGAATGAGGTCCCCAGAGGGTGAATTTGGTGATGCTAGCCTGCTATGCGGGGTAGCATCACTAAATTCACCCTCTGGGGACCTCATTCTGCAAATGACAGACACTATTTCAAGGCTTGCTTTAGTAATTGTTTCTGTTTGGGTTCCATGCTAGTTAATCGTCTACAAAATACCAGGTTGAATTATTGCTGTGCCAGTAGGGCTTCCGCGTATTTACGTCACACATGCTATCGTGAACGCTTTATAGTGCATTTGGGTGAAATTACCACACATGCTGAAGTAACATAATCTGTCTGTCGCTTAACCGAAAAACAGTAAACAATCTAAAATATATGACGTTGATTTATTGTTGTACCAGTAAGACTTCCATGTATTTACGTCACACAATCTATCAGGATCGCTCTAGTACATTTGGGTGAAATTACCACAGGCTGAAGTAATTTAATCAACCGAAAGACAGTAATACATGTAGGTGTGTAATAAAAAACATATCTATAAGCTGGTTGATGTTAATCCAGATAAACAACATGTCTGTAATCTGGTTGATGTTAATCCAGATAAACAACATAGTCTATTAGCTGATTGATGTTAATCCAGATAAACAACATAGCCTATTAGCTGATTGATGTTAATCCAGATAAACAACAGTCTATTAGCTGATTGATGGTAATACAGATAAACAATTACATTGTCTGTTGTCTATTAGCTGATTGATGTTAATACAGATAAACAACATAGTCGATTAGCTGATTTATGTTAATCCAACCAAGACTGATGCTTTAATAGGTGTGAACCCAGACTGATGCATTAACCATGCAGTGTGAACCCAGACTGATGCTTTATTCAGTGTGAACCCAGACTGATGCTTTACCAATGTGAACCCAGACTGATGCTTTAACAGGTGTGAACCCAGACTGTTACTTTAACCGGTGTGAACCCAGACTGATGCTTTAACCAGTGTGAACCCAGACTGTTACTTTAACTGGTGTGAACCCAGATTGGTGCTTTAACCATGAACCCATTGAGACTGCATGGTGTCTTGGGTTCTGGAAATCCTCCTTGTTGATATTTCTATTACTTAATTGGTAAACCTTTACTAAATGGATTCTCCCATCAGTTATATTAGTATACATTGGATTAATGCTCTATAATTTATCTGAAGGGAGGATGTTCAGGAACTATAAGCAGACGACAGACAAACATACAATAAAAGTGCAGAAGTATAGTCCAATTAACCCTTTACCCAACAAACCGGCCAAAAACGCCCAAATAAAGCTTCAACAGCCTAAAATATCTTGGGTCTGTCTCAATAACACCATACAAATATGGATATCATTGGAACCGGTTCATTGACCACATTGTGATGGTTACAGTTATGCCCTGTGCCAATGCATTCTCTTATATATGCGAGTCGACCATAGGTCGCCTTGCATATATAAGAGAATGCATTGGCCTAAAGTCGGAAATATGGCTTGTTGCCATTCATCGGAAAGCTCTCGGGGAGAGCTTTCCGATGAATGACAACAAGCCATATTTCCAACTAAATCCTGAAAAGTTACCCATAATTCTGCTGTGGTTAAGGAGTCGATTACTTAGAGCATTACTGTACTCCTCAATGAGTATTTAGAGCAAAGAAAGAGCCAGTATCAAGCCACAGAGGTGTTGAAACTTGGCGAGGAATGGATCTTAGGACTTATTTAAATCCATACCAATCATAATAATACTCATGTTTTGTATGCTATAACTTTAATTGTCCAATAATGGTTCGAACACCAAATCTGGATTTAATTTGAACATCGCACATTTTGAACTTGTTATTGAATTTTGAATCACTATCAATTTGAAGAGGAAATCACAGAGAATTCTAATTTCCCTCATGGCGGCTTCGACAGCAAATTTTATTAATTCATGTCATGACAATTTGGTGTCTCAGAATTTGGCGACACATGTCTGATTGAACTGAGATAACAGTGGCTTGGAAATCTAATTTCCCTTCTAATATTTAACTGTTTTAGAATATGATTAAACCCATTTGGGATAGAAACGGGCTCCGGCAGGAAATATATGGCTTATCAGCTGTATGCCTCAGGAAATGATCATTTCAGCCAATCCAATTTAAGCAGGCTCAGAGGTGGTTTATTTCACAATTTTTTTTTATTTTTCAAAAATCAAATCTTCCAGAAATTAAGCTCATCTTTAACCCTTACATGAATGGAGCTTCCTGAAATTTTATCGAAAACACTGTGCCAATGCATTCTCTTATATATGCAAATCTCATATAGGGAGCCTCGCATATATAATAGAATGTGTTGGCCTAATAATATTTACCTTGACCTTGTAAGCTAGTGCATTCTCTTATATATGTGAGGCTCCCTATGGGAGAAAGGATTAAAGACATATTATGGACTTGTCCGGGTGCGTCAAATTGATAAGTTATTACTCAAGCGCTATGCCAAATTGAGGACTGTAGCATTCTACTAACATCATTGAAAATTTTAAACAAATTAACTGTACTATTCCATAGAAAAATATTGCCTAAACTACACTCAAATGTAAATATTTTCTTTGATTCGGGATGCAACTATCAGCAATAAGCTAACGCAAACGACTTTGCCATCGAAAGTCACATAATTGAATTAACATACAGTAATGCCCTAAATAATCGACTCCTTAACCACAGCAGAATTATGGATATCTTTTCAGGATTTTCACTGAGATTTCCGATGAATGGTAACAAGCCATATTTCCGACTAAATCCTGAAACGGCAAATGGATATATAGTTTTCGATGCTCAGGCTTTGAAACTGTCTGACATAATTATATAATCAGGTTGAAATATTTATGTATTTTTAAGGAAAATATCACTGGCAATGTGATATTTTGCCCAAAAACTTGCAATGGTATCAATAGATCTGGAAAGTTTGGGGCATCAAATTACCTCATACCACTTTAACCCTTTCTATACCAAATGGATTCTCCCATTCAGTTATAAAAGTATAAATTACAATGGAATGTTCTATTATTCATTTGGAGGGGTATCCAGAAAAAATGAACCAACGGCAGACATACATAATATAATACAAGTGCAGAAGGAGTCATATTCACTGGTGGCAAACGGTGCGCGGAGTTTGTCTGGAATTTTTCTTTGGCATTTTTTAATTACGGACGCTGCTGAAAACACATTCGTCTTCAGAGAAAAGTATTATATCAGTGAAAATATCACCTTCATAACCTTTGGGAAATGTGTTATATCTCAGGTCGTCTTGTACCGATCGGTCTGATTTTAAGTGTTGTATTTTAAGATGTGTTGCAGGACATGGTCAAAATTTGGGTGCAATCGGACATGAGGTTGATACATTTTTAGATGCATGAAAATGGTGACAGAGTTACAGACAGACAAACACATGCACACACACACAAAATCAGTCGGCTTTTATATAGGTATATTCTTCTGTCTGCTCATATTTCTTGAACACCCATCCAGATGAATAATATACCATCGAATATATACTTCTATAACTGGTGGGATGTTCCATTCAGTGAATGAAGGGTTAAATCAGCATCACTGTATTACAACAGGGTCAAGCCTGAGTTTAGTGTGCCTATCATTTGCAGAATGAGGTCCACAGAGGGCGAATTTAGTGACGCAATCCCGCATAGCAGGCTAGCATCACTAAATTCACCCTCTGGGGACCTTGTTTTGCATGGTCTCATCTGCTAAGGGAGACATAGGTTCAGATTGAAGTTCCCAAATGGTGAATATTGTGATGTACACCCATTGGGAACCTTGACTATGCAATGTGTTGTCTGCCCATTTGGGGATATAAAGAAATTAAACTAAAAACAAGACAGTCAATGACTGTGGGGTCACTCACCAGACTGCCAAGACTGGTAAGACTGGGACTCTGGAGACCACAACAGTCAGAACTTTTCATAATCACTTTAACCCTTTAGCGTTCAGAGAGCCCCAGAGCGCCCGGCCGCGTGGCGTCCAGAAAGCCCCAGAGCGCCCGGAGTTTTTGGATTTTACAACAAAAATATTGCATTATAACACAACAAATTGATCTTATTTTTAATGTAAACAATAAAATGGATGTTACATTATTAATATTTATGTTTTTGTTGGGTTTTGTGGTAGATTTTGTACAATTTAATCGACATTTCATAATAAAATTGTAATAAAACAAAAACTGCGTCGTCGCGGTGCTATTTTTCAAGTCAACTAAATCAATGTACTCTGCAATTGTGATCTGTGTACAGCCATCTAATATAGTTTTATTCTACAGATTTTTATTTACAAACTTTATTATTATTTCTAATAAAATATTTATTTGACTTGTTTATGTTTTTGAGCTATTAATAATATGCACCTGAATTAAAAAGACCAATATCATGATTTGACCAGCGAAGCAAATACAGATCTGAGTCAACTCAAAATCACCTGCGCTGTTGCAGTGTTGGTGTTACTAAGGACGCCGTGTTGTTCTAACTCTTTTGGCCCTAGATATGTTCTCAAATAAAAGTGTCATTTAATTTCATTTTTCCCCTCATTCATTACAAGATCATATGAATAATATTTTATTTTAATTCACTGAATGAGCAATTTTGAGAATTCAATAAAGTTTTGATCGGAAAGTTTGACAACATTTTTTATTTTCTCTTCAGTTACACGTCCCAGCGTCACGCCAATTCAGCCCAATATTGTGGGCACGGGGATTGCCTGGATTAGTACCCAAATAAATTATGTTGTTAAAGCGCATTGACAAATACATAATCTTGAGTATATTCTCCACACTATAATCGAAAAATACAAAGGAATGGACACATGATTCAATCCAAATGGTTTATTTAAAAAACATTCCCGCCAAGAAACGCCCACTGATAACGTGCGCAAAAAATATGTACCTGTAAACACGTGGTTGGAAATTGGGGCGCACAATGGGGACTGTCATTTATCATGGCTATAACTATTACCCATTCGGTAATACATAAATGACATTCATTGCAAATTCAAACAGAATATATCTTAGATTTAGTATCAATTGACCATTTATCGAATGTTGTCATTGAACTTATTGATCAGCTGATGATGATGAAAAAATCTAGGAACCTTGTCGACGTCATAGCAGCAATGATAAAATACTGTAGCACAAATTTATGTGCATCGGCCGTTTTGTTCTCTCGTTTGATAAATAAAATTATTGTTCTGCTCGTTTTAATACTGCGAAATACTTCAGTAAATTGGCCATATCATGATGTGAAAAATCAAAGAAATGACATTGTATTACATTAGTTACTTTTATTTGAACACTGAGTTCACGAGCATACGCGGCTATTTTTAAATTGGAAGTGCGCGCATCAATTCGGAATAGTCCCGAGGCATTTACCGCAAATTACTGATCGGCACTGTCTTGTCCTTTTATATTGAATGTGATTACTCAAAATTTAACTAAGAGAATCATAAGATACAATGTAGGCACGAAAAAATTGTTTAAATTATTAATTGCACAAGATCTGTGCTGTGCGAATGTATTGACTGCAATGTCAAGGTAAAAAACCGGAGAAACAAAAGTAAACAAAACACACGTGCGATGTAATCGGATGGTACAATGTGGACTAATAATACAGACAATTGTAACTGAATTTACACGTAACTATCCAAGAATTAATATGTCACTTGATGATTTATTTTATGATTCATTTCACCACGTAGCCATTGCTTAAAATATTAATAAATCACCCAATTTCGTGATGTGCTTTTCCGACAGAGAAATTGAAACTGAAAGTCACATTGATCTGTTGAAAAACAAAACTTACTTTTTGTTTGTTTATTACATTTATTGTTATAAAATATAAATATAAAACCTAATAAATATTCACCATACTATCATGCTTGGGGAGGGGGATTAACAACTCTGAAAAAAATTACTCCCAGTCACATCCATGCAGATGAACATAATTTCATAAAACAAGAGCCACCATACAATTTAGTAATAATACATTTTTTTCCCAATAACTTTGACGTCACCAGAAAGTTCTGTTGGCTGGAGGTAATGACGTTAGTCATATTACTGTTGGGTAAAGGGTTAAAAGAAGTAGATATCTAAAGAGTTAAATCTATAATAAAAAAAACAATTTGAGTTATGTCCCTGGACCCATCCACATTTGACCCAGTGACCTGATTTGAACAAATCTGAACCCCAGTCACCCAAGAATCATTCATACCAAATATGAACCCATATGGCCTGATGGTATTTGAGAATAAGTCATTTTAAGAATACTATGGAGGGAAAGAGTTATGGCCCTGGCTTCGCAACTATTTGACCCAGTGACCTCATTTGAACAAATCTGAATGAGAGCCACCTAGGGAACATCCACAACAAATATGAACCCATTTGGTCTTATGGTTCCAGAGGAGAAGATGTTCAAAGAATTGTTGATGGACGGATGGACGATGGACGGCCGAGGAGTGATCACTATAGCTCCACCAGAGACTTCATCTCAGGTGAGCTAAAAAGCACAGGTAGGGTGGCTGGTTGATAATTAAATCTCTTATCTCCACCCCTATTTGAACAAACGTGAATCCCGATCTATGAGATCCATTCATTTGGTAATTTCAGATGGTAGATTTTAAGACCCCAAATCTGAACAAGTCTAAACCCCAGTCACATAGGGACCCTCCATACCAAACATAAGCTAAATAGTCCCGATGGTTCTTGAGAAGAAATTGTTTTAAGAATTACTATGGAAGGAAAGTGTTATGGCCCTGATGTCTCACCTATTTGACCTGATGAACTCATTTGAACAAATCTGAATGTGAGTCACCTAGGGGACATCCACACCAAGATATATAAACCCATTTGGTCTTTAATATGTATCTGGAGAAGAAAACAATTGATGGACGGATAGAGACATAATGACAGATGGATGGATGGGAGAACAGTCTGACATAGAGACAGACAAATTCAATCCAACAGCCAAGCATCTGACATTTGCAGAATGAGGTCCCCAAAGGGTGAATTTAATGACGCAATCCTGCAATGCGGGCTAGCATCACCCAATTCACCCTCTGGGGACCTCATTCTGTTTAGGCCTCAACTGCTATGGGAGACATAGCATCAGATTGAAGTTCTCCAGTTAAAGTTGGTGATGTGCACTCATTGGGCACCTCAATTATGCATTTTATCTTCTACAAATTAGGGGATATAGAAACTAAACAGAAGGGAAAAAGTAAGTAAACATGTCAATTTAAGACCCTATATACTTCCCAGAAGATGAGGCCTAAGCAGAATGAGGACCCTGGCTATTGTATTTGGCGATGCTAGACTGCTGTGCAGGGTAACATAACTAAATTCACCCTCTGGGGACCTCATTCTGCAAATGCCAGACACAATAAATTCAGGTTTGAGAACAATAGTTTGTTTTGATTTGATTTTAATAACACACACTGGCATGAGTGCTAGCTAAGCATTAGGTCACACCTGTCAGCCTGATAACATCTCAATTGATGACTGTGTATTTATATTAACTCTCTCTCTCTCTCTCTCCGTCTGTAGCTAATACAATTGACTTAATCTGCTGGTGGGAGAGATCCTGTGAGTTAGGATATGAGATTGGGTGGGATGCTGTTGGTTAGGGGCAGGGAGGTGGTCTGGGTCATGTGGGGGGGGGGGGGGGGGGGTGATAAAAAAAATTTGTATGTTAAATTGATCAAGGAGTTCAATCTGAATTATTTTTTTTTTGAGTTATGTCCCTGGCTCCACCCCTATTTGACCCAGTGACCCCATTTGAACAAATCTGAACCCCAGTCATTCAATGACCCTCCATACTAAATATAAACTAAATCGGCCAGTGACCTCATTTGAACAAATATGAATGTGAGTCACCTAGGGAACATCCACACCAAATATGAACCCATTCGGTCTGATGGTTCCAGAGAAGAAGATGTTTAAAGAATTGTTGACGGATGGACGGACGGCTCGACGGTACGACGGATGGACGGACGAGGAGTGATGACTATAGCTCCACCGGAGACTTCGTCTCAGGTGAGCTAAAATGAAATCTATGTGAAGAAGTTTCTATAGAAATTTGATAATAAAGAAACTTTCCAGAGAATATGAGGCCTAAGCAGTATGAGATCCCCAGAGGGTGAATTTAGTGATGATAGCCCGCTATACGGGATAGCGTGACTAAATTCACCCTCTGGGAACCTCATTCTGTAAAATGACAGGCACACTAAACTCAGGCTTAAATAGGGTCAGTTGGCCAGGCTTGGGTTTGATAAGTGGCGACCATGAACAACAATTATGTTTTTGGCATCGAACCTATTTAATTCTGCAATAGTGTATGCGATTTACATAGGATCAATAGAGTAGATCACTCCGGAGTAGAATTGTGAAAATGACCTCCCCACGCAATCTGCTTAGAGCAATCATATTGCCAGAAGACATATAACTAATCTTATCAAATTGCCAGCAAAAATTCTGGAGGCAATCTCAGCATAACTTCAGTTTGTATTGTGTTGTCAGTTGTTACATTCAGATAGAATCTCGGTCACGTCACTTCAACCGGTCAGAATATTTCAATTCTACTCAATTCAATATCTCAAGTGTTCCCAGCATGGCAATCCTCTCATAGAAGTCCATATGCCACAGTTGTTGGAAATTCTTATAAAACTCCACCGATAATAATAATATAGACAAGTATAGAAAGCTCCTGTGTGAGATTGATTGATTGATTGATTGATTGGGGTTTAATGTCGCTTTCAGCAACTAAGACTACATGTATATCACTACATTGCCAGTTTTAGTGGTGGAGGAAATCTGCACACTTACGGAAAATCTAACAGTGATTTCAATGGCTGATAAACTCGCAACTGCAACTCCACCAGATAATGATTTCAAGTTACAATTTCCACAATGGAAACATGTGGATTTGAACCCTTTTCATCCGCGCTGGAAGGTGAAACGGCTTGGAGTTGTACCCCTAACCGATTGAGTCACCGAGGACCCTGTGTGAGATTGACGAGTTGCAATCTGAGAATGTAATGTATAAACCAACCCATGCTTCTAATTATAACCTATGACTCGATGAAGACTCGTCAAGATTTTAGAAATCGGTGTTGTTAGGAATTCAAAGCGATTGACAGAAAATTGATCATTTCGGATTATCAGCATTGCATTCAAGAGAGATATCTATTGATTGAGAGGAAGAAATATTTTTGGTACATTTTTATTCTGAAATAGGGCTTGAAACGAGTGATAGTAGCGGGAGTCAGGGTGACTCTGAAATGGCCAGTTTTCGATACTTGTCTAATCTATTAGTAAAGATGCTACATTGTATGTGTATTTATCAGTGGATTTTGATGATACTTTCCAAAAACTAAGAGGAATAAGATACACGGAAACCCGATCTAACGGCTATATACACCCTAAATTACAGGCTTAATATACAGTGACATACAGGCTTTATATACCATGAAATAAGGCTTTATATACCATGAAATACAGGCTTTATATACCGTGAAATACAATATACCGTGAAAGACTTTATATGCCCTAAAAAATACAGGCTTTATATTATGTGAAATAGAGGCTTTATATACCCTAAAATACAGGCTTTATATGCCCAAATATAAAAAGGCTTAATATACTGTGATTGGCTTTAATTTCGTTGGCCTCATTTTTCGTGGTTTCTTATAACAAGACAGACAATGACTGTGGAGACGCTCACCAGACTGGAAAGACTGAGAAGACTGCATGGGACTAGGAAGACCACAAGAAATAGTACTTGTCAAAATCACTTTAAAACAAGTAGTCCTAAACAGGGATGTAGCTAGTGGGTCTCCATTAAGCAGTGGGGTGTACACTTTGAAATTTTTAACTGCATGGCCCGGATCACCCCCACCCTACATAGTGTGCTCCCTCCTAACTGAAGTGAACACACTCCCAATGAAGCAAACACACTCCCAAGTTTGTAAAATTCCTTTGCACATGTTGGAATTTTACAACTGATACCTCAAGCTATCCTAACTGTTGCAAATTTCCAACATTCCCCCCCCCCCTTTTTAATGGTGGACCGCAATCAAACAAATTTTGATCCCAACTCTCCATAGGCCATATACACCAAATGTCATTTCTTGACTGGTTGAACCCATTTTAACAAATCAGTAACCCAGTCCCAAGTAACACAAAGACCCTCCATACTACATATAAGCTAAATAGGCCTGGTGGGTCTTGAGGAGCCATTTTAAGAATTAAAATAGGGTCGCACCCCTATTTGACCTGGTGACACCATTTGAACAAATATGAATACCAGTGACCCAAGGACTATCAGACCAAATATATGCTAAATATGCCAAATGGTTCTTGAGACGATGTTTTAATAATAACTATTAAGGGAAAGAATTATGTCCATGGCTCTGCTCAAAAATAAGCTGAATAGGCCTGATGGTTCTTGATATGAAGATGTTTTAAGAATTACAATGGATGGATAAGTTATGTCCCGGGCTCCCTATGGGAGGCTCGCATATATAAGAGAATGCACTGTTACATGATCTTTAATGCTGCACCAGGGGAACTCCCCTCATGAAAGGGTATATAAATAATGGCCTAACTGTCAGATTCACACTTGGCTTTGGAATTAGTTTGTTATCATAAGCAACAGGTCATTTATATACAACTCTCTACCAGGCAGATATCTCTATAAAGACATCAATCAACAAAGCTTTCACTCCAAGCAGATTTTGCTAATGCTGCCATCTCATTAATCACCTTAGCCAGTACAATGTAACTTCTATATGCTGTTATGTGAACATTCTGTCTTCTCAGGAACCCTGCTCATATCTCATTTAGATCTAAGTGTCTGCTGTTTGCATGTTCTGGATTTTAGAATGATGGTCAACCTGATGGCTATTATAATGGTGTCATTTGTTTTGTTCTAATAAGTTTAAGCAAAACATTATATATGAGCAAGGAATTAAATCTAAATTAAAATTAATTTTTTTTTGGACTTAATTATGATTTTTTTTGTTTAGTATTTTTTTTTTGGTTAAATTGAGAAAGGTGTTCAATCTAAAAAAAAAAAATATATTATTATGTCCCTGGCTCTGCCTATATATGACCCAAGGACCCTATATCAAATATAAGCTAAATAGGCCCAATAGTTCTTGAGAAGACGTTTTAAGAATTACTATAGAGGGATAGAGTTATGGCCCTGGCTTCGCAACTATTTTACCCAGTGACCTCATTTGAACAAATCTGAATGAGAGTCACCTAGGGAACATCCACACTAAATATGAACCCATTTGGTCTTCTGGTTTCAGAGGAGAAGATGTTTAAAGAATTGTTGACGGATGGACGGACGGATGATGGACGGACGAGGAGTGATGACTATAGCTCCACCGGAGACTTCGTCTCAGGTGAGCTAAAAAGGCTATTACGTGGGGACATGAATTCGTGGATCAGGTGTCATATTTATCTTCAACAACAGCTCCTACAATAGCAGGTTTCTGACATCATTGAGAGTGGACATTATTGAGATATCGGGCCACCAGATATCCGGTGCTGAAAGGGCATCACGCAATCAATGTACTAATTAATAGCTATTGGCTTCATTTCACACGCTAGTGAGGTATAGTCATTTATTGTTTTATGTAACCTGCGCATGATGAAACCATTAGCCTTTATTAAGAGATCAATTCAGTACGCATTGTTTATACAAATTATTGTCGCAGGGAGCAGACTATGTTATATACAAACAATTATGAATAGGCCACTAACAATATTTTATGTCTCTCACTTTGTGTTTAAAATGTGGAAAAGCCGAAACTCGATCTCCGGACACTGCTGGTCTTCCCAATCAAAAATTTATCAGTGATGCACAACATACTGCAGCAACGCAAGTCATGAACGCTGCCATCGACACGATTGTTGGCAAATGATCACCGCGACCATCTCAAAAATTAAAGCGTGGCGAGTATTCCCATTACGGTGGCGAAAATTACGTTTCATCTCGTCTTCCGTGTTCTTTGTCAACCCATTTTACGACATCTCGAAAACAAACTTCATGCACAATATTCATTTCGATTTCATGTATTGAGCTTTTCTCTGATTTACTCCGAGTCAATTATTTCATTGGGTTTAGATTTCGTGGTTGATTCGAACCACGAAATCAACGAATAATGAACCCCCTCGAATAAAAACGATTTTACAGTACCCTAAATTACAGGGTTAATATACATGAATTACAGGTGTCATATACCTTTTAATACAGGCTATATATACCCTGAAATACAGGCTGTATATACCGTAAAATATGGGGTTTATATACCATGAAATATAGGCTTTATATACCGTGAAATACAGGCTTTATATGCTGTGAAATACAGGCTTAGTATACCCTGAAATACAGGCTTTATATACTGTGAAATATAAGCTTTATATGCTGTGAAATACAGGCTTAATATACCCTGAAATACAGGCTCTATATACCTAAAAATACAAGTTTTATATACTGTGAAATACAGGTATTTTATACAGTGAAATACAGGCTTTATATACCCTGCAATACAGGCTTTATATACGCTTAAATATAGGCTTTATATACCCTAAAATACAGGCTTTGCATACTGTGAAATACAGGATCTATATACACTGAAATGCAGGGTTTATATACTGTGAAATACATGCTTTATATGCTGTGAAATACAGGCTTAATATACCCTGATATACAGGCTCTATATACCTTGAAATACAGGTTTTATATACTGTGAGATACGGACTTAATATACCATGAAATACAGGCTTAATATTCTCTGAAATACAGGTATATACCGTGAAATAAGGCTTTACATACCGTGAAGCACAGGCTCTATATACCCTGAAAACAGGCTTTACATAACCTGAAATACAGGCTCCATGTACCATGAAATACAGGCTTTATATATCATGAACAAGAGCGCCACTAGGGTGTGGCAAAATATGCCTGTGACAATTTCAATGAAAGTGTCAATGACACTGTAGCTCAACTTGGAAAGGGAATAATTTAATGTATTACAGTCAATGGAGCGATTAGGAATGTGGAAAGTTGAATGTCTAATACTAGTTTATAGACATGAAGAGAAAAGTAAAATCCAAGATGGCTGCTGGCGGCAATGTTTTCGGCCGAATGACCCCAAAATGATTGTATCCCATCTACATGTCATCGTTAACATCCATGACAAATTTTATGACGATCAGACTAAAGGTACGACCTGTAGACTATGCTAAAGAATTTAGTCATACAAAGAGTAAAATCCAAGATGGCTGCTGGCGGCCATGTTTTTTGGCCGAATAACACCAAAATGACTCGTTCCCATCTACATGTGATTATTAACATCTATGACAAATTTTATGACGATCAGACTAAAGGTACGACCTGTAGCCATGCTAAAGAATTTAGTCATACAAAGAGTAAAATCCAATATTAACAACCATGACAAATTTCATGATGATCAGACGAACAGTACGACCTGTGGCCCATGCTAATGGATTAAATTTTGAAATCCAAGATGGCCACTGGCGGCCATGTTTTTTGTCCGAATGACCCCAAAATGACTCGTTCCCATTTACATTCCAATTTCAACAGCCATGACAAATTTTATGATGATCAGACTAAAGGTACAACCTGTAGCCCGTGCTAAAGGATTTAGTCATACAAAGAGTAAAATCCAAGATGGCTGCTGGCGACCATGTTTTTTGGCCGAATGACCCCAAAATTACTCGTTCCCATCTACATGTCATTGTTAACATCCATGACAAATTTTATGATGATCAGACGAACAGTACGACCTGTGGCCCGTGCTAATGGATTAAATTTTGAAATCCAAGATGGCCACTGGCGGCCATGTTTATTGGCCGAATGACCCCAAAATTACTCGTTCCCATCTACATTCCAATTTCAACAGCCATGACAAATTTTATGATGATCAGACTAAAGGTACGGCCTGTAGCCCGTGCTAAAGGATTTAGTCATACAAAGAGTAAAATCCAAGATGGCTGCTAGCGGCCATGTTTTTTGGCCGATTGACCCCAAAATGACTCGTTCCCATCTACATGTCATTATTAACATTCTTGACAAATTTTATGATGATCAGACTAAAAGTAGGACCTGTAGCCCGTGCTAAAGGATTTAGTCATACAAAGAGTAAAATCCAAGATGGCTGCTGGCGGCCATGTTTTTTGGCCGAATGACCCCAAAATTACTCGTTCCCATCTACATGTCAATATTAACATCCATGACAAATTTGATGATGATCAGACTAAAGGTACGACCTGTAGCCCGTGCTAAAGAATTTAGTCATACAAAGAGTAAAATCCAAGAAGGCTGCTGGCCGCCATGTTTTTTGGCCGAATGACCCCAAAATTACTCGTTCCCATCTAAATGTCAATATTAACATCCATGACAAATTTCATGATGATCAGACGAACAGTACGACCTGTGGCCCGTGCTAATGGATTGAATTTTGAAATCCAAGATGGCCGCTGGCGGCCATGTTTTTTGTCCGAATGACCCCAAAATGACTCGTTCCCATCTACATTCCAATTTCAACAGCCATGACAAATTTTATGATGATCGGACTAAAGGTACGACCTGTAGCCCGTGCTAAAGGATTTAGTCATACAAAGAGTGAAATCAAAGATGCCTGCTGGCGGCCATGTTTTTTGGCCGAATGACCCCAAAATGACTCGTTCCCATCTACATGTCATTATTAACATTCTTGACAAATTTTATGATGATCAGACTAAAAGTACGACCTGTAGCCCGTGCTAAAGAATTTAGTCATACAAAGAGTAAAATCCAAGATGGCTGCTGGCGGCCATGTTTTTGGGCCGAATGACCCCAAAATTACTCGTTCCCATCTACATGTCAATATTAACATCCATGACAAATTTCATGACGATCAGACAAACAGTACGCCCTGTAGCCCGTGCTAATGGATTGAATTTTGAAATGCAAGATGGCCACTGGCGGCCATGTTTTTTTACCGAATGACCCCAAAATTAATCATTCTGGTCTAAATGTTGATGTCAACAGCTATGACAAATTTCATAATGATCCGACCAAAGGTACGACCTGTAGACTGCATTGTTGACGCCTTACGTACACACGTACACACGCACACACGGACGACGGACGCCAAAGCCATGGCAATAGCTCAAACTTTACAAAGTAAAGTTGAGCTAACAATGGGCCATAACTCAGGTGAAATTTGGTAGACAGAACTCAAAGTTGAACTTGACCTGTATATTGTGCTAGTAAGCCCACATACCAAATTTCAGTCCATTCAGTTCAGACTTACTAAAGTTATCATCTGGAAACAAAAAAAGCAAATGGATGGATGGCCTGACAAACAAAAGATTGTTTAAATGGATAGTGGTTTACGAGCTCAGGTCAGTCCATATATTAACAAGCTTAAACGAGGCATCAAAAAGTGGTTTAAGGGCTACTTTGAATATAGTCCAAGTCTTCTTGTACTAAAACCAGCTAAGATATTGGGATGGCGATGCTGGCGTTTAGTCCAAGCCCGCTTGCATACCAATCCTACCACATGAGTTACGCCCACGATCTGTGGCGGGAATTTGTGGTGTATTTTACTCGATTTACCTAGCAAATCAATACATGATGCTATATACATCGGAAAGGCTTACATCTAATGGTCATAATGGTGTATAATAATCTAACTTTAATGTTAAATTACACATAGAATATTCCGGTTGATTGCCACAAACATCGATTTGTTTCTCTGTTTGTTTACGTTTTAACCGAAAGCCGAAGTGGTCCGAATAAGTTCGGCATAATCCGCTGTTTGTTCTGGGAATTCTACTTTCCGTTTCTATATATAGCGCGGGTTTTCCGAACAAAAATGGCGAAAACCGATCGCCCGAAAGTCCAGTTTTCTATGTGCTTTCAGAACAATTCCCGCACTAAAAACTTAATGACATAATGGAGGATCAGAACGGTAGTTTTGTTGACAATTATCGCAAGCAACTTGTCAAAATTGGAGCAAATTAGATCTCTTTTGTCTGACTTGCCATGCGTGTGGTGTGCATTTTGACATCTGTGTTGATAAAATAATCGGAGAACCGAATCACACAGTTTCGAAATATAGTTCTTCCGTTTTAGTGGGACTTTTCAAACTTAAGGTTCATTTATTTAGTGTATTACATTTATATCTCCAATGTTTAATTAATCTATTTATTATTTTATTTATTGACACACATAATTACGATTACAATGGAGAATTCATCGTAATTTGCGTTGTTGTCCAAAATCTACGGAATATTTTCAACGGAAAATGCCGAACACAGTTCGCGAGGTCAACCGAGTTCGCATACTTTTAAAAAATTGTAAACATTGAGGTAAATGTCTCTTTTCGCATTAAATTACCGTTTTAAATTCACAACTGATGTGGGTTTCAGATAAAATAGCATGTCTTCTGCGGAAAATATCCGTTTATTGTCGCAATTGTGATATTTTATTTCATATAATTGTGGTTTTATTTGAGCGGGTCACTAACGCTTAAGCCGTGTCATAAGCGAGCATATAGGGCGGTCTTGGACTAAACGCCAGCATCGCCATCCCAATATCTTAGCTGGTTTTAGTACAAGAAGACTTGGACTACTTTGAATATTGATATTAGCATACCACATATACAACATATATTATCTCTGTAAACACTGTTATTAGTAATTTGATGTGTATATGTCAATGTTTTAAGTAAACTCTTCAGTACTGGAGAAAAAGAAAAATTATTTCCAGATATACTATTATGAACGTCCAGGGTTAATAAGCTTAAGCCCTCAATCCTTGTCCTTGAAGCCAAGGACAGTGTGGACATAAATTTTGTCCAAACTTTTGTGGAAAGTTGTGTTAGACCCCAAACAACAGTCAATATGGCATTTACAAAAAGGTTTAAGGGCTTAAGCTCTTAAACCCAAAAAGCCCCTAAACCACATTTAAACCAAAGTCCAAATGCAGACGGACAGATGGACGGACTGTTTTCATAGTTTTGACCGGATTTTGACTGAATCAAGACTACTGTGGTGTGGCCGCGACAATACAATATGACACCAAAAGCAGCTCAAATTTGGGATCAAAATTTAAATGTTCCAGATTTAGTAGTTTTCACCAGATTTTGACTTCAGATGAAATGAATGGACATAACCAGTTAATTGTGTTGCATATTGTTCCCTTCATTCTGCACCATGAGCATGCCAATGATCATTCAAACTTAACCTACGATGACTGAGATACAGAAGATCCAAATTTGTACAGATGCATTATATTACATCTCATATATATTTTGAAGACCTCTGTCTGTCTGTATGTCCTTTATAGAATCGAAAACGGGTTGACCGATCGAGACCAAACTTCCTATCCAAAGGTAAAATCCCACGGGAATCGTCGACGTCGCATTTTGGAGAAGCCCAGAGCACCCATTCTCCACTCTCAGTCACAAAAAACAGCACTGCGGTGGTTAATCAAGTGATAATTTAATGAGCGTTTGTTTTTGGCGCATCGCTATAAAGAGCGTTTGTTTACTATTCAACGTTATTAGCATCTGCAGAGAGATATACGGGCCATTATCCCACGGGAATCGTTGACGTTGCGATTCTCGACCGATCGGGACGAAACTTGGTACATGTGTGTAGTTTGACCAGGCGGTCGTCGTTGTCGTAGTGGCGAGCCCGTGCAGCGCATGCGCAGACGAGATCTCGGAAACGGGTGGAGCTATCGACTTGAAATTTGCTATGTGAATGTATCTTGTCCCGGATACGAATTTTATCAGGTCGCCGAGCCCGTGCGACGCCAGCTTCGCGCATGCGCAGACCAGATCTCGGAAACGGGTGGAGCTATCGACTTGAAATTTGGTTTTTGAATAGCCCGAACAACGTCGGGCTCATCGGCTAGTCTATCTATTATATATTTTGGAAGATCTGTCTGTGTATCTGTCTGTGGTCTGTGTGTTCGCGATGAACTTGAAAACGGCCGACCCGATTTCGATGAAACTTCGTATGTGAGGATACTATCGGTCGGGAAGTGGCATAGGCATATTAATTTTCAGATCCGAGGTCAACTTTTCACGTGCCGAGGTCAAATCTGTTTTTACGCCGTTTTGCGCTAATATATTTCAGTTCGGTGCTCACAAATCGATTCGATATAGCGCGAATAATAAATTGCCAGTCATATAATTTGCACGGTTAGAATCTGTGGCGCTTCATCTTTCGAATGATGTATCACACGCCTGTGTACGTTTAAAGTTTCTACCTTAATTATCGGGAAGAACGCAGGACCATGCTTCGCTCATCGAAAAACATTCCATAAATATATTACGCCGTCAACAGATCGTGACGTGATCGCGTTTAACTCTTAACCGGCCGATGTCGCGTTAACTCATCACCGGCCGAGGTATCCGCAAATGACATTGGGCTATAAATCTCGGAAATGGGTGGAGCTATCGACTTGAAATTTGGTATGTGAATGTATCTTGCCCCGGATACGAATTTTATCGGGTCGCCGAGCCCGTGCGACGCCAGCTTCGCGCATGCGCATACCAGATCTCGGAAACGGGTGGAGCTATCGAATTGAAATTTGGTTTTTGAATAGCCCGGACGAAGTCGGGTCACCTTCTAGTCTATCTATACTATATATTTTGAGACTTCCGTATATATATATATATGTGTGTGTGTGTGTACTTCGTGTGTGTGTGTGTACAGATTGAGATCAAATTTCGTATGTAAGTGTAAAATCCCACCGACACCGCCGTGGTCGCGTTTTGGAGAAGCTCAGAGCACCCTTTACCCACTCCCAAATCACCGCAAAGGCACGGCGGGGGTTAATCAAGTGATTATTTAATGAGCGTTTGTTTTTGACGCATCGCTATAAAGAGCGTCTGTTTCCCATTCAACGTTATTAGCATCTGCAGAGTTATACGGGAACATTGAGTGCATTTCCTATGCGGGGATATTTATTGGATGCCATAGTACTATTACAACATCATTGTTATAGTATGTATGACACTTAGGTCAGGGCTTAGGGGGGGGTAGTTATAGGCATAATGCTTCTCAGAAATCCCGGTTACAAACCAACACTCACAAACGCAAACGTTATCGCTCAAAATGTATTATGCAGAGAGAAAGTGCTTTCCTATTTTTAGAACGCAACACATGTTTACGTCGCGTTGGGGTTCACGACGGGGACTATTGACCAACACTCACAATTTCGTCTTTTGCATCAGATACCAACACCTTGACCGATCGGGACGAAACTTGGTACGTGAGTGTGGCGCGCTTTGTTTTTACAGTATATACCTTTGGTATATACCGAAATCATCCCAGATAATCACGAATATAGCATCAGATTTCTATGTATGTGTGTATATATGTGGGTACTTCATAGAATCGAAAACGCGTGTAGGAACGGGCATCCCAACGGCAATGTCGGCTTATAAGACATCTTTACTACACATGACAGCCGATGGACAATTGGTCTCTATATATGTACCAAAATTACGCAGCGTTGGTGACTGGGAAATTCCAGGGAATGCCGATTGAGCTCAAACTTGCTACCTACGGGAAGTGTCATATATATGAGTGTGTCCTTTATAGACTCGAACCGATTGAGCTCAAACTTGCTAAATACGGGAAGTGTCATGGACGGGTTCATTGAAAAAAAAAAAAAATCGGGTAAAATTGAAAAACAAAATTAAAAAGGCACAATTAACTCCTTGAAAAACCAAAAAAAATTGGGTAAAATTTAAAAACAAAAAATTCAATTAAAAAATTAAAAAAGCACAATTAACTCATTGAAAAACAACAAAATTAACTCATTGAAAAACAAAAAATTAAATTAAAATTGTCATGTTTCTGACTATTGCCGAAATTTGGTGCAAATGCAGCACAAGTGTCTCGGAACCTGTTGCAATTGCTTTTTCGAACAAAGCCATGGGACGAATGCCGCCAGTGGCGGGCTAACCTGCTAGTCTATCTATTATATATTTTGAAAGATCTGTGTGTGTGTGTGTGTATCTGTCTGTCTGTCAGTAATCGATGGACTCGAAAATGGCCCAGCCGATTTCGATGAAACTTGGTATGTGGGGGTATTTTCGGGTCAGGACTAACATAGGCCTATTAATTTGTCCGTGCGAGGTCAACTTTTCACGTGCCGAGGTCAAATCTGTTTTTACGCCGTTTTGCGCTAATATATTTCAGTTCGGTGCTTACAAATCGATTCGAAACAGCGCGAATAATAACATGCCAGTCATAATAATGACACTATGAGAATCTTTCGTGTTTCCTCTTTCCAACGATATATAATATGTATGTATCCGTTTTAGTTATCTGCCTCAATTATTAAGAAGAAGTGGTACGATCTTCTATCAGGGTAAAAACAATGCGTAACTTCTATGACGTCGTTAGAGGTCATAAAGTTAGATCACGTTAACTCTTCTCCGGCCGATGCATTTGACTGTTTCAGACGTCTTGGCGATATCTCGGGCACCGATGGTAATTTATCTTTACGTTGAAACTTGATAATTAATGAGCGTGTGTATATGAGGCGCGTTTATATACTTCAGTGGAAATCAAATCGGGTTAAACTGGCAGATTTCGACGGGTACTTTTGTCGGGTACTTTTGTTCGGGCACTGTGTTTTGGACGGGTCAAATCGTGACCCCACTTGACCTTGGCCTTCAAAATAGACAATTCAAGGTCAAAGCCCGGACGAAGTCGGGTCACCTTCTAGTACTATATATTTTGAGACTTCGTATATGTGTGTGTACTTCATAGAATCCAAAACGCGTGTACAGATTGAGATCAAATTTCGTATGTAAGTGTCAAATCCCACCGACACGACCGTGGTCGCGGTTTAGAGAAGCTCAGAGCACCCGTTCTCCAATCTCAAATCACCGCAAAGGCACGGCGTGGGTTAATCAAGTCATTATTTAATGAGCGTTTGTTTTTGACGCATCTCTATAAAGAGCGTCTGTTTGCCATTCAACGTTATTTGCATCTGCAGAGAGATATACGGAACATACATTAAATTTAAAAAACATTTGTTTCTGACCAACCCTGCGAGCACGGATGGCGCGCTTTGTTTTTACAGTATATAGTTATATACCGAAATCATCCCAGATAATCACGAATATAGCATCAGATTTCTCCCCAGATATACCGTTATAAAGCTACTGGAATCTGCCAATCTACGGGAAATTCCAGGGAATGCCGATTGAGCTCAAACTTGCTACCCACGGGAAGTGTCATATATATGAGTGTGTCCTTTATAGACTCGAACCGATTGAGCTCAAACTTGCTAAATAAGAAAATAGCCCCCAAGCTGTAAATATCAACAACAACGATATTACTAAATACACGTTTTCGGCAATGTGAGAGTTTTCGGGGAGCCGTGATGCCAACAACAACGACCCGAAGCCCTGAATGCCAACAATAGATTCAATGCAATGTTATCTATTATGCAGAGAGATTTCACGACATTACGACGGGTACGGCAGACTCAAAATATTATGCAGACAGATTTCCCGACGGGAAGCGTTTGTTTTAAATTCAATGCAATGTTATAGTAGAGAGATTTCACGAAACAAAGAATGCGTTGTCTGTCGTTCCTAGGAAGGGGGGATTTCTACGGGTAAATTTTTCCGCCAGAAACAAAAAAATTAATTAAAACAATTTACAATTAAAAAAAATTAACAATAAAAAAACAATTCAGAAACAAAATATATTAAATTTAAAAAACATTAAATTCATATTCAAAAATGTCATGTTTCTGGGACGAATGCCTCCAGTGGCGGGCTAACCTGCTAGTACTATATATTTTGAGATTTCCGTATATATATATATGTGTGTACTTTATAGAATCGAAAACGACTGCACCCATCGAGCTCAAATTTCGTATATAACTGTAAAATCCCACGGACACCGCCGTGGTCACGTTTTGGAGAAGCTCAGAGTACCGTTTCTCCCTTCCAAATCATCAAAATCACCGCAATCGGCACTTCGGGGTTAATAGCGTTGATATATAAAGAGCGTTCATTTTCCGCAGTGTCTATATAAAGAGCGTCGTTTTCGCTATCTACTTATCTGTATGACGAATTGTAGCCTGTCGCTCGAAATATTATGCAGAGAGATTTCACGACGGAAAGCGTTTATTTTCAATTCAATGCAATGTTATTGCTCGAAATATTATGCAGAGAGATTTCACGACATTAGGACGGGTACGGCAGACTCGAAATATTATGCAGAGAGATTTCACGACGGGAAACGTTTGTTTTCAATTCAATGCAAAGTTATCGTAGAGAGATTTCACGACGGGAAGCGTTTGTTTTCGATGCAAAGCGTTTGTTTTCAATGAAATGAAATGTTATCGCTCGAAATATTATGCAGAGAGATTTCACGACATTAGGACGGATACAGCAGACTCGAAATATTATGCAGAGAGATTTCACGACGGGAAGCGTTTGTTTTCAATTCAATGCAATGTTATCATAGAGAGATTTCACGTAGGGAAGCGTTTGTTTTCAATGCAATGCAATGTTATCGCTCGAAATATTATGCAGAGAGATTTCATGACATTAGGACAGGTACGGCCAGGTTAAAAAAAAAGGAAAACAAAGAATGCGTTGTCTGTCGTTCCTAGGAAGGGGGGGATTTCATTGGGTAAATTTTTCCACCAGAAACAAAAATTTAAAAAAAATTTAAAAATAAAAAAACAATTAAATTATTTGACCAGGCGGTCGTCGTTGTCGTATTGGCGAGCCCGTGCGGCGCCTGCTTCGCGCATGCGCAGACGAGATCTCGGAAACGGGTGGAGCTATCGACTTGAAATTTGCTATGTGAATGTATCTTGCCCGGATACGAATTTTATCGGGTCGCAGCGACCGTGCAACGCCAGCTTCGCGCATGCGCAGACCAGATCTCGGAAACGGGTGGAGCTATCGACTTGAAATTTGGTATGTGAATGTATCTTGCCCCGGATACGAATTTTATTTTTATCGGGTCGCCGAGGCCCGTGCGACGCCAGCTTCGCGCATGCGCAGACCAGATCTCGGAAACGGGTAGAGCTATTTGGTTTTTGAATAGCCCGGACAACATCGGGCTGGGTAGAGCTATTGACTTGAAATTTGGTTTTTGAATAGCCCGGACAACGTCGGGCTCATCGGCTAGTCTCATATATATTTTGAAGACCTCTGTCTGTCTGTCTGTATGTCCTTTATAGAATCGAAAACGGGTTGACCGATCGAGACCAAACTTCCTATCCAAAGGTAAAATCCCACGGGAATCATCGACTTCGCATTTTGGAGAAGCCCAGAGCACCCATTCTCCACTCTCAGTCACAAAAAACAGCACTGCGGTGGTTAATCAAGTGATAATTTAATGAGCATTTGTTTTTGACGCATCGCTATAAAGAGCGTTTGTTTACCATTCAACGTTATTATGAATCTTGCCCCGGATACAAATTTTATCGGGTCGCCGAGCCCGTGCGACACCAGCTTCGCGCATGCGCAGACCAGATCTCGGAAACGGGCGGAGCTATCGACTTGAAATTTGGTTTTTGAATAGCCCGGACCTCTGTCTGACTGTCTGTATGTCCTTTATAGAATCGAAAACGGGTTGACCGATCGAGACCAAACTTCGTATATAAGTGTAATAACCCACGGGGATCGTCGACGTCGCATTTTGGACAAGCTCTGAGCACCGATTCTCCACTCCCAATCATCATAATCACCACAAACGCCACTTCGGGAGTTAAGGCATCAACGATCTTTATATTGACCATATTCGGAGGTGTTAAGGATTAACGCTCTTTATTACAATCGAAGCTGCTAAACGGCTACCCATGCGGATGCAAAACGAAACGCGGAATGCAATTATCTCGATTAAAAAGGCAGAATGGGTTGTTGTGTCATATATGTCCTAGGAACAGGGGAATTTTTCATCGGGTCAGTCTTTGAGGGACGGGTACCATGAATTAATTCATGAAAAACAAAAAATGCATGTTGTGCTGTTGTTTCGACCAATCGGGACAAAACTTGGTACGTGTGTGTAGTTTGACCAGGCGGTCGACGTCGTATTGGCGAGCCCGTGCGACGCCCGTGCAGCGCATGAGCAGACGAGATCTCGGAAACGGGTGGAGCTATCGACTTGAAATTTGCTATGTGAATGTATCTTGCCCCGGATACAAATTTTATCAGGTCGCCGAGCCCGTGCGACGAAAGCTTCGCGCATGCGATCTCGGAAACGGGTGGGGCTATCGACTTGAAATTTGGTTTTTGAATAGCCCGGACAACGTCGGGCTCATCGGCTAGTCTATTATATATTTTGGAAGATCTGTGTGTGTGTCTGTGTGTTCGCGATGAACTCGAAAACGGCCGACCCGATGAAACTTGGTATGTGGGGGTATTTTCGGCCGGGGGTTGACATAGGCCTATTAATTTGCCCGTGCGACGTGACCTTGAAATAGGGTAATTTCAAGGTCAAACGTCCGAATATCATGGGATTTCGATGAAACTTGGTATGTGGGGCTATTTTCGGCCGGGGAGTGGCATAGGCTTATTAATTTGTCCGTGCGACGTGACCTTGACATGACCCCTCTTATATATTTTTGGAAGATCTGTGTGTGTGTCTGTGTTCGCAATGAACTCGAAAACGGCCGACCCGATTTCGATGAAACTTGGTATGTGGGGATATTTTCGGCCGGGGTTTGACATAGGCCTATTAATTTGCCTGTGCGACGTGACCTTGACATCGGGTAATTTCAAGGTCAAACGTCCAAATATCACGGGATTTCGATGAAACTTGGTATGTGGGGGTATTTTCGGCCGGGGGGTGGCATAGGCTATTAATTTGCCCGTGCGATGTGACCTTGACATCGGGTCATTTCAAGGTTAAACGCCCGAATATCACGGGATTTCGATGAAACTTGGTATGTGGGGGTATTTTCGGCCGGGGAGTGACATAGGCCTATTCATTTTCCCATGCGACGTGACCTTGACCTTGAAATCAGGTCAATTCAAGGTCAAACGCCCGAATATCACGGGATTTCGATGAAACTTGGTATGTGGGGATATTTTCGGCCGGGGAGTGTATAGGCTTATTAATTTGCCCGTGCGACGCGACCTTGACCTTGAAATCGGGTCATTTCAAGGTCAATCGCCGGAATATCACGGGATTTCGATCAAATTTAGTTTCTAGGGATACTTTCGTATGGGGAGTCTCATAAGCCTATTAATTTGCCCGAGCGACGTGACCTTGACTATGAAATCGGATCAATTCAAGGTCAAATCGCGAATTTAGATGGGATTTCCACGAAATTTGATACGTGGGGTTATTTTTGTCCGCTGAGTGTTTTGGACGGGTCGAATCGTGACTCCGACCTGACCTTGACCTTCAAAATGATCAATTCGAGTCCAAATCGGGTAAAACCGGATGGATTTCGACGGTTAATTTTGTCGGGTACTTTTGTCCGGGCAGTGTTTTGGACGGGTAAAATCGTGACCCCCACCTGACCTTGGCCTTCAAAATGGACAATTCAAGGTCAAAGCCTGGACGAAGTCGGGTCACCTTCTAGTCTCATATATATTTTGAAGACCTCTGTTTGTTTGTCTGTCATTTATACAAATCTACGATTCTCGACTGATCGGGACGAAACTTGGTACGTGTGTGTAGTTTGACCAGGCGGTCGACGTTGTCGTATTGGCGAGCCCGAGCGGCGCCCGCTTCGCACATGCGCATCTCGGAAACGGGTGGAGCTATCGACTTGAAATTAGCTATGTGAATGTATCTTGCCCCGGATACGAATTTTATCGGGTCGCCGAGCCCGTGCGACACCAGCTTCGAGCATGCGCAGACCAGATCTTGGAAACGGGTGGAGCTATCGACTTGAAATTTGGTTTTTGAATAGCCCGGACAACGTCGGGCTCATCGCCTAGTCTCATATATATTTTGAAGACCTCTGTTTGTCTGTCTGTATGTCCTTTATAGAATCGAAAACGGGTTGACCGATCGGGGCGAAACTTGGTACGTGTGTGTAGTTTGACCAGGCGGTCGAAGTTGTCATATTGGCGAGCCCGTGCGGCGCCCGCTTCGCGCATGCGCAGACGAGATCTCGGAAACACGTGGAGCTATCGACTTGAAATTTGCTATGTGAATGTATCTTGCCCCAGATACAAATTTTATCGGGTCGCCGAGCCCGTGCGATGCCAGCTTCGCGCATGCGCAGACCAGATCTCGGAAACGGGTGGAGCTATCGACTTGAAATTTGGTTTTTGAATAGCCCGGACAACGTTGGGGTCGTATTGGTGAGCCCGTGCGGCGCCCGCTTCGCGCATGCGCAGACGAGATCTCGGAAACCGGTGGAGCTATCGACTTGAAATTTGGTATGTGAATGTATCTTGCCCCGGATACGAATTTTATCGGGTCGCCGAGCCCGTGCGACGCCAGCTTCACGCATGGGCAGACCAGATCTCGGAAACGGGTGGAGCTATCGACTTCAAATTTAGTTTTTGAATAGCTATCGACTTGAAATTTGGTTTTTTAATAGCCCGGACAACGTCGGGCACATCGGCTAGTCTCATATATATTTTGAAGACCTCTGTTTGTATGTCTGTCATTTATACAAATCTACGATTCTCGACCGATCGGGACGAAACTTGGTACGTGTGTGTAGTTTGACCAGGCGGTCGTCGTTGTCGTATTGGCGAGCCCGTGCGGCGCCCGCTTCGCGCATGCGCAGACGAGATCTCGGAAACGGGTGGAGCTATCGACTTGAAATTTGCTATGTGAATGTATCTTGCCCCGGATACGAATTTTATCGGATCGCCGAGCCCGTGCGACGCCAGCTTCGCGCATGCGCAAACGAGATCTCGGAAACGGGTGGAGCTATCGACTTGAAATTTGGTATGTGAATGTATCTTGCCCCGGATACAAATTTTATCGGGTCACCGAGCCCGTGAGACGCCAACTTCGCGCATGCGCAGACCAGATCTCGGAAACGGGTGGAGCTATCGACTTGAAATTTGGTATGGGAATGTATCTTGCCCCGGATACGAATTTTATCGGGTCGCCGAGCCCGTGCGACGCCAGCTTCGCGCAGACCAGATCTCGGAAACGGGTAGAGCTATCGACTTGAAATTTGGTTTTTGAATAGCCCGGACAACGTCGGGCTCATCGGCTAGTCTATTATATATTTTGGAAGATCTGTGTGTCTGTCTGTCTGATCGCGATAAACTCGAAAACAGCCGACCCGATTTCGATGAAACTTGGTGGCATAGGCATATTAATTTGCTCGTGCGACGTGACCTTGACCTTGAAATTGGGTTATTTCAAGGTCAAACGCCCGAATATCACGGGATTTCGATGAAACTTGGTATGTGGGGATATTTTCGGCCGGGGAGTGGCATAGGCTTATTAATTTGCCCATGCGACGTGACCTTGACATTGAAATCATGTCATTTCAAGGTCAATCGCCCGAATATCACGGGAGTTCGATGAAAATTAGTGTCTAGGGATACTTTCGTATGGGGAGTCTCATAAGCCTATTCATTTGCCCCAGTGCGACGTGACCTTGACCTTGAAACCGGGTCAATTCAAGGTCAAATCGCGAATTTTGATGGGATTTCCACGAAATTTGATACATAGGGTTACTTTTGTCCACTGAATGTTTTGGACGGGTCGAGTCGTGACCCCGACCTGACATCGACCTTCAAAATGATCAATTCAAGGTCAAATCGGGTAAAACCGGATGGATTTCGACGGGTACTTTTGTCGGGTACTTTTGTCCGGGCAGTGTTTTGGACCTGTCAAATCGTGACCCCACCTGACCTTCACCTTCAAAATGGACAATTCAAGGTCAAAGCCCCGACGAAGTCGGGTCACCTTCTGGTATGTATATCTAACCTGAGCTTTCCGATCTTTGGATGTCGACTTTTTGTATGGAATGGCATGACTACTGTGTTACCTTTACACAAGGCACTTGCATCTGAAAAGAAGAAATAGCTATTTGAGTTTAGGTACAATAATGCCCGAAGTATATGACCCTTTATCCACAGCAGAATTATAGGAAATTTTTCAGGATTTAGGTGGAAATATGCTTGTTGCCATTCATCGTAAAGCTCTCACCGACTAAATCCTGAAAAATTTCCCATAATTCTGCTGTGGTTTAGGGGTCGATTATTTAGGACATTACTGCAGGTTGTCAATATGTTATACCTAGTAGAACATCTGCATATTTTAAATATAACTTGTAACTAATGCATGTGTTTCTGTGATAAATATTCAAGGCGAGCTACAATGTAGGATATGTGACAGAGATAATGCTGCGAGCCTTGCATTTCCTATCTTGGTAACTTACAGGTGGTGATAAGGCCATGTGTAAGGTGGCGCCGAGGTGGGCAATTTTTCCATTGTCTCAGAAATCACAGTTTGATCATTATAGAAGGGAATTTGAATTAATTGAGGCCACTTAACCCTTCCATGACTGGACCTTCTTGAAATTTTGCGAAAACCCAGTGCCAATGCATTCTCTTATATATTGCATATATAACAGAATGCATTGGCCTAACAATATCTACCTTGACCTTGTAAGCCAGCGTATTACATTCCCTTATATATGCGAGGCTCCCTTTGGGAGACTTGCATATATAAGAGAATGCACTGGAACAGGTTCTTTAATGCTGCAACAGCGCAGCTCCCTTCCCAGAAAAAGAGCCTCACATATATAATAGAATACATTTGCCTGACAATATTTATCCCTATGGGTGATATGCATATATAAAGAGAATGCATTGGCACAGGATCTTTAATACTGTACCATGCAGCACAGCCAACGTCATGAAAAGGTTAATGATCAGCTTGGTTAATGATCAGCTGTTTGAGAAATGCTAGTTTCTTTATAGAACATCTCACCACCACATACAGTAATGCCCTAAGTAATAGACTCCATAACCACAGCAGAATCTATGGGTAACTTTTCAGGATTTAGTCGGAAATATGGCTTGTTGCCATTCATCGGAAAGCTCTCACTCTGCTGTGGTTAAGGAGTCGATTATTTAGGGCATTACTGTGCACTTTGTTCTTCAGTCTCAGTTTTCTAAATGATCATATATTTTGGGTTTTTAAATTTGGCCAAAGTTTCTGAAAATGGAGAGCTTTCCGTTGAATGGCAACAAGCCATATTTCCGACTAAATCCTGAAAAGTTACCTATAATTCTGCTGTGGTTATGCAGTCGATTACTTAGGGCATTACTGTAATTCTCATTACACTCTCTTTTGAAAAGCTATAGGATTGCATGGTCAGGTTTTTGGTAAAAAAAATTGTATATCCATGAATATTAACCCTTTGATGATGGGAGCTGCGCTGATGCAGCATTAAAGATCCTGTGCCAGTGCATTCTCTTATATATGCGAGCCTCCCAAAGATATATATGAGGAGATTTAATGCATGCACTGGCTTACAAGATCAAGGTAGATATTGTTAGGCCAATGCATTATGTTATATATGCAATATATAAGAGAATGCATTGGCACACGATTTTCGCAAAATTTCAGGAAGCTCCAGTCATGGAAGTGGCATCAAGTCATTCAAACTTCCTTCTATAATGGAACCTTGCATATATAAGAGAATGCACTGGCTTACAAAGGTACAAAGATAATGCATTTTCATAAGGTTTTCACAAAATTTCAGGAAGCTCCAGTCATGGAAGGGATAAAAATTCATATTGATGATCGAAACAACACTAGTATCAATTATCTTGGTGATCAAAAACTACTCGGAACATCAATATTGATGATCGAAAAGCCCTAGGAACATTAGTGAGAACACCTATATAAGTGATCGGTGACCTTATGAACATTAGTGGGAACACCTATATAAGTGATGAGGGACCCTAGGGACATTAGTAGGAACAACTCTGTCAGAAATCTTATCAGAAACTTTGATAAAAATGTCCAGGGACAAAATGGTTTCTTACACCCTAAAGGTGTCTTATTTTCATCTACGATGTCTTAAAAGAGTGTGTTGTCATCTATCAGAAAGTGCAATGAAGCATGCTGTTTTAAGTCTTGTAGTTTCCTGCATTGACCATCTCAACTCACTACTAACCAACATCAAGAAAGACCATGTTTACAAATTGAATATAGTTTTAAATAACTGTGCACAACTAATCAAGAATGTCTCACTATATTCCCACACAACACCATGCAGTGATGAAAGATTTGCATATGATGACTTTTGAATATCATCTACAATACAAGTGTGCTATGGTTGCATTATAAGTTGTTAAATCAGGAAATGCTCTCTTTAATATATACCAGATATATTTAATGTGAGTATACTGGTCGTTTCACTCGATCCACTGCCAGTGGATTATACTGGAAGGATATTGCCAAGACCAATGTTAAATATGTTTATAGGTGCTTTTAGAATACATGTACCTTATAAGTTATATGAACTGCTTGCCATATGCAAAACATGTGGACCCCGCCAAGGACTTCCATATGGCTGTGAAGACTCATCTCTTCAAATTATGTTTTTTTGAGATATATAACTAGCTAGCTCTGATATATGAAGTTTGGCTACAATCGTATGAGGGATGTGGTCTGTAGGGTGTGCCAAAGGATTTAGTCATACAAAGAGTAAAATCAAAGATGACTGCTGGCGGCCATGTTTTTCATCGAAAATCGTTCAAACTGGTAAAAATATATGACCACCAGATCCTTTCTAGAATCTTCTAATATGAAGGTGCAACAATTATTTGAGCACTATATATTATTATATTTTCAAATTGAGGGGGGGGGGTGGGGTTTGGGGCCTCACCCCCGGGCCCCCCCCAAACTTTGGTCACAATTATCAATATTTGGAAATTTAATGTCTGACACAACATTTAAAAGTTGAAAATTTACTAATTTTATATAGGTTGAAATTGCAGTTCTCATTGTTTTGATTTTCCAACCAGTAATTAGTCGGGAATATGTTGATTTTTAGACAAACAGCAGCATATTTTGGAAATTTTCCAACCTTAGGGGTGGGGCTGCATGTCAGTTTGGAAATCTCAAGTTGGAAAGTATGGGCTACCAGTTGGAAACTTCTAAATTGGGGGGGGGGTGCAAATTTTATTTTGCAAATATGAGAGCTTGCACGGTCCGGTCTTGGAGCTGGCGGTGGGTGGGGGTGCCATTGGAAATTTCAAGGTGGACCATCTAGCCACGTCCCTGTTTACAGCCTCACTATAGCTGACATCAGGCAACACTATTAAATACTGAATGCAAAGTTTGGCGATTTTGGTACCAAACACAATTGAAGGAGTTAAGTTCAATTCAACAAGAATAAGTATCAGGGAAGCTGGAGGTTAATTTTTACATTCAAAGCAACATCCACCACTCCCTCTCACCATGAAATATTCATGTATCGCATCTCACCAAAGTCAATCATCCATCAATTAATCAAAGTTTGGAGAGGATTCCAATCACAAATAGGAATGGCAGTTTCTGATAATGACGTGCTAATGCTGCGGCAGTTTTCAGCTATCCCAATGATAAATTAAACGACCAGCTCGCTATGACAAATAAGCTTGATTAATAACATTTTAATATCGAACAAATATTGCAATTATTGACTATCTGGGAATCATGCAATTCGATTTGAAAACCATAATTAAGTGGAAATCATCAATCTGTGCTACATGAATGTTATTAACAAATGAATTACGAAAGGAAATTTCATATCAAATACGGACAAATATTATGTTATGTGAGATGAGTACTATTTCCTGAATACGCCCATCCATGTTTTTTTTCCAGACTTTTATCAACGAGGTAGCTAGAAGTGTTTTTGTTGGGGCATGGGTGTCTGGTTGCTTTCAAATTTATCCTTCCTCTTCAGAAAAGACAAATCCAATCCAGGGTTCACACTGGTCCGAAAATTCTTTTGGCCATTTTCAGAAACTTTGGCCAAATTTAAAAACCCAAAATATATGATCATTTAGAAAACCGAGACTGAAGAACAAAGTGCACAGTAATGCCCTAAATAATCGACTCATTAACCACAGCAGAGTGAGAGCTTTCCGATGAATGGCAACAAGCTATATTTCCGACTAAATCCTGAAAAGTTACCCATAATTCTGCTGTGGTTAAGGAGTCGATTATTTAGGGCATTACTGTAAATAAAAAGGAAAAAAAATAATAACAAAATCAAGGTCAGATAATAAAGAGCATGCACAAAAACTAAATAATGATAAAAATATCAACATAAATTTTCATTGCATGATTTGCTAGTTGTATCATAAACAGGGTTCGCGCTGCCGCTTGCCAAATTTGCAGATGGCAAAAAACTTATCAGCAGTGATAAAGTTACATGCAATCTTCTTTAGTTTTCACAAAACGGTAATCCCTTCTTTCTGTCATAATCAAACTTTCATTAAAAAGCTAATCAACTGCTGCTGGTGTAACTGATAACTATAAAATATATTCAGATTCTGATATGACGTGACATACTTACCTACCAAAGGGTTAACCCTTGCTATACTAAATACTCATTGACAAGTAATATCCTTAGGAAATGTTCAGTAAATAAGTTAAAAAAACAACCATAGGTCATTTGTTGAACTTATTTTAACATTTCCCACTATATGAGTCATTCTGCTCTGTTATTCTGTCTGTCATCTGCTTTCATTACCTGAACATCCCGTTCCAATGTATATTTTTATAACTGAATGGGAGAATCCATTTAGTGTAGACAGGGTAAGGGGGAATAAATGGCTACAACTCCCCTCTCCTCTCCTAAAATAAAAATAAGGAGGGCAGTAATTGTTCTCCTTGGTTACCAAACCAGACATCTGCCCCTACTAATTTTATTGAGCCTGTAAAAAAAAAAAAAAAAAAAAAAAAAAAAAACAGAAATGAGTTCGAGTTCATAACTTAGATCTCAAATCATAGTAAAATGTGCTGATCAGTCTCTGATCTGCGTTATTTACACCAGAATTCAGTGTTTTTAAGATGGCAATCTTGTGTATATGGCCCGGTTCAATCTGAGGTTAATTAATACCGGAAACTGGAAACAGCACTATTTTTTTAAGGCCTAAAGGATGGTTCCTTGAAGCGATTTGTTCTGATTATGAAGACTGTCATTAGGGAAGTAAAATAACCTCCTGTGGGCTTTGTGATTATCTCAGCACATGAAACTATAGTTCTGAGGCAATCAACGATTCATATCAAAGCCAAGATTCTATCAACTTATAGACAACGGCAAAATTATCGGCAAATTTTATGTGTAATGTCTTCGTCAGCCTTGAATAATATAGCCTTGCATTACCATGCAGCCATCTGTCTCGAGACACAAAGGGACAAGTCACAATTGAACAGGAAGACTCAGGTAACTAAGTGTATGTGCATAGCGGGATAAGTGGTCTTTAAGAGTGTTCTTCCGCCTTGATAATCAACAATGTTAATGTTAACCCCTTTGGGGGCAATTAGTAATGAGGTGATAAAGGAAAAACCTATCTCACCTATTTCCAATATCTGCAGGCAAAATCGGCCATTGGTTGATTCTGATTCAGATATACATGTATGTTGGGAGTTAGAACTTATGAAGTCATTGAAATCTGTATCATAAAAGTACACTTTCAAAGTAAGTTAGATCGAACTGTTATACCCTCAATGAACTGCGGACTATTAGGGGGCGCACAAATAACAGATATTTATATGTGAAAGATTTTTTTGGGTTTTTTTTCTTCCGATTGTTAAAAACATTGAAATTAGGTACTATTTGTTTGGCACTTTGGTGATTGGGCTGGTGGTGGTTGTGACAACGGAAACCAGAAACTTCACTATTTTTGCCGAATGACCCAAATTGATTCGTTCCATCTACATATCAATGTAAACATGACAAATTTCATAATGATCCAGCCAAAGGTATGGCTTGTAGCCCATGCTAATGTGTCGTACACATGGAAGACGGGTGCCAATTAACCCATGGCAATAGCTCAAACTTGACACTTGTCAAGCTAAAAATGTGATAATTTTATAATAAAAACACTTTCCAGAGATGATGAGGCCTATAAGCAGAACGAGGTTCCCAGAAGGTGAATTTAGTGATGCTAGCCCACTGTGCTGAATAGCGTCACTAAATTAACCTTTTAGGGACCTCATTCTGAAAATTTACGGCACCCCTAATTCAGGACTGATAATCAGTAAAGTGCGACCAGTACAACTTGACGACACACTGCACTATAATAATAATGGTGCTTATATTAGGCTTAATATTATTCACCATAAGGTGTCTGCTGATCTGTTCATGCCCTCTGGATATATTGTTCTTAGTAGGAATATCCAGATATATTCTATGTTTCGCTATATGTTGAATGTTGGTCTCGATGTCTGGGTCAGTATGTAAGACTTATATGACATGGTATGAGAGGTCACCGATGTTGTGTTCTCCTTCATTTCTTGTGGCCTTATATAAAGGTAATTTGTCTTGGGGGATGTTGACCTTCATGTGTGGAAGTTGTGCAAGCCTGAGTTTAGTGTGCCTGTCATTTGCAGAGTGGGGTTCCCAGAGGGTGAATTTAGTGACGATATCCCACATAGTGGGCTAGCATCACCAAATTCACCGTCTGGGGGACCTCATTCTGCTTATAGGCCTCATCTTCTCTGGAAAGTTTCCTTGTTATACAATTTCTATAGAAACTTCTTCATAGATTCTATTTCTTGTTTAGTTTAGTTTCTCTATATCCCCAAACTGGCAGATGACACATTGCATAATCGAGGTCCCCAATGGGTGTATATATATCACAATATTCATCATTTGGAACTTCAATCCGAGTCTAGAATGAGGTCCCAAGAGGGTGAATTTGGTGATGCTAGCCTGCTGTGTGGGAGAGTGTCACTAAATTCGCCCTCTGGGGACCTCATTCTGCAAAAGACAGGTACACTAAACTCAGGCTTGGTGCTATATATAGGGTTTATATCCCTAACCCAAAGCGCTTCACATTATTACCCCAGCTGTTGAATAACTTCCGAGTCTTATGCCTTATGTCTTTTACAGGCATTCGACACTAGATCAGCTTATGCTTACCCAACAAACAAGGTCCCTATTTCTCATCTAGGTATGACGAAGTGAGTAAAGTACAAGTGACCTTGTCCAAGGGTCACAACTTGGCACGAGATTTGTACAGCATACGACTCTTAACACTCGACAGCCCAATAAACCAGGTCCCTATTTCTCATCTAGGTATGACGAAGTGAGTAAAGTACAAGTGACCTTGTCCAAGGGTCACAACTTGGCACAAGATTTGTACAGCATACAACTCTTAACACTCGACAGCCCAATAAACCAGGTCCCTATTTCTTATCAAGGTATGAAGAAGCGAGTAAAGTACAAGTTACCTTGGCTAAGGGTAATGTAGCAGAGTCCCTGAGCGTTTTTAACCTTCTATTTCCTTGTTTCACGTTGTGTATTATTCTGGGTTACTATATATTAAAGACTACGATCTCTAGTTAAAGTGTTTATTTATGTGACGAAGTATCCTATATGGTGAGGATGTATGACGACTGGAACTGTCCGAAAGCACACATACTGGATCCAGAATTCTGGTCCAGTATTAATGGTCAATTTTGTTTAAACTGGGCCTGTCAGAATACATAACTCATGTCACATTTGTGTTTTTTTTTTCATTTTTAAAGTACATTGTACCTGAATGGCCAAATGGTTTGCATGCCTAAAATAATTTGGTGTCATTGTTGTCATCACATCCTGTACGTACCTATGCAATGTTATGATACTAAGTATCAATATGTAATAAATGGTTTATATAACTTATTGCGCAGGTACATTCAGGAATCCACCTCACCATTCCTTGTGACCAACATTCCCAACAGAGGACATCAGTACTACGTACGTTCTTGTGTCCTTACCCTGTTCCAGTTTGGAGTGCACACCGCACTTTACAACTAGAATGCACTCAGAGAGATGCCAACGTGCGCAAAAATGCAATAAATAATAATTTAAAAAATAATTTCACTGTATTTTACTTAATTTATTTTATTTAATTTAATGTTAGCAAAAAAAGACTATTACCATTTCTCATTTCATCATAGATAAAAGGCAAATTACTATATTAATCATTTAAGTAATTAAAACCAATTCCATGTTGCCGAAAGGATGAGACTTTAATATCGATTACATTTTTTTCAGCGGCATATTTTCATTTTCATTTTCCGATAGTCAAAGTAGACCAAAGTAGCAATTATAAGAAATAATTAATACCATTTGTGTAAATATTGATAGCAGCCAATATGCAACAATAAATATCAATAATTAATCAATAATTAATCAATAACGATCATTTTATGTAATAATAAACTCTTCAAACGGTGTTTGTGTCAACAAATGCGTTTTGTTTTGTGTTACGTTATTCGTCGTATTTGACCCGGAACTCGGCTGAAGGTTAGGCTATTCAGCCTATTGCGTCGAATTACGAAATCGCGTTTTGAATGTCTCTCTTTTCCCGCACGATAAAAAGAGGTCTTCGCACGAACCAAAAATGATAAAACTTCCCAATTATAAGTAAAAATACCCAAATGAAGGAGTCAATGTAAGTCCCGAAGGAGTCTATAGACTCTTTGATGAAGAGTTATGATTGAGAAAATATATGTCAATCTATTTTTGTCATAACTCTGATGTATTTTGACCTTGGAGAAAAAATCGAAATCGAGGCTCATGCACTAAGAGCATGCCAGTTTTAAATATAGAAACAGGGAATCCCAACAAATGGCGATATCGGCGACAAAAAAATAATCAAAAACAACACATAAAATAAACATAGCAAAAACGCGGCACAGTAACAATGTCAGAACGCCACGAGGTTTTACGTCGTTTTTGGTGATGTCATGGAGTGAAACAGAGTAGGGTGACACGTACCTACCTACGAATCTGTCTGATTGCAATACTGTTGCGCAAGCGCACGTAATAATCTGACTATTGAAGTTAGATAGTCTCTAGGTTTTAGTGACCTTTAATAATTTGGAAGATTCTAGTGATGGAACAGAGTTCACAGAAACATCGTTCTGTTACAGGTCACAACTTGGCACGAGATTTTACAGCATACGGCTCTACAGCCACACATCATTAATCCCACCAAGCCACTGTTGTGAGAGCTGAATAAAGTCCATTGGCAGGCTTCGAACTCATCTTGATGTGTTGACAACCAAAACAAGTTGGACACAATTATAATAACCACTACAGTGATGCCCTAATTAATCAACTCCTTAACCACAGAAGAATTATGAGTAACTTTTCAGGATTTAGTCGGAAATATGGCTTGTTGTCATTCATTGGAAAGCTCTCAGTGAGAGCTGTCCGATGAATAGCAACAAGCCATATTTCCCACTAAATCATGAAAAGTTACCCATAATTCTGCTGAGTTGATTATTTAGAGCATTACTGTAGACCACAGACCACAGAGCTCCATTGACCTGACAGGCGACTTAATTCTCTATCTATGACGTCAAACTGCACCCTGATGAATCGTTCACCTCTATGAGGATTGAAGGCAATGAGTTCATGGACTATGAAATGCAATGTGAATTAAGTCACATAAGTTCAGTTGATTCCAGTCCAAATAAATTAGTTATTGGGTTCAGGTAAAAAATAATCCAGTTGACTCCAGTCCAAATAAATTAATTATTGGGTTCAGGTAACATGCCAGCAATTTTGTTTGTTATTTTTTGTTTAGAAAGTTTCAACTACAGTAATGCTCTAAATAATCGACCCCTTAACCACAGCAGAATTATGGGTAACTTTTCAGGATTTAGTCGGAAATATGGCTTGTTGCCATTCATCGGAAAGCTCTCACTGAGAGCTTTCCGATGAATGGCAACAAGCCATATTTCTGACTAAATCCTGAAAAGTTACCCATAATTCTGCTGTGGTTAAGGGGTCGATTACTTAGGGCATTACTGTATTATGTTAATTCCACTAAAAATTACAAGTATCAAACTTTAGATTGCTAGATCCAATTTTATTTTTTAAATGAGTTGCATGGGCAGGAGAATTATAGTTTAAATTTTATTCTTACCCATATCCAATTTGAAATTGAATCAGCATCCTCTTTTTTATCATAAGGCCAAAAAATAATGAACATTTTATTTTTATTATTTTGACAATCACCCACACACATAAAAAATTAGTTTTTTTGTTTTTTACAAAAAAAATTCAGTAAATTTTCTTGAAAAAAACTTTAGGTAGGGAATTTAAAATATAGGTAGAGAACCCAAGCCTTTTCTTTGGCCTGACAGATCTTTGAAACTGATCAGTTTGATCACATTTGATTTATTATAATAAATTGTACTTTACGAGCTAATTTAAGGCACAAGAAATAATAATTAATTTAGGGCATGCAAAGTAAATTCCCGTTTCTCAGGCCTGTGCGCACCTTTTTCATTTGCGATCAATTTGTCGGGAAATAATTGTGGCATATTTTTTCAAACATGTTATAACACATTAAAGTCAGTAAAAAAATATGTCGATAACATTTTGTTTGGTGATTTTTGATGAAATAAACACATGGAATCTAACAACTAACTTTTTGGACATCTGTTTGGGTAATAATGGCCATGGGCAACTGAATTGATTGTTAAACCAAGATAGTCAGGGAGCCCAGAAAGTTCTAAACTAAAGGTTTGATGTACCTGAATTGTCGAGAGTACAGGCTGAGAGAATAAACCCAACTCTTAAGTTCCGCAATTACAGCATAAAGTGGCCAAGGGCCCAAAAAAAATAAAGTTTAAACAAACTTTCGAGTACGAGCATGATATCTGCTGTAATCACACCTGGACACTACATGGATTCTCCCATTCAGTTATAAAAGTATATATTGAAATATTCTACTATTCATTTGAAGGGGTGCTCAAGAAAAATGAGCTAGTCTACTATTCATTTGAAGGGGTGCTCAAGAATAATGAGCTAACGACAGACAATTAGTGCAGAAGAATTTATATTCATTGGTGGGAAATGTTCTGGTAATTTGTTCAGCAAATAGCCTATGGTCATTTGTTGAACATATTATTTGAACATTCCAAAGGGAACTACTTGTCAATGAGTATTTAGTAAAGAAAGGGTTAATTATATAGCTTTCCATATGAAGTCTGTTCCATTAACCAACAACAAATAGACCATTGAAGAACACACCACAAAATACATGTATACTTTGCAATGGCAGAAACGGGAATCCCAAAATCAAAAGTGGTTATCCTCACAAAAATGATACTTGAATTGTTTTGTAATCAGAAAGTATGTTCACTTACCCAGCTTTTTATTGTATGAGATTGTATGAGTAAAGGTCCCAGAAATTACATGCCTATCAAACCTGAGTTTAGCCTGCCTGCCATTTGCAGAATGAGATCCCCAGAGGGTGAATTTAGTGATTTAGCTCATTCTGCTTAGGCCTCATCTTCTCTGGAAAATTTATTTATCATAAAATTTCTATAGAAACTTCTTCACATAGATTCTATTTCTTTTTTAGTTTAGTTTCTCTATATCCCCAAATTGGCAGACACACATTGCACAATCAAAGTTCCCAATGGGTGTAAATCACAATATTCATCATTTGGCAACTTGAGTCTATGTCTCCCATAGCAGATGAGGTCATACAGAATGAGGTCCCCAGAGGGTGAATTTGGTTGTGCTTGCCCGCTATGCAGGATAGCGTCACTAAATTCACCCTCTGGGGAGCTCATTCTGCAAATGACAGGCACACTAAACTCAGACTTGATACCTATCTACTCAAGGATGAACATTATACCATGGGGTCATTCAATTTATTATCTGAACATATTTCCCTCCAAGAAATAGGACTCGTTCTGGAGCTCTGCACTTTAATTATCTGTCGTCTGCTTATTAATCCTGAACAAACCCCCAGATTAATAATAAAACATTCCAAAGCATTCTTTTATAGCTGAGTGGGAGAAACAATTTAATATAGAAAGGGTTAACATGAATATGTGGTGGTAGAGTCCATTCCAGTGTACTGAGGAGAGCTTATAAATGGGAACAATTCTCTGGTAGCTTATTCCTATCATCCTATCATCCCTCCACATTTGGTGGACTCCCGCGATATTAAGATATATACTAAGCAAACAGAGTAACATGCTGCCCTTGTTGAGCACACAAAATATCAAACAAATTTGTGTAAATTTTGAACCTTAAGTTTGAAAAGTCCCATTAAAACCAAAAAACTATATTTCGAAATGGTGTGATTCGGTTCTCTAATTATTTTATCAACACAAAGGTCACAACTGGAATGGCAAGTCAAACAAAGAGTTCTAATTTGCTGCAAGTAGCTTGCGAAAATCATCAACAAACCTACCACCAACAAACCTTCCATTCTGTCATTATCTGCGGCGCTCGTATATAGGTAGTACCCACCCACCACCCCATCCCGCCAACCATAGTATCTTATGCGCCGCAGGCGCTCATATATAGGTAGTACCCACCCACCACCCCATCCCGCCACCTATAGTATCTTATGCGCCGCAGGCGCTCGTATATAGGTTATATATTATTCTGGAATTTTTCTCAGCCCTTTCCATTCGAGAATCCCAGGGTTAGTCCCCCAAAATACCTATTCCTCTTATATATACTGGTAGCTTATCACACAGATGCTACTCAAAGAATTCAATTCATAACACTCCAGCGATAGTTATGAGTATTCTGGAATCAATAAATGTCAGTGCACTGTCAATGGTAATAAATGTTTATACAATTTTCTTATCAAGCCAAATTCCTGAATGGTCCTTAAGACTAACATCAATTAATGATTGATTTAACTGGAATGAAAGTCTATCATCTAGCTATTAAAGGGACATAAGGAGCTCGCAGTGGGTATTAAAATATAAAAAATATAAAATGTTTGTAAAACCATCATCAATAATAATATTGAGAAATTGATAGACTACAGTAATGCACTAATTAATCGACCCCTTAACCACAGCAGAATTATGGCTAACTTTTTCAGGATTTAGTCGGAAATATGGCTTGTTGCCATTCATCGGAAAGCTCTCCCCAAGAGAGCTTTCCGATGAATGGCAATGAGCCATATTTCCGACTAAATGCTGAAAAGTTACCCATAATTCTGCTGTGGTTAAGGGGTCGATTATTTAGAGCACTACTGTAGCTGATGTGCCCGACTTCCTCCGGGCTATTTAGGGATTTCTTTGTGATCGCCTCCGTCTGGCAGAATATACAGAGGAGAAAAAAAAAACTATTGTTCGATCGGTCCAGAAACACGCCCATATGGGCCTATATGAGCGAGGTCAAGGTGAAGGACAAGGTCGCACATGAAATTGGACCCTCCCATATTGTTCCCGGGATCAAAATAGGCCTACATACCAAATTTGAGTTGGACAGGTCGATCAGTTTCGAGTCTATAACACGCATACAGACAGAAGTTCCATAATATTTAATAGATAACTCTCCAATGACGAGATTTCACATATTGAAACCATTGCAAATGCAAATCAAATGTTTTACTTGAAAAATCTGTGTTATCTGGAATATTTTTCATTTCTTTAACCTTTTGTAATGTAGAGTTTTAACATGCGATGTCTCGTCATTGCAAAAGTATCATAATAAAAATAAGAACAAAGAATTGTATGATTGTTAATATTTACCCACTGTAAGTACCTTATGTCCCTTTAAAGGGACAAATGCACTCGCAGTGGGTAAATGTTAAAAAAATACAATAAGTCTGTAAAAACATCACCATGCTATTGAAGAACATGGAGAAATAGAGAAATTAGGAGAAACTTTCAATAATAATTCATGTGTTGAAACCATAATGTAAACAAAACTGTTACAGTGATTTGTCAATAATTATCGATAATCATGTAGTAAGTTCAAATAGTTTTGTCTGAATATGATTTTCATAATATTTTTTAATGCTTTGATCTTTTCCAATGATTAGTGTCAAATGTTGATTAAGCTTTGATATATTATTGGACTAATTGTACTTTCATTCAAGCCTTGAAATAGTGTACCTGTCATTTGCAGAATGAGGTCCCCAGAGGGTGAATTTAGTGATGCTACCCCGAATAGCGGGCTAGCATCACCAAATTCACCCTCTGGGGACCTCATTCTGCTTACACCTCAGCAGAATGAGGTTCCCAGAGGGTGAATTTGGTGATGCTAGCCTGCTACGCGGGGTAGCGTCACTAAATTCACCCTCTGGGAACCTCATTTTGCACATGACAGACACCCTATTTCAAGACTTGCTTTCATTGGTAATTCCACTGTAACAGTAATGTTTACATAAAAACAATTGTTTTTGACAAGCGCAAATAAGTGCAATATCAACACAAATTAGCACAATATCATGCACAAACAAGAAGTTGAACCTTGGTTGTTAGGATACCCCCATGGTGCCAATTGAAACATCAGGGCAGAACGGAAAACATATCTAAATATGAGCAGGTCTGAAACCAAATTGTGAAAAAAAATGTGATGAAATAACAAATTACTTGATAATTCTAAAAAGGCCAAGAAAAATTGACCAGAGTTTCCGGTGACCCACCCGCCCCTATTTCAGAGCTCCCGACGGTTTTCATTTTATTCATTTTGCAAAATTAGTACGCATCCCATTTTATTTTTGTGCAACCTGGAAAAATTCCATGTACAAATATGCAAAATCATCTTCCATTTTCTATTAGTTGCAGTCAATAATTTAATTCAATGAGTCATTAGCATAATTAAGTTAATTAACTGTGTAAATCATGCTCACAAAACACATAAAACATCCAAAAACGGGAATTTCATTGCAAAATAACGGACTACCGCCGTAGTACCGGTAGCTCGAAAATAGGGAACATGAAACAAGAATAAAACGATGTATTTTAGGCTTATGGTTCATAATTGAGCCTATATACGTTTATTAACTCAATGTGTTATGTGAAGGGGTAATGGTTAATAGAATTTAAATGAGTTTGGACATAGATTTTCTCAACATTCTGTAGTTATAGGTAGGCATTAAAAGGTACCCGGCCTGCCTGAGATTTTCTTGCCGCGGTCTCAATTTTTTTTCCAGAAGTCCGCAATAACATGTCCGTGTGTTAATGTCTATTGTTTTCCCAATACCAACAGCAGAACTAAACACCCATGGCATTGCCAACACAACTGACGCATGTGAAGGCCAGCGTATGAAATCGCGCATTCTAGATATAAATATAAGACAACCCGTTCGGCCATACTACGCCGCGAATAGCATGGCTTAAATTAAACTATACCCTGACAAGTCACTTCAGAAATCCCCCTATCTTTTTATTGTGCAGTGTATTTTACAATGTATTATACTGGTAGCTCCCTTCAATTCCTTCGCAGAATTGGGGCCAACTTATATGCTTGAAAGACATCTCTGTTCGCGACAAAATTAAGCAGTGAAAAGCACGTGCATTTTGGCAGGAAAATGACAGTCCGTATTCCGTAATCAGCCCTGGGAATTAGCGTCGGCAATCGAGTAAAAGCCGGAATCGCCTTCACCATTGATCAGAAGAAAGCAGTACCCAATATAAAATGCATAGGAGTATTCACATAAACCAGAGCTTAACAAACAACAAACACGTGCGGGTCACGCGAATCAACTCAGCGTAACTATTTACGGAAGACCTTTTGATGTTACCGACAGTAGCATATAGTAAGATAGAAAGTTAGAAACAACTCACACTGTACGCAAATATTAAACACGCATTTCTGATCATCTGATGTCCAAACATGTACATGTACTGTAAGGAATATGTGATAACCTGCTGTTAATTGCACTGAAAGATAGCAGGTAATAAATTCTGCTAACTAAACTTTCCGGGATTGAAACGAAATAGGTCAGATATATGTGACCTTAAACAACAATACTATTTACTGAATTGATAATATGGACAAGTTGTCATATAAAAATAATGATCTTCTATGAAGAGAAATATGAGAGAATGAACATACAGTACTAGTAGGTTTGATTGAAAGCTTTAGGGCAAGTATTTATTGCATAAAACGATCTCTCTTTCAACACCGGCACCTGGAAAATTGCGTAGACAGAAATTAATAGAATGGCAAAAAATGTGTAACCTCAAGCCCATCAACATCAGAGAGATATTCCATGCAAGCGGAATAACTCTAAACCCATGGTCATAGCCTAATACCTTGGATCTTCACACTGGAGCTCATTCTAGTAGCCAATATATACATTGGAAGTTGTCTCTGAAACTTTATTGGAACAAGTGAACTAATATACATGTACACCTGCCTAAAGGAAAATGAATACCTCACTAAGTATGTGATATTAAATATCTTTAATGCATGTTAAAGGGGTGTACTACACTATTTTATCGCTTTCAAATGGCTGGTTAAAAAAAAAAAGTGTAAAAAACAAAAATCCCTGTGTTATCGGAAACAGAGATTTTTTTTTTAGCCCTAGTATGGATGCATGCATTGAGCATTTGTGGGAGGGTTGTGATCTTTTAAGCAGGTTGAATATTGTTCACAAACAGGGAACGTTAATAGCTTTTTCATGGCAAATATCGATCTCTATTGTAAACATCATGTTTTTCCATGTTTTATTCAATAAAACAATAAATTACACTATATTACAGCTGTATATTATAATAGAATCTACTTAGTTTTATTATTTTATAGTTAATTACAAACAAGGAGAAGTTGGCTTGGGGGTCGCATTCAAATTTATTTCGGGCAAAGTTGAAAATAAAATGAAAAAATAAAATAAAATGAAAAGCCACCCCCCCCCTATTTTTTTCTTGCATGTCACCAGAAACACAGGTATATATTTGTTTGGCCTAAACAACGGATGGAAATCCAACATTTTCAGATAAAAAAAGAGGGATAATTATTGAACGGAAAACGTGAACAATGTCAATGAACTCTCTTTTGAAAGCCCACCTGGTGCCTGACCCGTAACATATCAAATATCACAGAGAATCGATATCCCATGGTTGAGATATAAGAGCGGACGGACAGAAATCCAACATTTTCAGATGAACAAAACGGGATAACTCTTGAAAGGAAAATTTGAACAACATCAATGAACCATCTTTTGAGAGTCCTCCTGATACCAAACCTGCATACCAGATTTCATCGAGATCTGATAACCCGTGGTTGTGATGTATGACCGGACAAATGGAAATCCAACATTTTCAGATAAACAGAGGGATATAACTCTTGAATGGAAAACATGAATGAACCCTCTTTTGAAAGCCCTCCTGATGCTAAACGTACATACAAAATTTCATCCGATAATCTATGGTTGAGATATACGAGTGGACAAACGTACAGACGGACTCACAGACGGGCGGACGCATGTAATCCAGCATATATCCCCCCATCTTTTGGAGGGGGTGTATAATTAGCACGATATCATTATTGGAGTGTTAACAAGAGTAAAAACAAGAATATAGTCAATCTATATTTTCATGTAATTGTTAAAGGTACTAAATCCGATCAGACGCTCCTAACTAACTATTTCTTTGGCTTCAGGGGTAAAAAATATTTGATTCGAGTCGAGGAACCCACCAATCAAAGCTCAGAGTAATCAGATATCAATTTTTGAAGTTTGTTATTTCTCGAGTTGTGTAATATTATGTGGCCCAGAAACACGTGGTCAAATGGAGGATCTCGAACAAAATTGTGGATGAAGATGGATAACTCTAAAATCAAGTGGTAATACGGTCAAATGTCGTGATACTTTAGTGATAATACGGCCATATTTTGTTGAACAAAATGTTGATAAATAAAAAGTTTTGGGAGAGGAAATTTGATACCATAGTTGTCGGTGGTTAGCATTATTTTGTTGCAATAAATCTTTTCTGATAACTAAAGCATATTTTGAAGAAATGTTGTTGTTGTATCTTGATGGTATGGAGACTGTCTGATCGGATTGAGTACCTTTAATGTTAGTTGTTTTACAGAATTAAATGTTGAAGGTCGGGAGTCCCTTTAATAGTGACATTTTTGTTAGAATCTTGTACAATCGATCCATTGAACATGGTTTTTCAAACAAGATCACCAATACATCAGCTGCATACTGACTGATGGTAGATAACTCTATATAATTAGTTGCTTGTAACCATCAGCTGCATACTGACTGATGGTAGATAACTCTATTATCAGCTCACTCAGCTAACGGCTGATAATACCAGTCACCATATCAATGTTGTCAATATGTCAAATGCCTAGCTACGCAAGAGGAATAACCCTATATATGGGGGGAATGAAACAACCCATCTATTATATATTTTGGAAGATCTGTGTGTGTGTATGTGTGTGTGTGTGTCTGTGTGATCGCGATGGACTCGAAAACGGCCTAGCCGATTTCGATGAAACTTGGTATGTGGGGGTATTTTCTGTCGGGAAGTGGCATAGGCCTATTAATTTTCAGATCCGAAGTCAACTTTTCATGTGCCGAGGTCAAATCTGTTTTTACGCTGTGTTCCGGGACTTGCATTTGAGTTCGGTGCTTACAAATCGATTCGAAACAGCGCGAATAATAAAATGCCAGTCATAATAATGACACTGTGAGAATCGTTCGTGTTTCCTCTTTCCAACGATATATAATGCGTATGTATCCGTTTTAGTTATCTGCCTCAATTATCAAGAAGAAGTGGTACTATCTTCCGTCAGGATAAAAACAATGCGTAACTTCTATAACGTCGTTAGAGGTCATAACGTTAGATCACGTTAACGCTTAACCGGCCGATGCATTTGACTGTTTCAGACGTCTTGGCGATATCTCGGGCACCGATGGTAATTTATCTTTACGTTGAAACTTGATAATTAATGAGCGTGTGTATATGAGGCGCGTTTATATCGTTAGATCACGTTAACGCCTAACCGGCCGATGCATTTGACTGTTTCAGACGTCTTGGCGATATCTCGGGCACTTTACGTTGAAACTTGATAATTAATGAGCGTGTGTATATGAGGCGTGTTTATATACTTGAGTGGAAATCAAATCGGGTTAAACTGGCGGATATTTACGGACGAAATTTGATGCATAGGGTATCTCGGTATCCGCTGGGCCGATTTCCCTGTATCCGCTGGGCCGATTTCCACCATTTTTGGGGTGTTGGTGTTTGACCCCACCTGACCTTGACCTTCAAAATGGTCAATTCAAGGTCAAAGCCCGGACGAAGTCGGGTCACCTTCTAGTTTGATATAAATCTGCAATAGTAATGTTGTTTCTCAAACGATACTCAGCAGATTTCTAACATATGGTGAAAGGAAATTATATCAACTTTCACACAAAATTGCCCAATTATGTCAATTGATAACTTGGAATGGAATTTGACCATATCACATATGCAAAAGGATAGGCGCAAAGTGGTGTCAACCAAAATTTATCACCTTAGCTAAATATGCATTACAGAAAATGTGACATATATTTGTCATAGATCAGTACAACTCTTGACCATTTTCATTTGATTGTGTTTATAATTTCCACCATGCGTGGCCAATTCATTCCGAGAAGTACCTTAAATTGAAATCTGATTGGTTGGAAACTATGCCTCATTGGTAATATCAGGTCAGCCTAATACAAAGGTTAATTCAGACAGCATGCCAACTAATCTGTTATTAATCAATTTGTCTTACTTTAAAATCACACTGATGTATCCATTTATTAAAACATGCCATTCATACATTCAATTTGTCTTACTTTATAATCACCAAATGTATCTATTTTCAGATTCCTGTCATGAAAAATACAAACAGAGACTATTTGGGACAGACATATCAGCAGACTGTTAATTTAGGACCCACTTAATTTTCGAACCCCCAGATCACATATATAAAATATATGCCATATTATATATCATTTGGAAGAGGAAGCTCCAAAACATTGTATTATCAACTTATCCGGTGTAATAAACTATGAATTTTTGTTGAGTTGCCAACATTTTCTTGTCATCTGGATCGTGGTAAAAAGTGTATTTTTCTCAATGGAGGGGGAATAACTAAATATTAAAGATAGAGTTATTCCCCTTCCATTGAAAATTCATCTTCAGTTTGAATTCTGTTGCATTCTGGGAGCCAAAATGGGGGAATCATTGAATGATTTGAGCTGTTTTCTATTTATCTATGGTCATCTTCTGAGACACAGATGTTTCAAATGTTGATGAATTATAGTATTTTTTAATCATATTTGATGGCATAGATTGTTATTAAAACCATAAATCAAGTCACTATAAAAAAAAAAATCAGTGACTCGAAAATTAAGTGGCCCTTTAAACTTCAGAATGTCGGAAATCATGAGATTTCCTTAAAAAAATAGTAAGATTTTTATAGCGGCTCAAAACTTCTCCAAAGAGGCATTTCATAATGATATTGTACATTCTGTGCTGTCAAGTCTGGATATAGTGTGTCTGACATGTGCAGAATGAGGTCCCCATAGGGTGAATTTAGTGACGCTACCCCGCAGTGGGCTAGCATCACCAAATTCACCCTCTGAGGACCTCATTCTACTCAGGCCTCATTTTCTGAGAAGTGTCTATAGTCTTAAATTCACATTGTTTTTAGAAGATAACTTGCATAAATCAAGGTGACTAATGGGTGCACATGACCAACTTCAACTGGGGAACATCAATCTGATCCTAGGTCTCCCATAGAAGTTGAGGCCTCAGCAGAATGAGGTTGTCAGAGGGTGAATTTTGTTATGCTAGGACACTGTGCGGGGCAGCATCACTAAATTCACCCTCTGGGGACCTCATTCTGGAAATGTCAGACATGTACACTATAGGCTTTGGCGCTGTATTCATCAAATAAGATTTGGCGCTTTAAAAACGGTGACAAAGTTTATGAAGGACTAGTATACGTTTTCTGTACTTTACTTTGTTTCACCGGGTCATTTTGTAACTGCAAATGGTTATGTATGGCCATGTATTGTGATCACTGAGCTTGGATGGTTATGTACGACCATGCATTGTTATCATGGAAACAAGAAAGGTAACTCTGCTTGTGCTACTAGATTTGAGCGCTGCTTTTGACACTGTCCGCCATGATTTTCTTCTAGACACTCTACAATCTGACTTTGGTGTTCGCGGCACTGCAGCTATCTGGTTGAAATCTTACCTCACGAACCGATCACAGCAAATATCCATTAATGGCTCAAAGTCTACAAATTTCCCCATCGAGTGCGGAGTTCCACAAGGAAGTTGTCTTTGACCCGTGCTGTTCTTATTCTACATTTCGAAATTATTCTCAGTTGTTGAAAGTCACCTCCCCGATGTTCACGGCTATGCAGATGATACCCAAATCTACTTTTCATTTCGACCGACAGAGAGAGGCGAAACTAAAGCACGTCAAATTGTGGAGAACTGTATTGTGGACATTAGAGCGTGGATGATTACCAACCGACTCATGATAAATGACGATAAGACTGAATTCATAATCATTGGTTCTCGACAACAACTTCAGAAAGTCAACATCAGTTCAATTCATGTGGGAGACGCCGACATACCAACAAAGGACACTGTTCGCAACCTGGGATTGTATTTTGACACAAACATGACAATGGATAACCATATCTCTAATATGTGTAAGAAGCCGTTCAGAGGTTTATACAATATCCGACAAATTAGACAATACCTCGATGTAGACTCAACTAAGACATTGGTCCATGCTTTTGTCACGTCACACTTAGATTACTATAATTCTTTACTGTATGGACTACCGGATTACCAGTGTGATCGCCTGCAAAATGTGCTAAATGCTGCGGCGCGAGTTGTATCATACACTCCTCGGCATGAACATATAACTCCAGTTCTCAAGCAATTACACTGGCTGCCAGTGGAGTATCGAATCATGTTCAAAATTATTTTGCTTGTATTCAAATCTCATAATAACATGTCACCATTGTATATACAGGATATGATCAAAGACAGAAATGTGTGTATATACATATGAATTACGATCTGATAGTAGTATGCTTTTGTACATTCCTTTCAACAGAAAACGTTTGGTGATAGGGCATTTTCATTTGCAGGTCCACATCTATGGAATAGCATTCTACCTCACTTTAAAATATTAACTGATTTAAATAAGTTTAAGACCGGCCTCAAAACATATCTCTTTGATGTAGCATTTAATTCCTAGATATATGTACATGTACATGTATTATGCTGATTAGGCAATGAGCTCGATGTAATGTAAAGCGCCGTTGAATATGTACTCATAATATTGAGCGCTATACAAATTAATTATTGTATTATTGTATTAAATGGTTTATATGTACAGCCATGCATTGTTATAATGGAGCTTAAATTGTTATGTACAGCAATACATTGTTATGGCGGAGTGTGGTATAATGTACAGCCATGCATTGTTATAAAGGAGCTTAGATAGCATGTACAGCCATGAATTGTTATCACAGAGCTTAAATGGTTATGTACATCCATGAATTGTTATCACAGAGCTTATATGGTTATGGACAGCCCTTCATTGTTATCACGGAGCATGCAATGTACAGCATTGCATTGTTATTGCAGAGCTTAAATGGTTATGTACAGCCATGCATTGTTATTGTGGAGCTTGCAGTCTTTTTGTCATGTCCATGCATTTAAACTCTACAACCATGAATTTCACAAACAGTTTTTTAATGATATAATAGGGGCTTCATGTGATATGTATATATATAGTCTGACTACCTCAACAGTTTCCCATTCCAACTTTTTTACATTTGGAAGTTCAAACAATAGCACGAGCATTGCATACTATTTAAAATGCAGCTGTTAATTGCATGGAAAGTAATTTAAAAATAAAAAAATATTTGGATACTTATTTTAAAAGATTTAACCTGTATAAACAGAGTGTGTTTGCAAATTACTGTCAGCCTACCATGGGTCCATGCAAGTGCTCTCATACCCAGTTTGCAGTGAATTTAACATCAGCTACAGCTATAGTTCATTGTGTTTGGACCGGGATTGGGGGTGGGGGTGCTCTTACATCAAGTTTGCTTTAAACGTGTTAACACAAGCTACAGCTATAGTTCATTGTCTGTGACAGGGATTGGGTGTCATCGACCCTTGTATGTGTGCATAGACAGGAGTCAGCATGCATATACAGTAATGCCCTAATTAATCGACTCTTTAACCACAGCAGAATTATGGGTAACTTTTCTGGTTTAGTCGGAAATATGGCTTGTTGCCATTCATCGGAAAGCTCTCGGGGAGAGCTTTCCGATGAATGGCAACAAGCCATATTTCCGACTAAATCCTGAAAAATTACCCATAATTCTGCTGTGGTTAAGGGGTCGATTATTTAGAGCATTACTGTACCCACAGGGCAACTTAAATCGTGACATTTGTGTCCACGATCGTGAAGGTGTGTGAAACTGTGAGCGTTGACACAGGTTTTATCATGGGTGTTGACTGCTGGTATCAATACTCACTGCTACCCATAGCCACTGCTTTCTATTTTCGCCGTTTCTCTTGATTTGAGTGGTGATTTTTTAAACTGATGGCTACATCCTGTGCTGTTCCATTCTTCACAGGAGCATAATATTCCAGTCCTCTGGTTTGAGTCATCTGTAAAATAAATTAACTTTGTCAATTGAAAATTGTTTGTCGCAAATAATATACGTATGAGTTATATGGGTAGCCAAATTAACATAAACTCATATATTTGGAAGATATTTGAAAATATTTAAAGATATCTGCAAATCATTTGAAGATATCTTCAAATATGCCTTTATCCTCAAATATAGTTTGTATTTGAAGATATCTTCAATTCGATTTGAAAATATCTTTAAATCAATTTGGAGATATCTTCAAATGAATTGAAGATACAAAAAATGTATCTCTAAATATTTGAAGATATCTTCAAATGTTTACAGATATCTGGAATTGAACTGCAAGGGCCCTTCTATAATTCTTTACAATTAACATATATACAAAATAGTCAAATTGCTGATGTGATTCCCACTTCACGTCGATACAATCCATTAAAATATAGTTAAATGTTCATGTGTATCCTGAACCTCTCAATCTGCAGTGTCCAGAACAAAAACATAGCATATTGCACAAATATAAATAAAACAGCCGGCATGTTTACGAAAATGAATGTGTTGCATGCAGGGATTTTTCTGCCTATTTTGGGAATGGGTCCAGGGTCCGTTCAAATTGGGAAAAATGTGTCTTTACAGACCAAAATTGGGAATTTTCCATGTTTTAGAAAAATTCAATTAATCACTGTTACACACAAGTAAATAGTACTAATGCCGTAATTTTCGGTGTATAACGCTACTTAAACACAGGTAACTCAAAGATGGAGTAAAATCCCAGCCCATTGGAGTCCATTTCTCAGCCTCAGGTAAGTTGAAAATTGACAGATAACAATGGAAGGATTCAAGCCATCCACCAAACTTCGACGGAAAAAACGGTAATAATAGTGCGGGGGGGGGGGGGGGGGGGGGATTCCAGCAAATGTTTATAAAATTAACAGTGAGGACAGCTGGTGAGGACGTGAAATTTTTATATTTTATACATAACTCGGCAAGCTTTTTCTTCTCCGCAAGATTATATTTTTGTTTAAATGGAGCCCCACGCTGCCACAGTAAAAAATGTGTATTCCGGCAACCACATGGTGCGTCCCCCCTAATAATGAGATAATCCTGCTGAAAACGTGCGCAAATGTCATGGATACACAGCTTAATCGTAAACCGATGAGTCCACTTTTAACGGAATGCGGGGGAATGTGTATTCTGGAAGAACATGGTGCGTCCCCCTGATAATGAGATAATCCTAGCAACCACGTGCGCGAAAGTAATATATACTGGCTTACAAGTCGGATGCGGCCACTTTCAAATGAATGCGGGGAGGCAAACACCTGGCTCGCCCTGCTATGTTTATTTGTGGGAATTCCTCTCAAGCGAGTGACGTGTTTACTATAATAACTGTCAAACTTTGATAATTATTCAATAAACCCGATGATATTATATACCTGCCTGCAATTGGGAATTTGGTGGTTGAAAATTGGGAATAAAGGTGCCTTTTTCCCATTGGGAATGGGGCTGTTTACCGGACCCTGAGGACACCTAAAAAAATCCCTGGCATGCAACTCACATGCATCACATGGTGACATGTCAATAAGCGAAATGAGAATGCAGTTCACTTGTGTGCTTTCCCGATTGGCTGAAGCATGTTTCACTTTACGACTTGTTGATGTCTGGTAAAATTGGGTTACATGATTGCCACATGATTACCCATATGAAAATTGGGAAATATCCAGGTTATTCGGGCCTATAAAGGATCTTCTGAATTTCTATTAACAAGTGCATGTGTTAGCGATAAAAAAGTAGTTTTAAGACCATGTGGACAACAGGTGACAGTAAAAACCATGGAATGTGCGCAGACATGATTGCACATGAATTTGATATATTTTTGAGCTATCATCTGGTATGTACTGTATGATAAACCAATCTACTGTTAATCCAACCATATATTTTTTCGGAAAATTATGAATTTAAATGGGAATGTGTAATCATGTGCCATGAAAATTGACTTACATAAATAATCCTGTTGGCAATTTTGTAAATAGTAATTCCGCGGTCAGGATTAGATTGATCTGATGTTACCATGACACCTATGGTATATCGGTGACCAGGGTTGTCCCAAGTTCATAGATGATAAATTCAGTGAAATTTCTTAATATTTATGGAAATAACATGTAATCAGGTGTAATACAGACTTTTTCAAATTAGGGCTGTAATTTCATAGCCAAATACAACTATTCTCTGGTGCAGGGTATTTTTGGACATGGAATTTTCAGAATTTGCATGCGATGGGCAGCCGTGTTTGATCACAATTCAAGGGAATCTAATCAAGTTGTGAATACATCTGCTCAAAAACAAGAAGGCAGCCAAGGCACATACATTGAGTAAATGTGGAAAAAATTGAAAGTCTGGAAAAACATCACCACTAAGGACATGAAGAAAAAGATGAACTTTGTTCTTATATTCATTATTGACTGTTCTCCAATAATGAAACTTCCCTGTAACCATTGTTATGTAAACAAAACTGTTGCAGTGATTTGTCAACAAACATCACTAAACGACACTGTAGAAAGCTAAAATATTTTAGCCTGAATTATATTTCCAGAATATGTTTTAATGCTGCTTGGGCCTTTTCTAATGTTACCAGTCAAGTTTTGATTAAACTTTGGTCGTCTCATCTTTTTGGACTAATTGGGCTTTTATCGGTATTCCACTGTAACAGTAACATGTACATAACAATGGTTTTGACATGCATTATTGGAGAGTTATTAATAACGAAAATAAGAACAAAGTCAATCTATTTTTTCATGTACTTATTGATGATAGCTGTTTTACAGACGTTTATGTTATTTCCCATTATTACTACAGTATAATACCCTAAATAATCGACTCCTTAACCACAGCAGAATTATGGGAAATATTTTTCAGGATTTAGTCAGAAATATGGCTTGTTGCCATTCATCGGAAAGCTCTCAGTGAGAGCTTTCCGATGAATGGCAACAAGCCATATTTCCGACTAAATCCTGAAAAGTTACCCATAATTCTGCTGTAGTTAAGGAGTCGATTATTTAGGGCATTACTGTACTTCAAAGGCCTTTCTTTATTCACTTCTTTTAACCCTTTGAGTGCCAGGTCGATTTTTGTATGAACCCATATACCCTGTGCCAATGCATTCTCTTATATATGCGAGTCGACCATAGGTCGCCTCGCATATATAAGAGAATGCATTGGCCTAACAATTTTTTTTTTCTATTCTTTAACAGACTTATTTTGTAGGTTTAGGGCCGATGAGATCGGCCCCTGGCACTCAAAGGGTTAACAATGTATTCTGGGTTCAAAGCTAAATTTTAGGAAACCTGTTTTACTTCTTGTTTAGAATCTATAGTAAATCAATCAGAAACAAACCTCTATGTCATCTAGATATCAAATGTTTTACACATTTATTTCATATAGCTTCAACGATTTAGAGGGACAGCGTTAAGTTTTCTTTGACCCTTTCATGACTGAAGCTTCCTGAAATTTTGCGAAAACCCTGTGCCAATGCATTTTCTTATATATGCCAGTCTCCCATAGGGAGCATTGCATATATAAGAGAATACATTGGCCTAACAATATTTACCTTGACCTTGTAAGCCAGTGCATACTCTTATATATATATTGAGGCTCCATATGAGAGACTTGAATATTTAAGAGAATGCACTAGCACAGGATCTTTAATGCTGCACCAGCGCAACCCCATCATGAAAGGGTTAAAAGATTAATCCAGGGTTCCAGACCTCCAGTTGCAACAACATAAAACATCTAATTAACAATATTCATGATAAAATAATGCAACGATTAGTCTGTTGCATTGAATTTTATTGTTTTATTTAATATCAGTTGATATATTGTAGGCAGTGATAAACATCCTACCTCTATAATTTATATTATAACCACCCCTGAATGGGGTCACATGACTATGTTCATCACCACGGGTGCAGACCTGCTGGTATATATATGATCCAATTTTATAATGTGGATCAATGCAGGCATACAGTAATGCCTTAAATACTCGATTCCTTAACCACAGCAGAATTATGGGTAACTTTTCAGGATGTAGTCGGAAATATGGCTGAGAGCTTTATGATGAATGGCAACAAGCCATATTTCCGACTAAATCCTGAAAAGTTACCCATAATTCTGCTGTGGTTAAGGAGTCGATTACTTAGGGCATTTCTGTATCAGAGGGATATTGCATTGTATGTCACATCTGCTACATTTTCTGGTGTTATATATGTTCAGGTACGAATACCACATCACCTCTATGGTCATGATTTTCCTCTTTTGACCACCCATAGGGTTTACGTGGTCATGGTGGTCATCTTGAATTTGCACCGGCATGTCTGCATTTCAAATACTAGTACATCAAGGCTTACAATGGAAAAATGGCCAATTAAATATTATATGCGGTAGCATTTTGTATTTTGTTTCAATATCGCTAATAGCAAGGTTTCCGCCAGGCCGGCTGCGGGTCTGTCCCACGGACCCATTCCCCTCGCAGATGATCTGTTTGATTCATACATGTACCAAAAGTCAGCAGCAATATGTCACGGAAGCTACTTGAAATTCTAGGAAATACTTAATTCAATTCTCCCTGAGCTAGGTATTATTGGACAATGCATAGATGCTTTTTAGTGTTTAGTTTCATTATACCTGTCGGAATCTTATTGTAAGTTATAAATTTTTAAACACCGTAACTTGTAGCTTGATATAGTCTTCAATCAGACGGCAGTCTTACGTGCGTAATTACTTGATTAATTATCTGGATACCATCAACAGAATTAATGCACCCACGGAAAGTGATCGACTTGCGTAATATACGTAGCTTTGGATTGCTTTGTGGGACACTCATGCAGGTGCAAGGAAATGGCTACTTTTCAGTGTCAAATAATTTTTTTTTCGCCAGACAGGACAAACCATGGTCGCCCCGTCGCGTTATGTGTTTCCCCAATACGGACTCATTAATTTCCCCTTGGCGGAAACCCTGCTAATAGGAATTGGTAATTGATTAGCACATGAGATGGCTAATCTTATACCATCTTTGAAAGGTCATATGACCACTGACTCCTATATTTATATATTCATACAACATGTTTACCAAGAAATTTCCCAAGTCGAGACAATTTTGTTCTGTCAAAAAACCAACAGCCACATACAGACAGAGTAATGCCACAACCAAATAAATAAGCTTGTTTGAACTGGTATGACATCATACTATCCAACCTAGAAATTGTTTTCCAGTATTGAGCGTTAACAAAAACCCTCCTACCTTGCTCAACATTGTTATATAGCCAAGTCAATATCTGGATCAATCTCTACCAGAGTGCACCATGCAGTCACCAGTCACTTCCTTTCTGACTCTGTCACCGGCTGGGTACCAGTCTGCCGTTTCTATATTTAGCGCGGGGTTTTCCAAACAAAATGGCGAAAACCGATCGCCCCAAAGTCAAATTTCCTATGTGCTTTGAGAACAATTCCCACACTAAAAACTTAATGACAGAATGGAGGATCAGAGCAGTAATTTTGTTGACGATTTTCGCAAACAACTTGTCAAAATTGGAGCAAATTATAATTCTTGTGTCTGACTTGCCATGCATGTTGTCAGGACATTGTAGTCCATGTGCGTTCAGACTTTTGTGTTGATAAAATAATCGGAGAACCAAATCACACCATTTCAAAATATAGTTCTTTGATTCTAGTGGGACTTTCCAAACTTAAGGTATGAAACCACACAAATTTTGTTTGATATTTTGTGTGCTTAATAAGGGCAGCATTTTGCAGTGCTTGCTTAGTATATATTTTAATATCACGGAAGTCCACCAAATGTTGGTAAAATGTCGCCGATAGCAGCGGTCTTACCGAGTCATCAAGGGAGGTAAACCCTGCATGGAGTTTGTATCTGGATATCATCCCTTTATTCTATTACCAAAAATACCACTCAATTACACATTATAACTCAACCAATTTGATGCTTCGCAGCAACAACAGAACTTACACTAAGTATAAATAATTGCACATTGTTCTGGATGACTGTATTGACCAACTTCACAGAATACAATGACCTTGACCCTGTTTCATCAAAATATTGTTCGCTAACATCAGGTCCATCCATAGAAAATAAATAGGTAACCGAGTGTGCCTGTCTTCATAGAATTACACATCCTAGACCATGGACACGTACCCTCCAATTTTGCATAAAAGATTGTTTGGCATTGTACATGTATGTCAATTAGCATAAATGTGCATTTGGAATCAAAAGAGTTAATTGCCACAGTGAAGCCAATTTGGCAATTACACCAAAAACTTCAAATATAAAAAAAGACATCCCATGTGAAGTAATTTCCTTTACGCCATGTCTCACGAAGCTAATTCTTGTTTATAATTCATTGAAATGTTACAGACACCCCTCTGGGACTCCACTGATAGTATTTGCACAACATTTCCCACGGATCTGACTCGTAGACAAGTTTTAACAAATTTGTATTAGTTGCTTGGAAATTAAACACAAGAATTTGATCCTCACAGTAATGCTGAATAGGTCACTCTCACTGGTTTTCTGTGATAAAGTTACCCAGGTTCCTGAAATTGTGATAAAGTTACCCAGGTTGGAGAGGATTGTGATAAAGTTACCCAGGTTAATAACATTTCATGTTTAGCAACAATTTATTGATTTTTGGCGATAAAAATGACAAATTACAGCACTAATATGTCTTAAATTATGCTTAATAAGGGCTATTACTTGCCAAAACTGAACAATATTTCCCTCTGTCACTTTTAAATCGAGTTGATATTGTGAGATTTGCTTAAACTGGGTAACTTTATCACAATTATCTCCAACCTGGGAAACTTTATCACAAATTTAGGAACCTGGGTAACTTTATCACAGAAAACCGGTGAGAGTGACCTACTCAGCCACACCAATACTGACGTTAAATATTTTCTTCCAATGTACTTCTCTAATTTTAAACACTAGAATCTAAATCACAGGGTACACAGGGCTGAAAATACGTTGCCGGACATTTGCAGAATGAGGTCCCCAGAGGGTGAATTTAGTGATGCTACCCTGCATTGTCAGTGAGTGAGTGGGCTAGCATCGCCAAATTCATCCTCAGGGGACCTCATTCTGCATGGCCTCTTCTGCTATATGAGACCTAGACTCAAATATAAGTTCCCAGAAGGTAAGTGCACCCATTGGGTACCTTGATTATGCATTGTGTTGTCTGATAACTCAGGGTTAATGGACAAGCTACTGGACATTCGTAAACTAGATGGCGTAGCGCGAGACCATTTAGTTTACGAATGTCCACTAGTAAGTCCATTAACTGACTTTAAACACAGTTTTATAATATACAAGGAGAAATTACATTGATTGATGAAAAATTCTGGCTCGTGCGAGTGGAAATTGAATGTGGATTTTGTCACGTAACAATTGTCCAGGCATATACAGCTGTCTGGTACAGATTTGTCGAAATTAAACTTTGATATATGCAAACATATAAATATTTGTTTTCACTGTAAATATAACATAATATATATACGTAATATATACTGTCAACGCATTATCTGTATTTTGGGCACGAATGCATTTTAGGATAGTTTTGACTGGCGAATTATCAAAGTAATATCGTTTGGCACAGAAGAACAGTAACTCTATTATGATGTAGTGTTATGTTTCAATGTGATAGATACAACTGGTATGCAAATTAACATACTGCCTTTTCTGACAAGGAATTGTATTACGTGGTGTTTATAAGCACTATGCAGATGTTTGTTATTGTGGGGAGGTGTTAGAAGTAAACTATTTCTCGATTAGAGATCCCCGCGGGAGTTCGTTGTGCATACATTGGAAGACATGACCATTCTAGATTCCGAATGTCGACTTGTGGTTTTAATTTGTGGCTATAAATAAACTGAACTAAAAGAGAAAGAATCCTTCTGAAGAAGTTTCGACTAAAAAAACTTGTTAATTTGATAATAAAGATACTTTCCAGAGATGTTTGGTGTAGCACCCAGTCCCACAGGTTAGCGATTGCATAGTAATAATGATTAACTCATTGTTCGTCACGTAAGTAAATCGCAATTCCACACTGTGTTCACTCGATAAATAAGCAGCTACTGATGGTTATTTTGTAACCATTTCAATTTGCCCAAAATGGATATTAACCTGGCAAAGGTGTGACCACCATCAGGGAAGTGGTCACATTGGGATGTATCACCCCACAACTTTGATATCATTTTTCAACAGTTAAAGCCACATAGTGAGAGCTTTCCGATGAATGGCAACAAGCCATATTTCCAACTAAATACATCCTGAAAAATTACCCATAATTCTGCTGTGGTTAAGGAGTCGATTATTTAGGGCATTACTGTATTCTATTGCCAGTCTTGGGGATTGGTGTGCTTTAAAAAAATAGGGGGAAAGATTGTAATAATGAGATTGTGCTAAAAAAAATGCAATGTTGAATAGAGCTGTTGGCCAACATTAAAGATGCATAATCCAAATTAAAGCTCGCAAATTACTATTTCCTTGGCTTCGGGGGTAAAAAATATTTGATTCGAGTTGAGAAACCCACCCATCAGAGCGATCAGATATCTATTTTTGATATCAATTATTTTTCACCACCGACAATATTAAGTGGCCCAGTAAACAGTCGACGAGAAGGCCGTCTCCGACGAAATTGCGGATGAAGATGGATAATACTAAAATCAAGTGGCTTTTTTGTGTCAGACCGGCAAAATTTCATTGAACAAAATATTGATAAATAACAGGTTTTGGGCAATTTTACACTATATTTTACTATGGTTAGCATTATTTTTGGGCAATTACTCGATAACAGAAGCGGCATTTCAAAAAATGTTGTTGTTGGGATCTGATGATATGGTGACCATCAAATCGGATTGAGTACCTTTAATTGTTCCCCACACAGAATGACCCCAAATTTCCGAGAAAAAAACTTAGTGGTCCAAAAAAGTTACCCAATTTCAAAGGAAATCTTTGAGTCCCTAAGCATCAAGGTCGAAACAAAAGTTGAAACTTTAATGGTGGGAACGAGTGGCAACTGTCATGATAGCTGTTAATCAAATTTTCGCCTCAAATGACACTTAGTTGGAACATTATCAGACATAGGGGTCTTGGGAAGATTGAGAAACCAGTTGTAAATTTCTAACCCCAGGGGGTAGAATTGAATTTCCATTACATGGTAATTTGTTCTGGTTCAGTACAATTGGACATAGTATAATCTCCTGACTACATTAGGCTATCAACTAGTAAAGGTCAAACTTAGAAGAAAATTTCAGTTCTATATAGTAATGCTTAAAATCAAAATTGAGTCCGCTTCCTTGCTCATCATAGACAAAAAGTCAACAAGGAAGACAACGAGTTTACATATTGTGTGAGAAAACTAGGCAAATCTGTCCCATTATGGATGGTAAATTGTGCTCCATCGGTCAGAGCGTGCAAATAGTTCTTTAACCCTTTGATGAAGGGATCTGCGTTGGTGCAGCATTAAAGATCATGTGCCAGTGCATTCTCTTATATATGTGAGTCTCCCATCGGGAGCCTCGCATATATAAGAGAATGCACTGGCTTACAATGTCAAGGCAAATATTGTATTCTCTTATATCTCCGCATATATAGCTCCGTCTGAATTGTATTCATTATTTACGGGAAGTTACATTATCCATAAAGTATTACTATAGGTAAACAATAATAAGTCACAATATGCCAGAATTTCGAATCAGTAGGAAAACCCGTGCTAAATATAGAACACAGCATTTTTCATTAAACTGGCAATGCAGCGGGTCAGAAAGTAATGTACAGTAATGCCATGAATAATCGACTCGTTAACCACAGAAGTATTATGGGTAATTTTTCAGGATTTAGTTGGAAATATGGCTTGTTGCCATTCATCGGAAAGCTCTCACAGAGCTTTCCGATGAATGGCAACAAGCCATATTTCCAACAAAATCCTGAAAAATTACCCATAATTCTACTGTGGTTAAGGAGTTGATTATTTAGGGCATTACTGTATGACTGGTAGAGATTTTGATTGCACATGCAGCTCTTCTAGATAGACTGGGTTGAATCTCATATATCTCTATCTCAGCCATGGGACACACAAGCTAATAGCACACAAGCATTCCTTTGTACTGGGGAATATCTAATACAGCAAACGGAAACCTTAGAAACGGTAGGAATCACCAAAGTACTCCGTTGACAGCTGAGGCGAACAATGTGGGTTTTGTTTTTTTATCATCAGATAGCAATGATGAAAAAAAAAGAGTAAAGCACTATCATGGTTTCTGGGATCCAAAATGCTGAATTAAAGCAATAAAAAACATGAAGGGGACCCCATGAATATTCAGTGCAAACCTGAGTTTAGTGTGCCTGTCATTTGTAGAATGAGGTCCCCAGAGGGTGAATTTAGTGACACTATTCTATATAGTGGACTAGCATCACTAAATTCACTCTCTGGGGACCTCATTCTGCTTAGGCCTCATCTTCTCTGGAAAGTTTCTTTATTATCAGATTTCTATAGAAACTTCTTCACATAGATTCTATTTCTTTTTCAGTTTACTTTCTCTATATCCCCAAATTGGCAGACAACACATTGCATAATCGATGTTCCCATTTGGGTGTACATCACAATATTCACCATTTGTAAACTTAATTCAATCTGAGTTCATGTCTCCCATAGCAGATGAGGCCATGTAAAATGAGGTCCCCAGAGGGTGAATTTGGTGATGCTAGCCCGCTATGCGGGTTAACGTCACTAAATTCACCCTCTGGGGGTCTCATTCTGGAAATGACATGCACACTATACTCAGACTTGATTCAGTTTCAATTTTTTATAATTAAGCCATCCTACACAAGATATGCCTCACCGTAACATGATATCAAATCAATAGCATGTGACATGGCAACAAACAGAATGAGAGAGGGAGTTTCCTCATGCATATTCCAAGCTCTGCTGATTTCTGAGTACTGCTCAGTTAACTATCATGTTGGTAGAGTAAAGTGATGCTGTTAAGAAAAAATGTCTATACTTTACTCGGTCTTTAAAGGAAACACCAATATACACTGTATTGATGACAACCTAACTCGTACTACAGTAATGCCATAAATAATCGACTCCTTAACCACAGCAGAATTATGGGTAATTTTTTAGGATTTAGTCGGAAATATGGCTTGTTGCCATTCATTGGAAAGCTCTCAGTGAGAGCTTTCCGATGAATGCATGGCAACTAGTAATATTCCGACTAATTAAATACTGAAAAGTTACCCATAATTCTGCTGTGGTTAAAGAGTTGATTATTTAGGGCATTACTGTAGCATGGGAACTAGACCAAGTCTTCTCGGTCAACAACAGCTTGGGATATCAGTTGGGTTAATGCCATGTTGGACCGATCGAGTCCCGTCGAATTACTCCTCTACAGCAACGTTAATTCAAAAGACGAACTAAATGTAAACGTTCAGCCTGGGCATTGATGTGAAACCCTTGAATGTGATTAATCATCTGACATGTCCATGATTAATCTACTTCAAAATGATTTATCATTTACCATGATTGAGAAATGTAAGGTGATGATACGATTGTTTTATATATTGTTTACATTCATTTTTTTTATACATCGACAAATCCAAATTCTCTGGAAAACAAGGCTTTCTTTACTTGATATAAGAATGTGATATCATGCTTTGAAAGGCTGCCCTCTATGCTCATATACGCAACGCGTCCATTTGACCTAATCCGAAGACATACAAGCATGATAATTAACTCCCGCTCACGATTATGAGCGTAAAGTCCATTAATGAGGAGTAACGGGAAGGGACTTGGTCCAAAACAGCATCATCCCAACCGATATCCTGAGCTATTGTGGACTGAAAAAACTTGGTCTACATGGGAACCAAACAAAACAATTATTTGATACCAATGAATATTGAATGTTGTGTGCAATCAATACAGAACCATGCATGTGGGTGATTGATTGATTGGGGTTTAATGTTGCTTTGAGCAACTAAAACCATATCATGACATTGCCAGTTTTAGTGGTCGAGGAAATCAGCACACTTATGACTAATCCAACAGTGATTTCAAATGGCTGATAAACTTATCAGCCATGTGCGGCAAACCACCAGCCATCGGCAAGTAACTGGCAACTCCACCAGATAACGATTTCAAATTACAAAGTCCACGAAGGAAACATGTGGATTTGAACCCTTATCACTTGCGAAATGGGTTAGAGTTGTACCCATTACCGACTGAGCCACCGAGGCCCCCTTGCATGTGTTTGAAGGAGTTTGTTATGCTGCAGATTATAACTAGAGACGAATGGCAATAATGTTGTGTCACAACAAACTAATGAGCTAATGTTCACCACATTCACATGCATGATATCTAAACATTTGGAATTAACTTCGGAAAATCTAAGTAAAAACAAGCTTAGTAAAAGGGTCATAATAACTGAAAATTTAAGGATGTTTTTAGAGTTTAAATTCATCAACATAACAAAATTAAGTTAGTATGCATCACACACATACAGTAATGCTCAAAATAATCGACTCCTTAACCAGAAAATATGGCTTGTTGCCATTCATCGGAAAGCTCTCGGTTCCCATGTAGACCAAGTTTTTTCAGTCCACAACAGCTTAGGATATCGGTTGGGTTGATGCTGTTTTGGACCAAGTCCCGTCCCGTTACTGCTCATTAATGGACTTTACGCTCATAATTGTGAGCGGGAGTTAATTATCTTGCTTGTATGTCTTCAGATTAGGTCAAATGGACGCGTTGTGCATATGAGCATAGAGGGCAGCCTTCCAAAGCATGATGATATCACATTCTTATATTATCAAAGTAAACAAGCTTTGTTTTCCAGAGAATTTGGATTTGTCGCGCTATAAGAAAATTATGACAATTTCCTCAATAATAATAAACGAATAATATATGACCCTTTAACCACAACAGAATTATGGGAAAAATTTCCAATAATTCTACTGTGGTTTAGGGGTTGATAATTTAGGAAATTACTGTAGTCTAATGATAGTTTGGATGTGACAATATCTACAAACACATTTCATGTGCGAAAAAAATTCAGTTTGATTATGTTGTTTTCATGAAAAGCATGTTGTTTGGTTTATCATCAGAGAGTCAAGAAGTTACCGTAGATTTCCAGAAATCATCGGCTATTGTCATGAAACTTCCACATAAATAACAACCATGTATTCACACAACATCACAATATACGGGGTTTAAACCTTCGCCAATCTGGTTCGAGGTGCAAAATTCACTATATACAAATTCTCCTTCACAAGATTTATGATCGACCCAAAAGGCAATTGTCACATAGTGATAAAAATGTGTAATAAACATGAATAAACAAGAAAGAAATGATATAGTGACAAACACGCCATCTGCTTATACACGGGGTCGCACCTGCCCCGTGAGAACTGGTTCGCATTCAGTTTTGGACACGGTGCACATTCGCCAATGTCACGGTTCATTTCAGATTGAGAAAATAGTTCATCGACGACAATCGGAATTTTGGACAGAGGATGGTGACATTAATCTACATTTGATGCTAAAGTTATTTTCCAAATGACTCAATGCTATCGATTCAATAGTTTATTTGAGGTCTTAGCTGTAAACTTTGTACTTAATTCTTGTCATATTTTCAAAACAACGATAACTCAATGCATTTGCAATGGGAACTTGTTGGACTAATCACAATCAATACACATCATTCGCGTTTGTTTATTTTTGGCGTACGGCGAGTTTCTTATAATTCCTCACTCTCAGACCACCGGTATTGTTCTTATTTCATGTCTAAGGAACAATAGGCACCTTTTCGAAAATGCTGCGGTGCAAAGTTCACGGTATGATGATGGAGGATATTGATGGTTATAACAGGATTTGGCAGTATTAATTAGCATAGTGCCTATCTTAAGCCATCTCTTACACATATATAATATTGAATGGTAACCATTTCATACAGACAAAAATAGAATGTACAATTCGCTGTATATGTATGTATAGCTCAATAAAATTACTATTGTTTAATATTGTTAATTATAATGTGCCTGATAGCCCCCTTCCAATTCAAGCATTTTGGCAGGATACTTTGGGATCGATATTACACAGAAGTTAATTTTTATTTTAATGTGTTTTTTATTTTGTTTTTAAATTTGTTCCATGCATAGCCTAAGATCATATACATCAGGCTTGTGCATAATATGGCTTGAATCTGCTAGTTAGTTCTATATATTTTTGAATGTTAGCGAATATCTCAATGTTTTTGAATAAGGGAAGTGATTTTGAACCTTCTAAGAGTGTTTTGTTTCCAAATTATTAAGGTTGCTGAGACATATATAGTTCTCTTTTGGCTTCAAAGACTGGGCAATAGTGCAAGAAGTGTGATACTGTTTCAACTTTACCACATATACAATATTGATTGTCTTGTAAATGATTGCGATATAAGTCATAATTCAGATTGCTAGCTACACCCTAGCCGTAGTTGACAATGGAAAATTTGACTTTGTTTGGTGTAGGGGGGGGGGGGGGGGGGGGGGCTCATGACGAGGTCAGTATTGAGAAAAGATTTGAAGTCCGATAAGGTTTCACAGTGGCCTCATGTGGTAGATCATTCCATAGACTCACAGCTGTACAAGTAGGTAAAAAGGATTTTTTATATATGCTTCAGTATTACAAAAAAACGGTTTCTTGTCTTTAGGTCTGTTTAGGATTAGCTTGGTTTTTCGGCATCGATTCGTAATTGAGTGCCACCCACCCAGTTTCATGGAGCAAGCCCTGTTTACTACAACTTCGTACGATTCTTGTGGCTTCGTATTGGATTTCTTCTAATTCATTAGCTTCTTCGTTACTGCAGTTGTCCCAGACTGAGGTGGCACACTCCGGGACTGGATGAATAATTGATAGATATATATTCTTTCTCGTGACCTCCTGTCAAGGTTAAATTTATGTCTCCTCAGCAGGGACAGCCTTCCATAGGCTTGTTTTTCAATATCTGCAATATGGTACGTCTTTCCACGTAATTACCATCGGAACTGAAGGTTAGGTCTTGGTGCTTAATTATGTGTAGCTACTTCGAATATTGGTTGATTTGCTATTTTGAGATGAGGTGGCTATATTTAATTTCTTTCCTGCTAACTAAGACTCATTTTGACACATTCCCCATGATTCCAAGGCGTGTTTCCCCATTACGGCTGCTGGAGCTTTCCAAAGTGTGCACTGGGGCCTATCAATTTTTGCAGAATGCGAACCTTAGCATCCGAAAATGTGCACTGGGGCATGCTTGACTTGCAAATAAAAGACGCATATGGTGCGAATACGTTTGAAATATCTGACATTTCATATCAGATTAGGACAAGCAGGAATCGTCTCGATTTAAATATAACCTAAAATTAACTGGGAAAGTCTAGCTGCCTTTGAAGGGAAAATAGCATTTAAAAATAGACATTGGGAATATAATTAACAAGTCTAACTGATCGGTTTGATATTTCAAAGTTTGGTCAAAGAACATTGATAAAATCAATGGCTAGTGTTGTTATATAGAGCAACAGCTATCATTGAACGCTCACAAATGCATAGTATTCCTGATAACAATAGAAATTATTACCATTTTCTGCAATGTCTTGTCCATTTCTCATGAAAATGCAGGAGCGCACAGTGACATTGACGAATGCTCACCATGTCCAAATCTGAATGGGAACCAGATATCACGGGGCAGGTGCGACCCCGTGTTATAGTGTGGCATACTACTGCATCATCTCCTTATTTAGACCACACAACTTACGATACAACTAAATATCATCGTTAATTCCTTATTTGGCGTGTGATATAATTATAACATCTTGGGAGAAAATACTCACTGGATAAATAAAATTTGATCTCTATTTAGGTACATGTGTTCTGCCTGATCATTACCCAATCATGCATTAACACGTTGAGTGCCGGAAATCAATTAGTAATCTCGCCTGTTTGCCAAATCGTGGCAAGATAGATACCCGTAGTAGACCATAATTTGGCTTCAATGAAGCAAGAATTGGACGACGTCGCGACTTTAGATGACAGAAACGGCGATTGATAGTACTATGAGATAACTCGTAGCCGGCAATGGCGGAAGGAATTTGGGTATTACCACCACCAGTGCCAACACAATTGGACACGTTTGAGCAACAAATATGAAGTAGAATGTAACCCAAACAAGTTATTTTGGTGGTCAGCATATTTACGGAGGTGTGTCTGTCCTTGTGGTGGTTATAGCTCGTTATATAGTTATATTATGGCTGATGCACGCTGGAGCAAATTACTTATATGAGCATGCATGGCTACAGACGGTGAATCCGACGTGGAATCGGGTGAACTTGTTTCCTGTGAGGATGAGTTTATTTCGTCCATGACTACGAGCATGCATCTTTACGAGCATGCATCTTCTGTTGTTTCGGGCATTGTAAGTTACCTCCCATATAGCCTGATTTAGGCCTATGCTAGGGTTCCAAAGTACAGCCCGAAATAATAGTGTAAGAATAATTGTCAGCACAAAATTAAAGCAACGATGCAACAGTAGCCAAATAGATCCCTGTACATTCATGAGTGTGCTACATGTAACGATTCCATATCATCCATCCGTCTGGAAATAAGTTACCCTTACCCCAAACCTCTATGCTACACAAAAACATTTATCCGTACATACATGTGGAACAGCTCGATGAACTGCATGACGTCTAGAGTACGGTTTTGTTTTGCTTTCCATTGTCCAACACGTTCGGAAGAGGGTACAATGTAGCTTTGGGGAATAGTTCCGCTTTACTTGAATTATAAATAATAAAATACCTAGCCCCCAAATGGAGCCGCACAGTGTAGGCCTATTCCAAAAACAACTGCTGTGTTCCCTAATAATGAGATAATGGTAGCATCAACGTGCGTAACGTCATGGATTGGATGCGTCCATTCGCACATGCGTGAGAGGGAACATATTTGGCAGGCCTGTGTGACGTGTGTGGGTGGTTGTGCGAAGTTTCAATGTGTTGAAACACAACGATGTAACCATTCCTCGAAACTGCCTTCGCATGTTTGTACATTGTGAATATCCACCCCCCCCTGACTGTGTTTGCAAGCGTGCATGCACATTATCAGTCTATTGAATACCAAAAACCCAGCCCAATTGCCCACACACGACTGCCTCTGGTGGTCACTCAGTGAGACAGTGTCAGCTGTATTCACTCACAACTGGATCATTTTGAGTAGAATATATGTGCTCATGGTGCTCACCTCTGTTGAACAATGCAAGGAGAGCCAAACTATTTATTTTAAAAAATCACTGTTCTGATGTCCCGAGGCGGGTTTTCGTGGTGCATCGACCTATTCCACTGCTTCCGTTTGTCAGTTACACGACATGGAAACCACTACGAGATAACTCGTAGTGGCAACCTGCGAAGGTTGCGTACTATGAGATAACTCGTAGTGGCACTCAACGTGTTAACATGCGCCTACATGTACATTAGCTGTATTTTGCATTGATGGGTCAATTAAAATGAGACTTAATTGTTGTGATTTGAATCAGAAATTGCTGTACAGATGCATCCCAAGAATTTAATCTCTGCCTTCCACAGCGCCCCTATAAACAACATAGTGGAAGTGGAAAATATTCGTCGGACTATGGCAGGTTCAGAATGTTTGTTTATATACAAATTTCTGTAACTTTTTTGGCTTTTATTTACATATAACACAGCATACTAATTTGACAATGGAAATTATAAAAAAAAATTGACAATAGCATACTATTTATGCATTCTTTATGATTGGTACAAGAACAACATATGTCTATATTTTAATATTCTTTCTGTTTATGGCAAAATTAAGTATGTGACTATTTTAACAGCAACTTTAAACAAACTTTGATGGCAAAAATATTGAAACTGCTCATTTGATTTCCATTCAAACATTTGAATTATCGTATGATTAAGTCACTGATAATATTATATAGTTATTCCATGCATGTTCACATAGGATGGATTTTTACCGACCCGCAGCCAGCTGTATCCCCTCCAACAAATTTTTTTATATCAATTGACTTTCTGTTCCCAGTAACACTTTAATTATAAGCAGTTATGATAACACTGAACTGTCAAATTTTGACATATGTTTCACCATAAATTTGTTTTTCAGACTGAAGCATAAGTGGAAAAATGTTTTTCCGGAATAAGTGGACAAGTGATAAGATGAAGACGGCCCCATATTGTGTAGCGGTTGACAGAATTCACACTGTCAATAGATAAAACATGTCCTACTGGATGCTTGAAAAATCAATTTGAATGGTTAAAGGACTTTTATATTCAAAGGACTATCGATTACCTCATCAGTTAGGGCATTTAAGGGGTTTCCACGATGAGGAACGTTTAGATGAAACCTACAGAGAAAACTACTTAATTGTTAAGCTAGTGCAGCACCTGAATGAATCTATGCTATCTGAAGACACATGGATATTATATAACAATAATAATGTCAAAAAGATAACTTTGTTCAGCTTTGAACATATTCTTTAAAGGGCGATGTTGGTAGGAGCATTCTCAGGAAATACAGTAATGCCCTAAATAATTGACTCCTTAACCACAGCAGAATAATGGGTAATTTTTCAGGATATGTCAGAAATATGGCTTGTTGCCATTCATCGGAAAGCTCTCTGTGAGAGCTTTCTGATGAATGGCAACAAGCCTTTTTTCCGACTAAATCCTGAAACATTACCCATTATTCTGCTGTGGTTAACGAGTCACATTAGTTAGGCATTACTCTATACAAATCGATAGGAAATGAATAGCTGCCATAAAAATTGCAAGATCTGAACTAGTGAAAGGCTTGAATGACTCATATTTAATTGAGAGTAAATTACATTGGTTCAAGAATGTTAACAGAATGATAGTTGTGTGCTAGAAAATTGGGATGGACAGACATATGGCTCGATAAATGGACAGACATATGGATGGACAGACAGATGGACGGATGGACAGAATGATTATCACAACCTTTTTTTTACAAAATGGCGTATAAAAAGCAGTCATTTGGAATGAAATGAATAAAGTTAAAGGGACCCAAATAAGCATCATACAGGGGGATTTTGTTACTAAAATTTAATGAGTATACCCATAGGTTTATGTGGATCCCAAGAGTATGGTTCATGCTGTTGTTGCAAGATTTGTTTTATGCAAGGACAGGGGCTGCAAATGGGCCCCACTCACAATGTGAAACAGTCATGTTTATTTCCAATTGCTGACCCTGGTTTCCCAATGGACAGAAAGTTGCTTGCTTTCTGATCAAAAGTTAGGATTTCCCATTCATCTTGTGACAATGTTTGAGCCCTCATGTTCCATTTGCATAACATAGGAACAAACAAACTAAGGAATACATTGAACTATTTGACTACAAGTTGCTTACTTGGTGTATCAGATTTCAAATCTCTATATACATGCATACACAGTGACATGAGTTCATGTCTCTCCAGCGGTGAATTGCGTAGAGTGTCAATATGTGAACATCTTTATCGTAATTTCATTCCATGCAGTCAAAATTAACCCTTTCATGATGGTAGTGCTGGTGCAGCATTAAAGATCCTGTGCCAGTGCATTTTCCTGTATATGTGAGTCTCCCATAGGGAGCCTCACATTTATAAGAGAATGCACTGGCTTACAAGGTTAAGGTAAATATTGTTGGGCCAATGTATACTCTTATATGTGAGGTTCCATATGGAAGACTCGCATATATACATGTAAGAGAATGTATTGGCTCAGGGATTTCGCAAAAATTTCAGGAAACTTCAATGCAGTCATGGAAGGGTTAACTAAAGTTATCCATAAACAAAGAAAACCTAAATTTCAAAGTCAAATAAAGGTTGTAACTCTTGCAAACATGGGCTGACAGAACTGAAGATCAAACTTGACCTGTACATTATGGTTTCAAGCCAGCATACCAAATTTCATTCCAGTCAGTCAACATCAACTGAAATTATCATCCAGAAACCAAGAAAGCATAAAGGTCCAAACTCTGGAAAATATGGGCAGACGGAACCCAAAATCAAAATTGATACATACTTATGGTTGTAAACCTGCATACCAAATTTCATTCCATTCAGTTAACAATTTAACTAAAGTTATCAATCGGAAACGAAAATGAAACCCAAATATCAACAAAGGACTGGATGCCAGGACCCCAAAATTGAACTTGACCTGTATCTTGTGGTAGTGAACCTACATTCCAAATGTTATTCCATTTAGTTCAGTAGAACATGCCTGAGTTTAGTGTGCCTGTCATTTGCAGAATGACGTCCCCGGAGGGTGAATTTAGTGACGCTATCCCGCATAGCAGGCTAGCATCACCAAACTCACCTCTGGGAACCTCATTCTGCATGGCCTCATCTGCTATGGGAGACATAGACTCAGATTGAAATTCCCAAATGGTAATTATTGATGTACACCCATTGGGAACCTCGATTATGCAATGTGTCATCTGCCAATTTGGGGATATAGAGAAACTAAAAAAGAAATATAATCTATGTGAAGAAGTTTCTATAGAAATTTTATAATAAAGAAACTTTCCAGAGAAGATGAGGCCTGAGCAGAATGAGGTCCCCAGAGGGTGAATTTAGTGACGCTATCCCGCATAGCAGGCTAGCATCACTAAATTCACCCTCTGGGGACTCATTCTGCAAACGACAGGCACACTCAGGCTTGATGAATATGTCCCGTTTTAAAAATGGGAGTATAAAAAGTAAAAGCATGTTTTCTTCTCCAAACTAATAACCACCACTGGGGGGACAGGGGGGGAGCAAGATTTGGGCTTTTACCAGATTCTTCTTAACAAATATTTTATACCTCAAATGTATTAAATCCATTGTTTTTGTCTCCTCTTGATCTTTTTCATTTCTATGTGCAATTAAGACATATTAGAAATACAAAAGTTTCACACTGCAAATTGTCTTACACAAAACAAAGGTCAAGGCCTTAAACTGATATGGCTCGTTCAAACCCCACATCGTATATTGTTTGGTAAGAAGTATCTCAGAACATACCTACGTGGAAGATTTCCGAACAGATTTGTCAATATAGCATTGAAAAAAGTGCTTGGTTTCTTAAGTTTTTCGATATATTTTAAATTGTTTCATTTAAGAATGGGTAAAAATTGCAACTGTAGAAATCGGAAATAAATCTAAGAGCTACCGTCACTCCCAAACATTTATGGTACCACTTAATTTTGATGATTAATATGAGGAGATCAAAAGCAGTGCGTGAAGTTTTAACATAGTTTTGTGTTAAGGTGAAGCAATATACATTTCCGATATTCAGTTTCCAATTCTGGAATTCCGATAAATTCAAATGTCTGTTTTTATGTTAAGTTTTAATATTGTTCAAAAGTTGTATTTCTTATGACTTCAATGGATCTTATTGGGGACATAAAACGGTAATTAACGGGGAAAACATCAAAAGCAAATATTATTAGGTGTATTTTGAAGAGAAAACCGCCATGTGGCGTTCATAAGATCATCTTGAATGTATTTGATAGATCATTGTACTCACCTGTGAGTTAAACGAGTAGCAATCGAGTACTGAAGTAACATTCACGCACTAGCAATAAGGATAAAAATAATTCATCGTCACCGCCAGTACTTCAATTGAACAATTGGAAGTGCTCAAATTGAAAAATCAATGCCACAAAGTTAATTACCCGAGCTTGTGAACTCCTTCAGTTGAGCATTTTACAAATTAAATCCTTAATTTGTTCGGAAATTGCCAGAAGAGATTATCTTCTATAAATGTATTTTCTATATTTGTTTCTGATCCCGAGATAGTTTTATTGAAGCGATTTTATTTTTATGATTAATAATACAGAAATAAAGAAACAAGAAACATGCTTCAACAAGAGCATCGCTAGGGCGTGGTAAAATACACCCGTTGGCCATTTTGAATTATACTACCACAAAAAACAATAGCAATTTGAGCTTACAAAGAATATCTGATATAACCCTAAAGAATATCTGATATAACCCTAATTTCAAAGCCAAAATGAGGTCAAATTCTAAGTCGAAAAAGGGCCTTAACTCATGTCAAAATAATTGGACAGAACCCATTTTCGAACTTGGCCTGTATTTTTATTGTGAGATACACATACCAAATTTGGTTGAGATCAAATAATCCAAACATGAGTTATCGGTCGAAAACCAAAATATTTTGAAATCGTCAAATTCTAAGTCGAAAAAGGGCTGTAATTCATGTAAATATAATTGGACGGTATCCATTTTCGAACATGGACTGTATTTTTAGCTGGGAAATACACATACCAACTTGAGTCAAATCATATAATCCAAACTGCATAGAGTTATAGGTTGAAAACCAAAAATATTGAATGGAAGGTCAAATTCTAAGTCCAAAAAAGGGCATAACTCATGTAAAATTAATTGGACGGAACCCATATTCGAACTTGGCCTGTATATTTAGCTGGGAAATACACATACAAACATTGTTTCAGATCAAACATTTCAAACAGGAGTTCTCAGAAACCATAAATTAACGGATGGATGGACAGATGGCTCAACAGACAGATGGATGGACAGACTGCATGATTACATAATATAACCTTTTTATCAAAAGGGCAAATAAAAATGACACTGAAATTGGAGAACATTGTGTTAACCCTTTCCTTATTAAATGGATTATCCCACTCAGTTATATACAGTAATGCCCTAAATAATCTACACCTGAACCACAGCAGAATTATGGGTAATTTTTCAGGATTTAGTCGGAAATATGGCTTATTGCCATTCATCGGAAACCTCTCAGTGAGATTATTTAGGGCATTACTGTAAGTATAAATTGGAATGGTAGCTATTATTCATCTGCAAGGGTTTTCAGGAAAAATAAGCAGACAGTAGATAATACTAGTACAGAAGGAGGGAAATGTTCAGATAATAAGTTCAACTACTCGTCAATTAGTATTTAGTATAGAAAGAGTTAACATGTTGTGTCCATGCTGATTGCAGCAATGCGGACTGGACTGCAAAAAATGGTTTGGTACCGGTCCACGGCTATACCGGACTGGGGACCGAATTACCCCGTCTGGACCAGTCCAGTGCGAACTGGACCGGTCCGGTCAGCTCCAGACTATAAGTATGTATGTAAGTGACTTCAACATGTATACGGTTGTCTGCAATCATGACATTGGGTTATTGCAGTGCCACCTTCTTAACTGCCACAAGCAATGATGCAAACAATGTTTGCGTTTACTGTTTGAGTTTGCACACCTTGTTTTGATATAGTAAAATTAAATTTCCATGTATACAATGAACACTTCGCAAAAAGGGTAATTCATTCACATGTAAGTGGACTGGTCCAGGCAAGGGAACTGAACCAAACTTGACTGGACCGCATCGTCAGCTGATTGCCTGCTATAAAATCAACATACTAGTAAATCTTTTCGGTATACCATTGCACTCACCTGTTTGTTTATCGAGCAGAATACATGAACATGTATGTGCACACGTTAGAAACAAGGATGAAAATCATTCATTATCGTCGCTGCCAGTAGTACTTGTGTCACACTAATTTGGAGGCGAACAAATAGAAAAATCAATTCCGCATGAGAAATTACAACGCTCGTGAAATCCTTAAGCTGAACATTCAGAAAAATTTATTCTTTTGTTCTGATGTCCATTTAAAATATTCCTACTCAACAAGAAACCCCACGAAAGCAGGATTGATTTCCATTTGAACATTTGTATTGTCTTTGGAGGCGAAAAATCTGACGCAAACCTTCCTTTCTAGAATGCTGTATACAAACTCATGCAAACCCCAGAATTCCTACCAGAATATGAAAGCAGTGCATTATTTCATTTCATAAGATGAAGCTATATTTTATATTTATTTCTATGTCAGGCTTCCAATTCGCTGCTTCCCTGAGCAAATCATATTCAGGGTAAGTATTTAAGAGTAAGAAATGTTCTTCGGTAAATGCCAAGCACTCCTAATAGACTGAAGTGCCTAATGGGCTTAGAATGCAGTGAAACCTACGTAAAGAAATGGTATATGTCTGACCATTCATAGCACATCCATTGCCTAAGTGACTTTTTATAACTCAAATGGTTTCCCCCACAACAAAATTGCCAGGAGAGGACAAGTATCAAAGCTGTAATGCCACCATCTCAGTCAGCACTGTCCTCATAGAAAACCCAGGAATGCAGGAGATTGCCCTCCTAATTAATTCTCAGGAACCTTCATACACTCACACACATATGTACTCAGTAGTCTATGTGTGTAGGAACAACTTGTCAGTCAAGCCTGAGTTTAGTGTGCCTGTCATTTGCAGAATGAGTGACGCTATCACATATAGCGGGCTAGCATCACTAAATTCACCCTCTTGGGACCTCATTCTGCTTTAGGCCTCATCTTCTCTGGAAAGTTTCTTTATTGTCATATTTCTATAGAAATAGCTTCACATAGATTATATTTCTTTTTTAGTTTAGTTTCTCTATATCCCCAAATTGGCATACGACACATTGCATAATCAAGGTTCCAAATGGGTATACATCACAATATTCACCATTTGGGAACTTCAAATATGAGTCTATGTCTCCCATAGCAGATAAGGCCATGCAGAATGAGGTCCCCAAAGGGTGAATTTGGTAATGCTAGCCCACTGTGTAGGATAGCATTACTAAATTCACAGGGCCATAATTCTGATGAAAATTGGCAGGTGCATGGAACCCGAATTCCAACTTGACCTGTATTTTGTGCTAGTAAACCGACAGAATAGAATATTTTCACAGGAGTATGCCGATGTCACTTTGTGAGGTCAATTGAGTTCGCATACTTTTAATATATAAACATTCAACATCTTTTTCCACATTAAATTACCGCTTTCAATTGACAACTGCTGTGGTGTTCAGAACAAATATCATTTCTTCTTAGGAATAAACCCATTTGATGTCGCAATTGTGATATTTGATAACATATATTGGTTGTTTAATGTGAGCTGGTCACTAACGAGTAAACCCCGTTATAGAATTGTTATCCAGATGTTCTTGTACGTCAAACAACATCTCACTATCCCAAGACTTAGCTGGTTTACATACGAGTAGACATGTACTACAATCATCAGTAAATATCTATAATATTTCACATGCATATATCTCATCTCCAGGCCTGACAATAAGGTGGCTGTCATTTGCAGAATGAACTCCCCAGAAGGTGAATTTAGTGACGCTATCCCACACAGTGGGCTAGCATCACCAAATTCACCCTCTCGGGACCTCATTCTGAATGGCCTCATCTGCTATGGGAGACATAGACTCAGATTGAATTAAGCTCCCAAATAGTGAATATTGTGATGTACACCCATTGGGAACCTGATTATGCAATGTGTCGTCTGATAATATTAGAAACTTTCCAGAGAAGATGAGGTCTAAAGCAGATTGAGGTCCTCAGAGGGGTGAGTTTAGTAATGCTAGCCCGCTATGCGGGATAGCGTCACTAAATTCACCCTCTGGGGACCTCATTCTGCAAATGAAAGGCACACTAAACTCAGGCTTGAAAGTGAACATCTGCCCTTAACTAACATACATGTACTGTTACAAATGTGAAGTTATTCTTATTCTGTATAAGAATTTATGTACGGTTGTAAATTTTATTTTTATTTAAACATGTTTTATTATTATAAGATGGTAAAGAGACTGGGGGATTAGAGGGCAAGTTCTTAAAACTTAAAATGAACCTGCTCTCTCCACAAGCATAATGTATATAACAGCGTTTTACAAACATACAGTAATGCCCTAAATAATCGACTCCTTAACCACAGCAGAATTATGGGTAACTTTTCAGGATTTAGTCGGAAATATGGCTTGTTGCCATTCATTGGAAAGCTCTCACTGAGAGCATTACTGTATCTTGAATAATGAAATAGAATCATTTTGGCATGACAGGTGGCAGCATTAATATATAGTATCTAGTGTTTATAGTGCATTTGTTCATTTTGTTGGGTTTTTTGAGTCGATTGGGGTGTGTATATAGGCGACTTGAAGGAATAATAGTGCAGATCATATTAAGGGGGATTTTGTATGTTCGGGTGGCCTAGATATATCAATGGTAAATTTGTATGGCAACTATCAAAATAAAAATCATTCAAATCACATCTATCACATTCTTACCTTTAACACTGATTAAAGATCAATTGTAAAACATCAATCTAACAGAATACAGAGCCATGAATAGATACATGTATATATCCCACCATGCTGTAACTACCATATATATTTCACATCTCAACGAACAATACTATCGGCTCACATAATATCAACAAAGCCCTCATCATAGAGTCCCAATAACTGTTTACATCGCATGGCATCGGGGATATGAGTCCACACCTTTATCGTTTCCCGTGTCAATCTTATTGATTTTTTTCCACGCTTGCTTTGTTGATGAGTTGCGGCCAGGTGATCCCTTCACCACATCGGAGGGATAAAGTCAGGTGCTTAAACGATGTTGCAAATTCGTTCAATTATCATTATCTTTTAGTTATTGATCAATGTTGGAATAAATCCCATGTAGAGCCATTCGTAAATAATGAGATATTTATTGAGCAATGCTGGGTATAAGGATGGATATTTCATGGATCAGAACATGTGATAATCTGACAGACTGCATTAGCAGATATACAATTGGGAGAAAAATATGGATTCAAATCAATGCATGCAATCACTATATCAATACTGTTCAAATCATACTAGTGATACTCTCGCGAGAGATCAGAACATTTTATCAGCACCTATGCGAAAAATGGTCGATATTGATCTGAATTTATAATTTTGTAGCTGCAGAGGAATTCTGTCCGCTAACAAAGATCCTACATGTACATTTCTTACCATGTCAATACAAGAGACTTGAGGAAGACTTCCATTCTTATTTCTGTAAAAATTGCAATTTATTATTTTGCCTTATGCGCTCGTTTAAAAAAGGAGATATGTAAATGACAGGAATTCCCCCAGCCCTGAACAAAATAGCCAAAAATATATAGTTTTATGACACACAAATAACAATATGATGGTGACATACATGTAGAAAGTGGTCAACCAACCAGATAAAAACTAACAACAAAAACATACCGTACCATTAAATCTGTCACCTGCACCGCAGTTTATAATCAAATTGCACTTTAGCACAATTCAGTTTTGCAAAAGCTTAATTATTTATCAATTGCACTGCAGTACAATTGAATTGTGCTGAAGCACAACTGGACTGCACTTCATCAGAATTGATTGCACTCACTCAAAGACTGCACTGAAGCACAACTGATTGAACTGAAGCACAAATTAATTGCAGTGAAACAAAATTGATTGCACATAAGTTAAACTGAAATATGTGAATTTGGTCTCAAGCGGATTAAAGTATACCAATGCTACCTAAACAACAACTTTGTTTCCAAAGGCAACCTCCCATGTTAATTATTCAAAACAAATGGTGCAATTGAGCACTTATCAGCAGGTTGACTTAAGTGAGCATTGTATTATATATGTGTTATATCAAAGGTGTGTGCAAATGGGAGGTCAAATGCATATTTATTAATAATTGCACTGAATAGCATTTCAATTGCGCTGAAGTGCAATAAATTGTCCTGAAAGTACCATCAAGTGCATTGAAGCGCAATTGCAATTGAAGTGCAATCAAATTGTACTGAAGCATAATCCAATTGCGCCTCAGCGCAATTAAAAACTAAGTGTGCTCAGCACAATTATTGACACATGTAATGGGTAACCCCCTCCAAGTAAAATTTAAATAACTGAACTGGATATTAAGGAATATAACACACAAATAGTCTTACAATGCAAAAGGCTCCACAGAGCTAACTAGTCCTCTGGTAGGGGCGTAAGATTATATTGTAATAATAATTTGCAATTGTGAATGAAATTGCGCACAACTGAGTTGCACTTTAGGCTTAGCACAATTGGTTTGTACATCAGCTCAATGTATATATACATCCTTTTGGATCCTGCAGATTCAACATACAGCAATATTATAGGGTTTGGCTAATTGTAGGGGGGGGGGGGGGTCTTGAAGTTGATAGGTTTGGGACTGGATACCCACACCATTGCATTAGGTACATATGCAGTAATGCTCTAAATAATCGACCTCTTAACCACAGCAGAATAATGGGTAATTTTTCAGGATTTAGTCGTAAATATGGCTTGTTGCCATTCATCCATATTTCCGACTAAATCCTGAAAAATTACCCATAATTATGCTGTGGTTAAGGGTCGATTATTTAGAGCATTACTGTAGCTTTATCAGTATATGGCAATCAAAAATAGCATTTTGTCAGGAGTGGCGCCATGATTTCCCAGATACAGGGCTACTATCCCCCAAGGCATGGGGCTAGTGTCACAGAAGATACAGGGCTTACCATAGATTTTCCAGACAGGCGGCTTAGTTTAAAACTTTTCCAGGTGGGGGGAGACCCCTAGTGACACCATGTATTTTGATCTGAGTCATGGGTCCATGCTTCTGTCCATTTATGATTATAGCACATGAGCGTGGAATTTCGTCAGAGCAACCCACTCCCCATGCAACCACTTCAAATTAATGGAGACTAACATTCGCCTTCGTTCTGTAGAGCACACTCATGGCACTGCGCCACAGTAGTTTACTATGTAGTACACTGTTCAAAATATTTATATCACTTCACACGAGTGGCCTGGCACACTTACACTGTCGGCAAAGGACCCAAGACCAACAGGTCCAATCTGAACTACCGGATAGTTGTAATCCAAAATACATTGCGCTGAAACTAATAGTAAGGCCAGGTATGGCGGGAAGATAGACCAATCGCGTCTCGTCCTTGGTGTCTTCAAAATAGGAATGGGCAATGGATTGGCAGACAAATATGTGTGAGAGCATTCGACAAAAAGATATAGGTGACGAATTAAGGATAATGTGTGAATGAGAACTTGAATGGGAATATGTTATGAACACGCGACCCATACATATATATTCACGTCCCATTATTTAGTTCATGTCTGCTCGTATATACGTAAACCAGCTATGATATTGGGATAGCGAGACGCTGTTTTAAAACGAGCAGACTTGACTACCCATTTTTTTTACAGCAATTATTCGAATGTATGAGTATGTAGAGGAAAAGGGAACGCAATTCATGGTGCCATCTCCAGCGCACTGATGATGCACGCAAGCGTCAATCTTATATCATGCCACGAATTTCTACTCTGGCTTAACGTCCAAAGAGTAAGAGGGAACCTTATAGAAATGCAGATTGGAATAAATTTAGAGATAAACAGATAAACTCAGATATTGACATGGCAGCCAAAGAAATTTCCGCCATTGACATGAACAACGTGAATCCTGTGAACGAGTAACCACTCAATTTGGGGGATAGGCCACTTAGATAGGAATTTTTTTTTTTAATTCAAAATTTTAATCGACCAAGCTAAATCAAATGTTCAACCATTATTGTATACCATTCGCAAGAGGAAGCTTCAAAACATTGTATTATCAACTTATCCGGTGCAATAAACTGTCAACATGTTGTTTTTGCTGTGTTACCGACGTGTTTTTGTGCTTACGTTTCATTTGGAAATTTTGCAACCTTTCGTAATGTTCGTTGTTTAGTAGCTTTGTATTCAAATAATGCCAATAACTCAACAAATAAGTCATCAAAGTTGGAAATAATACCACGTGTATAAGGACAGAATGGACCTCCATGCACCCACAAACCCAATTTCACCCTTCTATTCCGCGTTTTGGACCTGCATGTGTTCGTTTGTGTTCATTGTTTAGTATAGGACACCATTATGACCATTATTGAGTCATTATTTATGCAAGTAATAATTTGTTCATAAATTTAACTTTCCACATTTTTTTGAAAATCGGTAATGAACTTGTATTAATTTATCCGTTGCCATGCAGTGTATTTCATTAGCGAACATTTTCTGCTTGTCTTATTTAAGTATTTTGAAGGCAATATAGTTATGTCTTACCTGCATGTGGTCATCTTGCGTTCACGCCCTTGCTGGATACATGTTGTCGAGACTGTCTGGGCTCCCGAAAGTATCACCTTTCCACAAAACAGCGCGGGTGTGCGCTGTCATGCTCGTATATCTTTCCGTCGTAAGAATAAATAAATCGATACCAGACCGAATCAGGACTCGTTTGCAACTTTGCATCCCAGCAGTCCCTTTATTGGGCATCGGACCTTCAGACAGTCAACTTTAATGTGGATTTACAGAGATGTTTTCTCTAAACGGTTTATCGCCAGACTATCTTATTCGACGATCAAACCAGAGACCACCCCCGCAAACATGCATGGTATCACCAACCCGGAAGGTGTCACCAACATCGGATCAATGTTTTTTTAAAATGAATATATCCTCCCTCAGTTGAATGTTTATAGCCCAGTTGATTGATGATTTCCACTATTCAAAACATACTTTCGTAAAGCGGAATGTTCCCTCAACAGCATGTATATAGCTTGCTCTCACCCCAGTATACATTTAATGGAAATTCGGCTTATTTCCGAATCTATCATGAAAAATATAAGATTTATGGAGGTATGAGTGTTCATTGCTTCAAATGTGCTTTATTCGGTGAGCGTGAACAAATTCTCATTTCTTTTCTAAATAGCCATGCACATATCTATCATAATGGCACATTGAGATGTCCCTCAACTCAGATCAAGCTTGAAAATCGGTCGCGATTTTCATCCATATCAGGGTTTGAACCCGCGCCAACCTCGTCTATATATAGCCCAGACAGTGACGATCTTATCAACATCCTTAAAAGGAAGCCCTTTCATCGAGAGTTGAGGACATAGTTTGGATATTGACACGGAATGGATCTATACCATTATGTTGTATCCGAAATTGTATCTATATTACCATATATACGATTACTGCATGTGTAGCACTGGCCTATATATAATATCAGATTTATAGATATTGCATGCTTGCTTCAGTGAAGTAGTTCTTTTGAGACGTAAGTAGCCAGTTTCATGTAACTTGTAACTTGTGTTGTCATTGCCAACAACAGCCACCTGACTCATGTGACCATTCTGCCTACACATGCATGGTCAAACCGTTCAGAAATTTTGTGGACTAATAAGAGTTATATCATTAATGTATATTGAACCACGAGCAGTGATCAATCTGCCATAAACCATTGATGATTGATCACAACTGATTACAATTATACCATAATATATATATTTGGCCTAAATAATATATTTGGAAACCGGTGTAACAGTTTATCTCCCCCCCCCCCTGATCAACTTCCCCCCCGGGGGGGAAGTTGACCTAGGTTATCTCCCCCCCTGCCCTGATCATCTTCCCCCCCGCCTGAATTTTCCATACCTTAACATATATTGGCGAGATAGTATCATTTTATCATTCACTATGACTATGTGACTTAGAAAAACTATCATTGGTGGCAAGGAAGCATGTCTTTTCTTCGGCAGAGACATTATTGTTCAGATTTTTTTTTATTGAAAATCACCCAGTTTATCTCCCCCCCCCCCCCCCCCCCCCCCCCCGCCTGAATTTTCCATACCTTAACATCTATTGGCGAGTTAGTCTCATTTTATCGTTCACTATCACTATGTGACTAAGAACAACTATCATAGGTGACAAGGAAGCATGATTTTTCTGTAAAAGAGACAATAATTATAGTTCGGAGAATTTTCATTGAAATTTACCTAGTTTATCTAACATATTATAAATTTGAGAATGATAGAATCCTGATTGTGTCTGGTTTGAAAAAGTTGTGTTACGACATAAAATTATTGCTATTGCCATTCAATAAGGGCTCATAATATATATTATGTGCTAGCCAAATAGGTCAAGTATGAAAGATGACTGAAGCCATATGCTCAGAAAGCTATAGATCCCATAGTACCTAATCAATGTGATAATTACATTTGACAAACATGCTGGTCTAAATTTTTATATCTCAGTAATGCTGCACTGACCAGTCAGGGAATTCAACTTCATGTATACATATAGCCATTGCCAATCATCAAATTGAGTTTGCACATAAATAATTGCACCCATTTAATTTTCTATAGTATTTTGCCATTAGCTTAGAAAGAGGAAATGTAATTAGATAGGATAATTACATTAGGGGCAGATCACTTCGATCTGACAGTTGAGCATAGGAATTTTGTCACGACACGCGATATGCGGCAATGTCGCAATAAAGTGCCCAATGTTTAACAATTTACCCAACTCAAAATGCACTTTTGTGTTGATATATTCTGTTCAGCTTTAAGTACCTGCATATGTGTCAACTGAATGATAAGTGCTTAAAAATGCATAATTCAAATTAATACTCCCGAATTACTATTTCTTTGGCTTTGAGGGTAAAAAATATTTGATTCGATTTGAGGAACCCACCCATCAGAGTTTTTTTTGAGAGAAGACACTGTTTTTTGAGAAGTTACATTGAATTCATTGCTGGATATAAATCAATAGTCGTCTCGCTCGACCATGGGGGAGTTACCAGTAGTAAATTCATTTAAGTGTTAATTTTTCTTTTGCGAATGTCTGTCTGTCTGTGTTCTATAGAAATTCACGGGGAACAATCTATGTGGCATCAAAGGTGTCTAACACTCAAACAGGGGTACCTTTTTACGAGGAAGATAATTGTGTGGGTTAGAATTTTCTAAAGTGGTGCTGTTGTTGTCAGGGGCAGAAAAGGGGGAGGGCAACAAAACTTTTTGTCGCCGCTTTCCACCAAACTTATACATAATCATCTCCATGATATGAAGAATCTAATGGTGTGGTTTAAAGAATTAAAAAATGGTGCCGTTAGAGTCAGGGGTGCACAGAAGGGGCGAGTGGCACAACAATTGATAAACATATTTTTACTGCCAATTTCCATAACATTTATACACATTCTTCTCCATGATACAAGGAATCTAATCATTTGATTTAAAGACGCCAAATTGGGGGTCCTACTAAACAACGAAGTTGAACGAACACAGGTAAAAAAAAGCGGAATAGAAGGGTGAAATTGGGTTTATGGATGCGTGGGGGTCCATGCTATGTGTATCTGGCGTTATTAACTTTGATGACTATTTTTTGAGTTATTAGCGTTAACTGAATACAAAGCTACTAAACAACGAACACAAACGAACATAACATTGGCCATATAGCACAATATATAAGGCGTTAATCAAGGTGTTAATTAACTACCGCCTACTCGACGGTTTATAATCGGTCTCTTTGTTAATTACATAATACTGAATTGTTTTGACTTTGTTAAACTCCCCTCAGTCTTTATCTGGGCTTCGGACCAGAAGACTTCGTAGAAGCCAGGCGGATTTAAAGTTATATTTAAAAAATATATATATTTAGTAGCAGTGGCTCAGATGGCTGGCTCAATTTTTTTCGGTAAATTTAAATATATTTTTTTTGTTAAGGCTTTCACTATTGTTATT